>JAJPGS010000595.1:600000-832500 GCA_028654335.1 Alnus rubra | reverse complement strand
TTATATTTCTTTGTTCCACTTTCGAGTGGAAACCAAAAACAAATTCTTATTTTTTTTTCTTTTCAATTATTCTCTTGTGTCTAATCATTCCCTGTGGATCGACCTTGAATTTACTGTGATTTATTACTTGCGAAAACCTACACTTGGGTTTGCACCCTTTTTGGCCCAACAATTGTTAATGGAGGTGTGACGACCCTTTTATATATATATAAACGCAAAATGAGTCATCACAATGGAATGACGATAAGTCACCCAGCCAACTCATAGCACAAGTCCCATAACCTGTACCTGATATATCAAAGTTATACATCTATGCAGTGGATAAACATATGCAGGGGAAAGTGAATCTTATAAACTATCAAAGTTTGATTACAACGACAGAGCTATTTAATAGTCTAGCTGTTTAAGGCTTAGTCCAAAATATTGGCGTTGTTTGGTAAACTCCGGAGCAGAACACTGTAGTGGAGCATCCTATTCCCATTATTTTTCTTACTTTTTCACATTTTTCAATAACAATCAACATCAAAACATTCTCACTTTTTCACTTTTTATATCATATCAATAATTTTTTATTATTATTCAAATAAAAAAATTCATTACAATACAAAACTTTTTCACTTTTCTATACAAATTCTTTTTACTTTATATCACATCATCACTTTTTACTATTTCCAAAATTAATAACCCACTACTCTGTTCTGTATAAGCATTTGCCAAACAACACCATTAACTATACAACAAAAGAATGGCTAAAAAACCACAAGTGTCGTAGACAACACTAGCCATGTACAAAATATCCATCAAATGGGACCATCCGAGTCCAACACTTCTACGACCCGAGCGACGAGCTTTAGCTGTAGTATCCCAAGTAGTTTGCCACAAAGTCGTCGCTGACATCTGCGGTACCTGTAACCAAAGCATTAGCATCTACACGGTTGTGGTGTTAGCCACGCTTGCATAGGTGAAAATATGAGTTCACTATCTCAAGAGTAAATCACACACTGGTTTTCGCAATGAGCCAATCTTTTGTTTCTACCGTGCATTTATAGTAACAGCTACCAATAACATGATGCTTTTGTTTTAAAAACGCTTTATAGCTGATAAAGTAAACACAAGCATTTCACAACAAGAGTAATCTCACTACAATACACACACACACACACACACAGATATATATATATATATATATATATATATATATATATATATATCAAGTGACTTAGCTATACATGTATACTAGTATTCCACAGCTCGAAAAACAAAAGCATATGCAAACTAGCCAAATAGAAATATACGTATGCTCTTTCAAATTAAGACACATAAATTTATTAATACGTCTAATCATGAAAATATCATTCTCATATCATAACACACACACATCATGCAATGCATGCCTTTATTCTGTTTCCTTGTTTCTGAATATAGGACCATCAACTCACTAGTGCCAGAATCATAAACTCCGAACTTACTGTTTCTCTAGCTAAGAGTATCAACTTTAGTCTTACACATATTTCACTCGTAAGGTGTCAACCTGCAAGGATCGCTTCACTCACGAAGAGCATCAACTCTATGGTTTTAAACTGACTCTACCCGTAAGGCATCAACCCGTAAGGTTCACTTCCTAACCAAGAGCATCAACTTTATGGTTCTACTGTTTCCAAAGCCAGCAGGGACGGAGCCAGAAGTTTTTATGGGCAGGGGCCAGTGGCAAAAAAATAAATTTTGGTAGGGGCCAGAAGACTGAATTTTTATTTTTTACCTTATATTTTTTTATTTTTTAGAAAAAATAATTTCTCACCTTATAATTTTTTTTTTTTTTTTTGAAAATTTGGGGGGGGCCATGGCCCCTGCCAGCCCCCCCTTCCTTCCGTCCCTGAAAGCAAGGAGCATCAACTTTGGTCTTACTCTTGTTCCACCCATGAGGCATCAACTTGCAGGGTTCGTTCCATCGTACATGATTTTGTTATGCTAGCGCATCAATACTATTAGTGCTCAGTGTTCATGTTACACACGTGCAATTCATATCTTGTTCAAATAGCATCATGTTCTTTCCGCATTCCTTTCAACATATCGTGAAAACTCAACTTAATACAATGTTCTTCAAAACATATCTCCGACATTACTTCATATTCATATCTCAAATTCACAACTTAATCCGAAGCATTTCTCAATATATTCAAAGCATTGAAATTGTCCACAAGCACATATTCATCAAAACAGCATTGGCTCAAGGTTCAAGAAATTATAACATTTCTTGCATAAAATATCATAAGGTTTCTTAGTGATTAAAATATTCACTTTGGCTGCAAGATTAATAGCTTATAGAAGAATCATCAACCAAAGCCTTGCTATGTATTGATGCATCAACACATTGCACAATACATTAGTATTTCTAGCCCTAAACCCACAATTAGCTCTTGAGTTGTTCAAGGGCTAAAGCCATGGAATACCCATAGAATTTTAGGGTTCCATTTGAAAATCCAACAACAACAAACACTAACCCATAAGATAATATTGGCGTTAGGCACTTAAAACACAACTTGAACAATAACCCAAAAATCTAGGGTTTTAGAAAACTTACCAAGTCCACAACAAATGCAACCCGGAGCATGGGGATTGTCTAGGAAGCTCCAAAACATGTAAAACCTAAATAATAATGAAAGATTAAACTCAATCTTTTAAGAATCAACCCAAAATCTCAAGAGACAAGGGTTTATGAAATTACCTCAAACTAATCGGTCAAAACATAGATCCCTTCGCTTAGATCACGTTCTTGGTACTAGATTTGAGTTTAAGGGCTTAGATTTCAAGAAATATGATGTTTAAGATGAAAAACCTTGAGAAATATGAGAGAGGGGCGTGTGTTTTGCGAGAAATGGGCAGAAAATGACTTATTTTCAGTTCATATCGCGTGGTGTCTGGACATGATAAGTGGCTGTCTAGACATGAGTATTTAAGAGACGCAGAATTTACATTCTGTAACTTGTGTCCGGACACAGGAAGTGCTTGTCCGGACAAAACCCACAGAGAGTGAATTTTCACTCTCAGGAACTTGCGTCCTGTCTTGTGTCCCATGCCTGTCCGGACACGACTTCTCAAAACTTGTTTTTATGTGTTTTCTAAGTGTTTTCTTGCCATTTTACTAACTCTAATAATTTATTTAATCTAATTCACATCGTAAATACTCAAATAAAGTCTTGGACATTACATGAGGTCTTTTGGGCTCTTTTTAATGAAACTTTAGCCCACCAAAATCGTAATTCAATTTGGCTTGGGGCCTTTAGGATCACAGATTAATGTGTTAAAAAAGTTTTTTGTTGTTAGAATGAATCATCTAATGTTGTACTCATATTGTTCAGGTAAATAATTCCCACTATACATAGCCAAGTTAATCTTCTTTCAAGTTGATGAAGAAGAACCCATTATTACGTAAAACATATTTGAATATAGTAATGCCCCCCCAAAAAAGGTGATAGTTGATTTCTCCTAATTAAGTTAACAGTAATAGTTCTTTAAAAACAGCAAAAAAATAAAAAAAGTTAACAATAATTTAGGAGTTAAAAGGGTGGTGATGACATGACATTATATTGATCTTAGATTACTTTTTTAAATATTTGTTACATCCAATAAAATTGGGAGGGAATGGAAGAGTTCAAAATTGAGTTACCTCAAGCCAAAAGTGGATATGTGCAATTAATTTCACATTTCATATAGATACGATCATGAGATTGTTCAAGAAAAGACAAAAGATAACATCATAAGACTATAGAAGCCCTGTCTATTCTCACCTTATCAACTTTATAACAGATAAAAGAAAAGAAAAAAGAAGATTAAAAAAAAAAATTGATTAGGATGCCCTACAATTACAAAGAAATTGTAGATTTTCAAATTATAGAATTTATGCATTTTCTTTAGATCAAAACGCTTGAAAAATATCACCTATCAAAAATGTGGTATGTTACAATTTATAACTTTGTAAAGGAAGCCTGAAATAGACCAACCTCAATAAAGGAGACCTGAATTAAGTTAACAACAATTTATAACTTTCTTAAATTCCCTTCATTTATTTATAATGTTCTAATTTTATGTTAATGGTTTTGTTTTCTTTCATGTCTGTGCTAAAAGATCAAATGGCTTTCATGAATTGAAATATATTCCTATTTTCCAAGCTATCCATGTGTGATTCAAATATTGAAAGCAAAGGAGCCCTGATTGTACAATGAACATGTGAAAATGAAGCCTTGTTGAAAGGAGCCCGAATCAATGTTTGTCATAATAATTTGCGTTTGGCTTACTAAATGAGTTTGTTGTGCCAATTTTAGACACTAGAAACATAAAAGATTTCTCAAGTAGTTGTGGTGTCATCTCTATGACTATGTATAAGTGTCATCGGGATGTGTGATGCTTTATGTTTTCCACTGCACTGCGTTCATTTGCAAAGAGTGGTCGTACGATGTCGTGGCCAGAGTAGATTCCAAAGAAAGCAATTGGGTCATTAATCCAGTGAAGGTCACTAAAGAGCTATTTTTGTTTTTTCCTGATCAATATAGGCATTAAATTTAAGGAACTATATATACATATTTGTGAAAATAAATTTAGACTCATAAATTACCGTAATCAAAGAAATAATCAAATATAAAAGTAGTGAACAGAAATAACATAGATATTTGGTTACGAAGTGGAAGATCTTTGCACCAAAGAGAAAAACCACTTCGGGGCAGCCAGACCCAGTAAATCAACTATCAGAAGAAATAGCTAGTTACAAGACATTCGTACTCACAATACCTTTGCAGTAGTCATACCTTGAACTCTAACAAGTACCTATACTTGAACGCCTCTCTCACAAACCCGTTTGGAGAGTTCTTCAATTGATCCCTTAACTAGAGCTCATATCTAGTTAAACTTCAAATGGTTGAACGGTTACAACACAATAAACAAAGACTCTAAGAGAGATACATAAAACGTTTATGCCTAATAAACCTTCTCTTAGTACAATGGAATTCTACTAAGGAATTCTTAAAGAAACACTGCCTAGAAGCCCCTTTAAATAGGCTTTAGAAATCCTAAAACAAGTCAGAAACGGATTTCTAGGCGGCGGTGTCCAGAGAGGACATTGAACGTCCGGACGGGCAACAACAACTTCATGTTTTGCAAAAGGACATCTGGACGGTTAGACCTAGTGTTCGGATGGTTGCAGGGAAAAGCTTCTCCATACACAATCTTCACTTTTGCGTCCGGACATCCTTACAAACGGGTGCTCTCTGTGGTTTGCGTCCACTGGGCCGTTTGGACAGGTAGCGAATGGGAGCTCTTTGTGGTTCACGTCCGATGAGCCGTCTAGACAGGCATCGAATAGCAAATTTTTGTGACTAGAGTCCGGACACTGATTCTGGCCGTTTGGACAGTCTTCGAGGAAACCGACTCTCTTGATTTTGAAAAGTCTTCAAAAAATATTTCTTCAATAGAAACTTGCCTTTCTTGATAAAAATACTGCAGATCTTTTCTTGTTCAGCCCTTTCCTTTCTTGATTAATAATCTTGCAATAATATTCTGAAAGTCTTATTGAATTAATGGTGTCCCTCATAAAGGCAGTGTTTTTGTCAACAAAATGTAGCCAATAAAATAAACCAACAACTCCCCTTTGGCTATTCTGGGACAAAAACAATTATACGGCCCAAAAATTAAAAATACTCCCCCTTATTGTCTCAGAAGGACAAAGGGTAAACAGAGTATAAAGACGACAGGAAAAAAATGACAACAAGTCAAAAAAAATATATGAATGTAGCAGTGTCTAGCAAATGTTGCCCAATACTAAACCGTTTATCAAAATAAACAAGTTTCGTCAAGGCACTTGATCCCGTTGATCCTCTGGCATCAGATGACAGAGAGTGTTCTGTACATTGATTTGGATCTGCGCCACATGAGCCTCTAACACCTGAAACCGGTCATCCATGGACCGAAACCCCTCAGTCATCCGGGTGTCCATTGACTGCAGTCGATCTATAATCTGAGTGAGCATACCCATGACTGCATGAAGGCTCTGTGGGAACTGGCTCATCAGGTTCCTGGAACCTCTGAAGCTTGGCATTGGACTTCATGACAAATGCTTCCCAAATGCTCCATCAGGCATGTCTTCTAGCTCATTGACAGGAATATTTGTCAATTTCTTCTTGAGGATCTTCATAATAAGTCCTCCAAAGGGCAAGGCCACCTAATTATCCTCCTGCATCTCTATCATGGTCATCACGATATGCTTGCACATACAGAATAGAACACAGTGGATGATGGCATAGATCAGTCTTGCCCTATTAATAGAGATCTCACTGTGACGAGAGAGAGAGAGGCCAAATATTCTGCAAGACAATCCAAGCCATCAGTCTCTGAGGACAGTGTAGCCAGGCCAAATGTTCTTCCCTTCTTCCCAAACATATACCCCTTGAGGATCAAAACATCTCATAAGGACTTCCCTGGAAGGAGGATCCACTGAGTCAAGAAACAGAGTGCTACTGGCATCAATAACTGGGATGCCTGTGACTGAGCTGATGAGGTTGGCGTCTATCCTCAATGAAGTGCAGCGCACTTTTGTCTTTAGGCACGAAGCTTGCTGATAAATATTATCTATCTTCAAGTTCCGGTAAAACTCATGCACCAGCCGAGGGTATATATTGACAGCATCAAACAAACCCAGCCATCTGTTGTCTTGAAATACATGGTAGATGAAGTCAAAAGGAGCGACCCTGATGTCAGACCTCAACACAGTACGCTCAATAACTATGCTTCGTTTATTGATGCGCTCCATTGCAGCAGCAACTTCATCCCTAGACCTCTTATGAGAGCGACCTTGAGAGTCTAAGTAGAGATTCGACATTTTCCTGAGAAACAAGTTTTAAAAAAAATACCCGAAATATCCTAGAAATATTTAGAAAATCATACATTTGTCGCATGAAGAGATAATAAATCACTTAGAACAAAAAATAAGGCCGAATTCAGAAAACAAATTCATTAAGGCATTTTGTCGAACGCTTGATGTGCATGTGTAAATATGAAGAAACAAGACCATGTGATAATCCAAAGTGCCCCAAAAATACATATGAATAGTCATAGACTATTTTCCAACCTCGGCAAACAATTATTAAGATAAAACAAACCAAGCAAAGTAAAAATAAAAATAAAAAAATGAATTTGAAAGTACCCAACTTAAAAATAAAAAAAAAAAAAAAAAATAGTGCCTCAATTCCAAAAACCGAATTAAAAGCATAAGTGAGAGAAGCACATACCTAAGATGATTGAAGGCTTGAAAGATTGCTAGAAATAAAGGGTTTCGCTTTAAAGTACTTGGGGATTAAACCAAAAAGAGAGGAATAAAACACAAAACAAAAGCAAGTGTCAGCCGAGGAAGAAGAGACCAAGTCTTAAAGTTTCTGGAATGCGTGTCTAGACGCAGAAAGAGGGTGTCCGGACGGAATTACCAAAGAAAACGTTTACTGCCTCGCATGTTGAGACAGAAATCAAGGCCGTCCAGACGTTTCACACAGAAACTCAAAATTTTGGAAAATAACATAATGAAATTTTTTCAAAGTTAGTTCCAAAACTTGCATGTATTTAAAACTGAGAAAACAGTCAAATAGCAATTCAAAAATATCCAAAAATTTAATTGAGAGATTAAGTAATTTATGAGCAAAAAATTCTCTACAAAAAATGCAACTTAGAAAATTACTCAACCCATGCTATGCGTGTAGTGTGTGAAAGCTTTTCCAATTAAGGCAAAAAGAACACTGATAAGGTTTAAAACACCTGAATTGCCTTTAAAAAAGAATTTAAAGCTTGATAAGTCAAGAGTCAAACATTATCTTACTAGGGCCTAGTCACCCTCTTTGATACAAAAAAAAAAATATCTTACAAAAAAAATATCTTAAAAGAAAATTTAGGGTAAAACCAAAGAGAAAAAAAAAATTACCTTAAGGGAGCTTTTGATAGTGCACAATAAGCAATTTGCATGAGATGAATAATCTATCAAGATTGAAAAATAAAGTAACTTCTAATTTAACCGTGTGCGTGTGCAATGTGTAACAAAATGTTGTAAATGCGAAACTTAATTGACACATATATTTTGTTAACGAAGTAGAAAGTTAATTAAGAGAAAAACCACTCCGGAGCAGCCAAACCTAGGATATCCACTATTCAAAAGACAATGCTAGTTACAAAGCAATAGCACTCACATATCCCAGATGCAATGGTCGTACCTTGAACTCTGACGCATAACCCAATGCGAACGCCTCCCAACCAAGTCACCTACTTGAAGGGGTCTTCAATGCAATCCTTTACCTTGGAGCTCATCCCTAAGATAGACTTCAACACAAGCACAGCAACAGCACTTTGGCAACGGCTTGAGAGCAAACTGATCAGCACAATGACTCCTAAATTATACTCTCTAAGCTCTAAGAAATTCAATATTGAATTCTTCCAAATTACATGCCTAGAGGCCTCTATTTATAGGCTACCAAAGACCTAAAACGAGTCTGATTCAATTTTCTCTAGGCGGCGTATGAACGGTAGCTGAGAGCGTTCGGACGGCCAATTATGCAACTGGCTTTCCAAAATCGCTAATATTCTTTCCTGAAAAGGTCTGCTTCCGGACGGTGTTGCCCTAGCGTCCGGACTGTTGCACTTTTGCTGCACGCAATTTCCATAATAAGAACTGGCGTCTAGATGGTGTAGACCTGACGTCCGAACGGTTGCAAATCTGCTCCACGTCTTACCTTATCAAGGATAGCATCTGGACGGTGTAGACCTATCGTCCAGATGGTTGAAGTTGTCTTCCCATATCTGTGTCTGCGAAGGAAATCCTTTTACTTGTCGAACACTGAATGGCGTCCGGACGTGTTGCTGAGACGTCCGAATGGATGCAACCTTGAATAGTTCGAAGCTTCTGGACACTAATGGTAGTCTGGACAGATGTTGCTTAACTGATGAGCTTTCGGACAGATGAAAGGGATCTGACTTCACTGTCTTGAATTCCGCATAGAATTTTCTTGAAGCACATAACTGAAATATAGACTTTGAATATAAACAACATCCCTGATTAATAAGTAACATTACATAGAAGTGATTTTGTCCAATAGAATGCAGCCAATCACAAACTAACAAACTCCCCCTTTGGCCATTATAGGATAAACATCACTTGACCAGTTTTAAAATACAATCCCAGTCCAAATTCAAAATTACTCCCCCTTTTTGTCTCAATAGGACAAAGGGTAAAACAGAGTAAGAGAAAAATCAGCAAATAAAAATACTCCCCCTTAATGTCTTAGCAGGATAAGGGTAAACAAAGTAAATAAGTCCTAGAGTTATTAAGTTTTACAAATAATAAAACAAGATAATAAAAATGTCCCAAAATAAGTCAAAACAAAACACACAAAAAAAAAAAAATCAATCCTCCTCAGCAAGGGTAGGATGATCCTCATCATCACGAGCAGGATGATGGTGCTAGTGACACTCTTGGATATCCAGCTAGCACTACTCCACACGGAGGTTAATAGAATGAACCACCCGCTGCATCGAACTCATACTTCCATCCAGTGATTCTAGAGAAGCTAGAATCTGAGTCAAAACCGGATCAGACTGGGAAGGTGAAGGAGTAGTCTGTGAAGATGATGCAACAGCAGGCATCTCAACGTGAATAGGAGGAGGCTGAGGAGCTTCATCTTGGCTGAAAAATTGAAATTGACTTCTAAGTGTGTGTGTGTGTGAACAAAGTGTTAACAAAATAACAATGCGGAAAATAAATAACACAAGGATTTTTGTTAACGAAGTGGAAAACTCAATATGAGAAAAACCACTCCGGGGCAGCAAAACCCAAGATATCTACTATTCAAAAGACAAAACTAGATACAAGATAGTAGCACTCACATACCCCTGATGCAGTGGTCATACCTTGCTCTTTAACGTGTAACCCAACACGAACGCCTCCTAACCAGGTCTCCTACCTAAAGGGGTCTTCAATGGAATCCTTTACCTTAGCGCCAACCCATAAGATAGACTTCAAGTTAAGCGCAGCAACAGCACACACAACAACGGCTTCGGAGAGATCAACTCAGCTTAATAGACTCACAATATAACTCTCTAAGCACTAGTGGAATTCAATACCGAATTCTTACAGTTCTCAAGCCCAGGGGCCTCTATTTATAGGCTGAGGGTTCAAATGAGCGTCTGGCTTGATAAAACGGGGCGACGTCCAGACGGTGGTCATAGGCCGTCTGGACAAACAACTGTACGACCGAAATTTCAAAAATTTCGCTAAAAATCTTTCCTGTTTGAGAGCTGCGCCCCGACGGAGGTGCACTGTTGTCCGGATGGTCTCACGTCCGTTGCAAGTAATTTCCATACAGAGGCTTCGCCCGTCCGGACAGGGAGGATGGTTGTCCGGACGGTCGATCTGATGCACGTAATTTCCATATTTGATGCTCGCGCGTCCGAACCATGATGACTGGCATCCGGACGTCTGGATTTGAATTGTGATACTTGCCTTATGGATTTACCTCGTCCGGACGGGAATCCACGTCGCCCGGACGGTTGCAGCAATCTTCCCATATTTGTGTCTTGGAAAGAAATCCTGAGGCTTGTCGAGCACTGAGGGTCGTCCGGACGGGATGCTGAAACGTCTGGACGGATGCAAGCTAGATGATGTGGTCTTTTGTTTACCAAAATATATCAATAATAAAATTACCACTCGCAATAGTACGAATCTTTATAGGATAGGGCTATGTTGAGGGTGTCGAACCTCAAGGACTGCGTAGGTATTATTATCAAGCTTTTCGAGATTAAATATAACTTAATTAAAAAGATGTTTGATTTGATTTTTGTTTTATAAAAAGAAATACATAAAAGTAAAAGACATAAATTTAAAGATAGTAGGGATGAGATAAAGAATAGGGGATTGATTTCACCACTCACCGCATAACAATGGTCAATAATAAATTAATAAGGAAAATTCATACTATGCATGATAAAGGGCTCGTCTCACTCAAGTAGTCAAGAAATTACCTCTAAAGAATAAGTATAATCCATCTTCGGTTGGCACGGACCGTCCACCTAACCACTAAGATGCGGTACGACCCGTCTTCCCTAGGCATGGACTAGCTACGTCTTTAATAGAATATACACACAATCAATGGAATAGTATAACCCATCTTTGGTTGGCACAGACTGTCTACCTAAATTACACTAAACTAGGATGTAGTACAATCCGTCTTCCCTAGGCATGGTCTATCTAATCCTCTTGATCATATATCAATTAAAACCGTTGTATAACAATCATTCGCATAATCACAGAAAATATGAAGGATTGAGTTCAATCAATATAAAAGACTTTCTAAGACAAGATAAGAAATTCATAATGATTGAATATAAACATTAAAATCAATTCTCACAATTATACAACCATCATGCATAGAGAAAATCCCAAACTAAAATACAATTAAACCATTGTTACTTGGAAAGGGCTACATCAACACCCTATTAGGAATTTAGCCGCTCATCGTAGTGCTGGGATGGCCTCCTGCCATGTTCTTCACCTCTTTAACTTGTCAGGCCTCCGAGAAGAATTTTCTGTCTAAATCTAAGCACAAGCCCAAGCACCAAGCACCAAGCACAAATTCTCTTGAAGCTTAGGGGTCTATTTATAGGGAGCACACAAGTCCTAGAAGCCCTTGGAATTCCAGAAAAATTGTCTCTTGAGTCTTCTTGTCCAAATAGGAGATTGAAACTTCAATCCAAGTAGGAAAAGGATTCCAAATTCGGCAAGAATTGCGGTCTTTTATTGCGAGACAATTTTAGCATAGTAAACGTTCGAATTAGAGAAAAGCTATTTCTGACATATTTGTTTAATATTTTATTAGCTTTCCAACGTTACTAATTTCATTGCAATCTGATATCTGACGCAAACGTTATGATCCAAACACTGAGACATATGCAGAATCCAAATTTGAATCCAATCCGATTTTGACTCTTGTTGGAGAAATTCCGATTTAATCCTTCACTTGATTTGATTAAACTTAACCACATCATATAGGTATTCTATTATGATCGGTTAAGCTTAAACATATCTTCTAGGTCTTCTCAAAGTGTGCTTTAAGCCCAAAATTAATGGAATTAATTGCATCTTTATTTAAAACCTAAAAACAATAAAACAACACAAAATCAAACAAATAACAATGTTAAGGAATTAACATATATAAGTTAAGGGGCTTGAATGTGTAACATTCAACGCTTATCACTAGAGCAGAACGAAGCTTCTCGACACAGAGGAAGGTCTGGACGGAAATCCAAGTCATCCGGACGGATGATGCTTTAGTCTGAAGAGCGTCCGGACGGTTTGTCACGTCGCCCGGATGGCTAATGCATTGGACAGCTGAGCGTCCGGACGGTATGACACATCGTCCGGACTGCTAGCAGGGAACCAAATTTTCTGACTTGCAAACTATGCAGAATCTTCTGGAAATACTTCTGAATAGCGGAATCCCTGTTAAAAAGCATCATTACAACGAAGTGATTTTGTCCAACAAAATGTAGCCAATTACAAACTAACAAACTCCCCCTTTGGTCATTCTGGGACAAAAATCACTTGACCGGTTAAAAATACAATCCCGGTCCAAAAATAAAAATTACTCTCCCTTTTTGTCACATAGGGACAAAGGGTAAAACAGAGTAATAAAATAAAACACACCAAAAATTACTCCCCTAAAGGTCTCAGAAGGACCAGGGTAAACAGAGTAATATAATCCAGGAGTTTGACAAGAGTAGCAAAATATAAAAAAAAATGTCTCAAAACAATAAGAAAACAACAAAACAAAATAAGCTCAAGCATCCTCGGCCATCGGTGCATCATCCTCATCGTCACTGCTGGACGAGTGGTGGAACTTGAGACACTCTCGGAGATCTAGCTAGTTTTGGTCTACGCGGAGGTTAATGGAGTGAACCTCCTGCTGCATGGCCAAAATGGACTGCTGCATGGAAGACATGGAGAGCTGCATAGTGCTCATGCCCCCTTGAATAGCTGTCAGGGCCTCCTTAATCTGAGAATAGCTAACATCCGGCTGTGATGGCGGAGCAGTCTGGGAGGAAGACGCCACACTCGGTATGCCTACAGGAATAGGAGGAGGTGGAGGCACAGCATCGTCATCCGGATCATCTCTCCGCAGCTGAGCATTTGACTTCATCAGCGTCTGCTTGCTTAGTGGATCCTGGATCTTCATCTTCGGCTCGCCAGCAATATTGATGCCTAACTGTAGTATAATTTGTGTGAGCAGGCAGTCAAATGGAAGACCGGTATTGCTCTCATCACGGGCCTCTAGAATAACGCCCAAAATATGCTTGCACAGGCAGAAGGGCAAGCGGAGATTAATGGCATAGACAAACTGAGCTCTCTTCAAAATCAGGTCACTACGCCTGACGACTGGCCATAGGTTGTGCTAAACAATCTTGGCCAACATACGATGAGGGGCGGATAAGGCACCGATCCTGATGGTGGTGGCGCGTTCCTCCCCCTGTGGAACTGCATGGAAAAACTCTCGGAGATCATCCATAGACGGAGGAAGTACCACCTCATTGTAAGGGCTCGCAGATATTTGGAGAACAGGAATTCCAATGACCTGACTGATGATCTGGGGATCAACAATGATAATATTCCCTCCAATAGTGGACTGAACCATCAACCAGCGGTCATCATCCTGAACCACCTCAAGGTTGGCATAGACCGGTCTGAACAGCCTGGTGTATACACTGTAGGCGCAGCTATGAAGATAGCCCCAATGATATGTCTGGATAGTATCACAGATACTATCCAGATGAGCTACCATAATGTCAGAACGGACCACATTTCTTTCAGCAATGATTGGCCAGTCCATGATTTTGGTTCTGAGGGTTGTCCTATCTCCCTCTGTCCTCTGACGAACTCTGTGCTGAGGACTGCCTGCAGACATGGTGCTGTAAAAGAGACCAACAAGATTTGCTAGAGATAATCCAAAAATATTCTTGTTAGGTCACAACAAAAATTTGTCATTATAACGGTAGTAAAAAGGGATTTGTCCAAAAATATGGACAGAAAATCTCACAATGCAATCTATAAAAATACCAAACCAAATAATCCCAACACAATAGATATCACAATTACGCAGCTTATAATCTCAATAATATTCCAAAAATACTCAATTTACTAATAGTTAAAAAAAAAACTAAAAAGAAATAGGCTAGAAAAATACCTAGAATGAGAGATTAATTCACAAAAAGACACAAGAGGATGAGAAAATGTAAAATCTCGCGAAAAATTACTCACTAGAAGCCAAAAGAGAGATTTTGTGTGGGGTAGGATGAAAGTGCGGCGGCTAGGGGCTTTTATAGAGTCTGTGGGGTCCCTGTCTGGACGGCTCATTAATCCCGTCCAGACGCGGGCTGCCTCGAAAATCAGCGGACAGATCGTGCGCGTCCGGACGTGAAACCTTACCGTCCGGCAGTCTGACCCGCGCTGGTCAGGACGTCTAACACAACTGTCTAGTCGCCTGAGCCACACCCGTCAGGATGCAAAGAATGGCCGTCCAGACCCTTCACACTGAAAAGACAGAAACTGAAGGAAAAATTTGCAAATTTTTTTTCTTAAGGTCAGTTTCAGAACACGCATGTATAATCTACTGGTAAAACAATTAGATAGCATCTCAAAACTAAGCAGAGATATAAAAGAGAGTTGAGAGTTCAATCAGCACAAAGATTTTCCTGTAAACAGAAAATTTAAATAGACAACTCAACTCATGCAATGCGTGTGTGTGTGAAGAGTTTTCCCACAAGGTATGACTTTTACTGAAATGACAAAATGCAACCAGATTTTCTTGACAAGAGAGAAAATCAGTGAAAGATTAGTCAAAAGTCAAACCTTATAACTTACAAGGGCCTAGCCACCCTTATCTGATACACTCCCCCTAAGATGCAGCATCCAATTGTTTTACTTGAACTAGGAAGGACCAGGTAAAATTTTACTTGCACCATAAAGGACAAGGCTTATTTCAGCACAGAAGCAATGACTGTAAGCATATAGCATAGAAAACTGAAGAATTACTGCTTGATTCTTTTAATGCTGCAACCTAGAGAGAGTGCCAGAATTTTTAGGTTCTAGGTTCAACTAGCATTTGGTCAATTTGACCATCTTACCAAAAACCTCTTCTCTTAACCAGAATTTCTAGAAGCAAAAAGTCAGAGAAGGAAAGATATACCTTTAGGGGAGTCTTGGATATTGTACATTTTCATCACATGAGGAAAGAAGCTATCCAACTATTGCATATACAGGAAAATCATTGGCAGATATAGTCATAAACTCTCAATCATATCTAAGCAAAGTAGATTAATGCATAATGAATTGAGATATCAGGTGAAAACACATGCAATATCTTATATGCCAAGAAAAGGAAAAGTTTCCTGCAATTTCTCCCCATTTTTTTTTAATAAAAAATGCAATATGGAAATAACATCAAATGCAATGCAAGATCAAACCTGTGTAAGCTCGATGATGCCAATACAGAAAAGCAGTCGCTCAACCTGCTTTCTCTGTCTTCCCCAACAAGTACCTGCAATGCTCTCTCAAGGGAAATAGGGGGCAGAACAAAACTGGTTCCTAGATTGCATAAAATATAACAAGTCAAGCAATCAAACATGATGCCTTAGGATTAGGAACCAAACCCTAGGCATGAACACTTTCTCCTGCTAGGTGCGTCCATTCCCCCTCATGGGGTTATTCTTCTTCTTGACCCAAGCCTGCCTTCCAGTGGGTGGTTGTTGGCAGGACTTCATCTGCTGACCCATCCATTCTATCACGCTCTGCATCCAAATAGGTGGCTCGTTGTAATATTGATCCTCTTCCACCTTCTGCAACCTTTTTAGAGTGCTTGGATTTGCCACTGTGATTGGCAAGTAAAAATAGCTGCTGAGGTCGCTGATGCTGAGATGCCTGGTATCGTGGTGTATGAGACCAATGAGCTTGATATCTTGGTGCTTGATGATAAAGAGCCTGATACCATGGAGTCTGGTGCTGGGTCAGTGGTCTAGTACCATGATAAGCTTGTCTGGGCACTTCTGTCTTGGCCTTTGCCTTTTGTGCTTTCAGAAGGGAGCACTGGGGTCGGACATGCCCACTTGGATCGCAGTGATGGCATATAGGTGATCTTCTGATGGAATGAGGCTTCTTAGTGCATGGAACATCATCATTAATCTTGTCCTTCCCTTTATCTTCAGCCATGGGGGGAGGCTTTGGGACTACAAGTTTTGACAAATACAGTCTTGGAAGTAGAGGGAGTGTCAGTGGGAGGAGCTACATACCCGAGACCAATCTTGTTGGTTGGGCTCTTATGAATGGACAACATGCTAGTCAGTTTTTCATTAGTGACTCTTTCTAATTGGAGCTACGTCTCTAGTAGCTTTTCCTCGAGCTCTTGTATTCTAAGCAGCAATGAACTCTTCTCAGTTTGCAAACTGTTCAGATCATGAAGGTGCTGCTTACGTCTTTCCCTCAGCTTTTCGTACTCTACATAGAGAGTTTTGTACGCCTCCTTGAGTTCATCCCCATTATCACTATGCTCTGAGTAATAAGAGTCCTCTTCTTCAACAAGTGGAGCCACAAAGGCTAGAAATTTTTCAGATTCAGGAGTTTCTTCTTCTGACTCATCACTGAGAGTCACGTTGTAAGCCTTCCCCTTGCCCTTCTTGAGGTTCCCACAATCAGCCCGTATGTGCCCAAATCCTGAGCATTCAAAACATATTGGGCCTCTGGGATCTTTCTTTTCTTCTTCCTCAGGTTCAGCTTCTCTGGGAGCTTTCTTCATCTTTTCAGAAAACTTTTTCTTGAATCGGTCATCTCTCATTAGTCTTCTGAAATTTTTGGCCAGCATAGCCACAGCTTCCTCTTCAGAGTCATCTCCAGATGAGGCTTCTACCTTTTTCTTGGAAGCCTTTAGGGCAATGGTCTTTAGCTTCTTGACCGGGGGCAGGGACAGCTCATAAGTTTGAAGAGATCCCACCAACTCTTCAATCTTCATTTATTCTAGATCTTTGCTTTCTTCAATTGTAGTCACCTTGATCCTGAAATGCTCAGGCAAAGATCTTAGAATCTTTTGGATGAGTTTCACATCCAAGACAGGCTTCCCAAGACTCACCAAATGTCTCTTCTTCCAACATCTTAATTTCTTCAAATCTGGAAATCAACATTTGAAGTTTGGCAGATTTTACAAGTTTAGTGCATTCACAAGTTGTTTCCAAGATTTGCCACACTTCTTGAGCAGATTCAAAGTTTGAAATTTTTGTAAATTCAGATGGTGAAAGTGCTTGACAGAGAGCATGGAGGGATTTGTCATTAGAAAGTCGTGCGTTTTTCTGAGGGACTAGTTCAAGCGTTGTATCCTCCGGTTTAGCCCACCCAGTTTCAACAATACTCCAACAGTCAATAGATTTAAAAAAGAACCGCATGCGAGCTTTCCAATAGCCATAGTTCGTGCCGTCAAAGGCAGGAATAGTATTAAGAGTTTGAGACATATTAATAAGAGAAGTCAAAAATAACACTCAAGAAATTAATCTTCTTAGAGTGTACCAAGCTCTGATACCAATTGAAAAATTGAAATTGACTTCTAAGTGTGTGTGTGCACAAAGTGTTAACAAAATAACAATGCGGGAAATAAATAACACAAGAATTTTTGTTAACCAAGTGGAAAACTCAATATGAGAAAAACCACTCCAGGGCAGCCAAACCCCTAAGATAGACTTCAAGTTAAGCGCAGCAACAACACACACAGCAATGGCTTCAGAGAGATCAACTCAGCTCAATAGACTCACAATATAACTCTCTAAGTACTAGTGGAATTCAATGCCAAATTCTTGCAGTTCTCAAGCCCAGGGGCCTCTATTTATATGCTGAAGGTTCAAATGAGCGTCTGGCTTGATAAAACTGGCGCTATCCTGACGGTGGTCATAGGCCGTTTGGACGGACAACTATGAGACCGAAAGTCCAAAAATTTTGCTGAAAATCTTTCCTGTTTGAGAGCCGCGTCATGATGGAGGTGCATTGTCGTCCGGACGGTCGCACGTCCGCTGCAAGTAATTTCCATACAGAGGCTTCGCGCGTCCGAACAGGGAGGATGGTCGTACGGACGGTCGATCTGATGCTCGCACGTCCGGACCATGATGACTGCCGTCAGGACATCTGGATTTGAATTGCGATACTTGCCTTTTGGATTTAGCGCCTCCGGACGGGAATCCAAGTCGTCCGGACGGTTACTGCAATCTTCCCATATTTGTGTCTTGGAAAGAAATCCTAAGGCTTGTCGAGCACTGAGGGTCGTCTAGACGAGATACTGAAACGTCCGGATGGATGCAAGCTAGAGCAGATCGAAGCTTCTCAACACAGAGGAAGGTCCGGACGGAAACCCACGTCTTCCGAACGGATGATGCTTTAGTCTAAAGAGCGTCCAGAGGGTTTGTCACGTCTTCCGAATGGCTGATGCATTGGACAGCTGATCATCCGGACGGTATGACACGTCGTCTGGACGGCTGGCAGGGAATCGAATTTTCTGACTTTCAAACTGTGCAGAATCTTCTGGAAATACTTCTAAATATCAGAATTCCTGTTAAAAGCGTCATTACAAAGAAGTGATTTTGTCCAACAGAATGTAGCCAATTACAAACTAACATTGGCCTTCATGCCTCAGCTGGGCATTGGACTTCATCAGAGTCTGATTGCCGAGGGGGTCCTGTATCTTCATCTTGGGTTCTCCAGAGAATTCTATACCTGACTGTAGAAAAATCTATGTGATCAAGCAGCCTAAAAGAAGTCCTGTAGTAGTCTCATCTCGAGCCAACAGCATAATATTAAGAATATGCTTGCATAAGTAGAATGGCAATCATGTTAGTTTGTAATTGGCCTCATTCAGTTTGGACAAAATCACTTGCATGTAAAGATGCTTTTTAACAGGGATTCCACTGTTCAGAGTATCTTCAGAAGATTCTACACTGCGTACAAAGCAGAAGATTTCCGGTTCCCTATCAACCATCCGGACGACGTGCCATTTCGTCCGGACGCTCATCTGTCCACTGTTCCATCCGTCCGGACGCCCAACAGACCAAGCATCATTCGTCCGAACGACTTGGTTTTCCATCCGGACCCTTCACTGTATCGAGAAGCTTCTGTTCCAACTTGCATCCGTCCGGACGTCTCAGCAACCCATCCGGACGCCTTTCAGTATTTGACCAAGCTTCAAATTCTTTCCAAGTTCAAATAAGGGAAGATTGATTCAACCGTCCGGACGATGTGGATTCCCGTCCGGAAGCGCTCATTCATAAGGCAAGAATCGCAATTCAAATACAACCGTCTGGACATCGGTCAGCATGGTCCAGACGCGCGTTCAACAGATATGGAAATTGTGTATTCAACTTCAACCGTCCGGACGTCTGCCTATCATGGTCCGAACGCGCGCTCATCAGATATGGAAATTGCGTGTTGAAGATTAATCGTCCGGACGTCCATCCCCCTCGGTCCGGACGCGCGAAGCCTTATATTAAAATTACTTGCAGCGGACTTGCTACCGTTCGAACGACAATGCCTCACCGTCCGAACGCAGCTCTCAAACAGGAAAGATTTTCTGCGAAAATCTCAGAAATTCTATCACACAGTTGTCCGTCCGGACGGCCCATGACCACCGTCCGAACGGCGTCCGTACTTATCACAGCAGTTGCCCATTTGAACCCTCAGCCTATAAATAGAGGCCTCTGGGCATTGAGAACTGGAAGAATTCGGTATTGAATTCCACCAGAGCTTAAAGAGTTATTTTGTGAGGTTATTGGAGCTGATTTGTCCTCTCTCAAGCCATTGCAAGTGTGTTGTTGTTACGCTATAACTGAAGTCTATCTTAGGGGTCGGCCCTAAGGTAAAGGATTCCATTGAAGACCCCTTCAGGTAGGAGACCTGGTTGGGAAGCGTTCGTGTTGGGTTACACGTTAGAGAGCAAGGTAAGACCACTGCATCAAGGGTATATGAGTGTTACTACTTTGTATCTAGCTTTGTCTTCTGAATAGTGGATATCCTGAGTTTGGCTGCCCCGGAGTAGTTTTTCTCATATTGAGTTTCCACTTCGTTAACAAAAATTCTTGTGTTGTTTACTTTCTGCATTGTTATTTTTGTTAACACTTTGTGCACACACTTGCTATTTATTTTAGAAGTCAATTTCAATTTTCAAATCCCATAATGATGGCATACAAGAACTGAGCCCTCTTTTGAATCAGATTACTCCTACGAATAGTAGGCCAGAGATTGTGCTGGACAATCTTCACGAGCAGGTGGTGCAAGGGAGAAAAGGCATCGATTCCGATATTGGTAGCTTGCTCTTCTCCCTGAGGCATAGCATGAAAGAACTCCCTAAGATCCTCCAAAGAAGGAACCACCAAAACCTCATTGAATGGGCTGGCAGAAATCTGAAGCACTGGTACACCAATGAACCGGCTGATGACCTGTGGATCAACTTGAATCACATGCCCCTCAACAGTAGACTGAAGGACAATGTCACTGTTCTCATCCTGCACAATCTCCAGATGAGCATAGAACTCTTTGACCAACCTGGTGAGTACGATGCAGACACAATTGTAGAGGTAGCCCCAGTTATATGTCTGAATGATCTCACTGATAACATCAAGAGGACTTTCCATTACATCAACCTTGACAACATTCCAGTCTGGAACGACCAGTCTGTTAGCTATTCTGGCTCTGGAAGCAACACTGCCTTCCTCTGTACTCTGTTGGACCCTGCACTGAGAGCTGTTGGCAGATATGATTCTGCGAAGAATAACAAGAAATCTTTGCCAAAAATAATATCAATGATATTAGATTTTGTTAGTCCAAAAAAGAATTCGGCATTATAACGGCAGTAAAATGGACTTCCCAAAAATTACAAATAAGCAATAGATCCCAACACAGTCCAAATAAATGATACAATAGTTATTCCAAACAAAACAGCAGAGAACATGTGATGTCCCAAATATTATTTATCATTTTAAGAATAAAATTTAATGGATAAATGACTAAGATTAATTTGACGACTAGAAAATACAATAGGACGGGTAGAGAATATTTTAAGGTCCAAAGAAATAAATTATATAAGAGAAAAATATGAAATGAATTATAAAGGAAATGGAAATTGAAAATAAAGAAAATAAGTGAAATTAAACTTGGCACGTCCAGACGGCACAAGAGGCTTGTCTGGACGATGCCTAATCATGCATGAGGCTGACGCCTCATTTCACCCGCGTCCAGACGGTTTATGATGCCCGTCCGGACTGGACTTGTAAAGGGTCGAATGCCCTTTTCTTTTCGGCAGCTCCAATTTTTCTCCCCTTTTCTCTACGGTTTTTCACCTAAAAACTGGAATATCTTGAAATCCAGTTGTCTAATCTTAGATCCAACTTCGGTAAGGTAATCCTCGAAGCCCGATCTACGTTTTGACCGAATGTTTTGAGGTAAATCTTTAAACTCACATTTTTGGAGATTTTTAATAAATCTTGTAGAAATGAGATTAACTTAGTATTTTCTTTAGATTTTGTGTGGTTTGGAGTTACAAAAAGCTTCCTGAGCATTTGATCTTGGCTTGGCGAATTTTTGGTAAGTTTTTCATAGACCCTAACTTTTGGGTATTTTGTTAAAGTGTTATTTTTTGTGTGATTAACCCTAAGTAATGTTTATGGGTTAGCAATATTTTGTTTAAGAAAGTGATTAGAAATTATGGAGAAATATTTAGGAATTTTAGGGTTTTATGGGTAAATTAGTAGTATAGCTTTTGAGTGATTCAAAATGCTACCTAGAGTGGTTATTGGTTAGAATACTAAATAATGCAATGTATTATATTTTTAGCGGCACTTTGCGGTTAAACTTAGAGTCGTTTGGAATTGGGAGTACAAGCGATCAGAGGTGAGTATTGTACTCACTAAGAAAATATATTTTTATACATTATGGATTTGTAAAATATATATTGTTTTATGAATTCGAACCGACCATATGATGAAATATATGTTTTGCATAATTTGAATAGTTTGATTATGTTCAATTATATCAATGATATTTAAGAAATGATGCATGAGTGAAGAGTGTTGAATTGATTTAAAGTGTTTGAGTGTGTGCTGCGGTTGGGATTTAAATTATGCAAATTGTTTGAGAGTATGTCATGTTGAAACTTGTTATGTTTTATGAATAAACTATGATTTGAATGATTTCAAAGTGTTTGATGAAATGTTGGATGATTTAGTTTTAAGAGAACATGATTTAGCAAAAGCCTGATTTTACAGCATGATACAGTAGTGAAACATATACTGATCAGGCACAGAGCATAAAGCATGTAGTATAGAGCATACATACAACAATAGTACAAAAACAGCAGAACGTAGTAAACACAGTAAAACAGCAGTAAACACAGTTAAACAGCAGTTATCAGCATTGGGGGGACCCAAGCCCCAGTAAACTAGTTTCATGCAAAGCATATATAGCATTGTTTATGAGTGTGATGTTTTTATGCTATGAGTAGTTTTACTAGACGTGTTGGTATGCATAAGTGTCTTAAATGAAAAGAGTTTATGTATATTTCTATCAGATGGTTGCATATGTTTATGAAACATTGAACTTAAATGTACATGGATTCATGATTGCCCAAGTGCAAGTAATGGCATGTCTATAAGCAAGAAGGTTGGTTGTTATTGTTCTTCAGGAAAGAAGTGTTAGCATAATAGAGTTTTACTCTAGTGCACACATGATCTACTAACGTTCAAGGCATGAAGCTAAAATACAATTAGAGATGGCGTTGAGGGTATTATGTTGAAGGATGATATCCTAGTATGGAAGAGTAAGATGCCATGTTTTCTGTCTTAAGACTTATGTGTAGACATGATATCTATAATGGAGTGATCGTGTGCACATATGTCTAAGCCACCATTCAAAAGTATTATTATAGAGGGGTCTATATGTAGAAACTTTCACGGAGGGATGACTAGAACTTCTACATATGTTCACAACTATATAGTTTGTTTTAAATGTTTTCTGGACAGTCAGTGTTTACTGTATTAGCTATTGGTAAATTGTGGTTGATATAGTGGTCGCATGACTAAAATAAAAGAAAGGTTGGTTCTTTGTGAAAACTCAGTTTAATATCACTGAGGTCTTAGTATTTTTATCTTGAGACGGTGGACTCATTCTTTCACTTATGCAGATGTGGATACCACCACAACCGTGTAGATGATAATCTTATGATTGTAGGTACTCCTGAGATGGATGATGATCCGGTAATGTTCTATTTGGGTTACTACGATTGAAGTCCATAGCAACAGTCGTAGTGGGATGGACTATGGTGTCCTTGTTTTGAGTACTTTTTTATATGGCTTGTGAGGTATGTGTCACGTATTCTTTTGTATAAGCCATTCTTTTGTAATAGTTATATGTTGTTAAGCCTTAAACAATTAGACTTGTGTTATGGCTCACTTTTGTATAGACAACAGGTTTATTTATAGATATGTTTTTCCGCTATGATTGATGGTATCATGATGTATTCCGCTGTAGATATAACTCTGTTTATCAGGTGCATGTTATGGGGCATGTGCCATGTGTTGGCTAGGCAACACGTAGTCGTGCCACTGTGATGACTCGTTTTACGTTTGTATATATAAAAAAGAAAAAAGAACGGGTTGTCATAGCAAATGCTATCAGAGCAGTTAGTTCTAGGGTTTGTTAGGAAAAGCGGAAAGCGGAAACCTAGGATTGTTTTAGAGTGTAAAAGTATAAAAGAGCCTTATGATTCTAAATGCTTTAACACATATAAAAGAACATTTTAGGATTCTTGCGTGCATTACATGGATATTGTGATGCATTTAACCTTTCTTGCATAGTGTTGTTTATGTGGCATTTCATTGTACGGACAAGAATATGCCGCCGAGACAATGTCAGATTCCATGCTGCTATTGGGATGAGGAGTCAATTCATGGGAGTGGCGGTAATGCACCACCACCTCCACCTCCTCCTCCACTACCTCATCCTCCTCCTCCTCCTCCCATGCCTGATATGGGTCAATTTGTGGTAGCCTTAATGCCGCCATACCCGTACAGAGAGAGCGTAATGACATTATCGGTTGCTCCTCGGCTCTCTTCAGTCGACATAACTCACCTGAGTTTTTCGAAAATGAAGGGCATATGATGGCTGATGACTGGATTACCTCCCATGAGGACTTAACTGAAATGTTAAGTTGCACAGAGAGTCAAAAGGTAGCTTACACAGGTCTGAAGCTCAGGGGTGAAGATAAGTACTAGTGGAAGTCCAAAAAGCTACACCTTACTAGGGAGTATGGGCAGGGTGTTCCTATTCCTTAGGAACGCTTCAAGCAGGAGTTCAACGATCATTTCTTTCCTCGCGTGCAGAGGCAGCAGTGTGCAAGGGACTTTCAGGATCTGAAGCAGGGGACTATGTCAGTTGAACACTATTCAACTGAATTTTAGAAGTTATCAAGGTATGCCCTATACCTTATTCCAGATAAGGAAACAAAAGCGGAGAGATTCCATGATGGACTGGCACCGTGCATTCTGGAGAGGATCATCTTTATCAGGGTGACCAACTATACTGAGATGGTGCATATGGCCACCATGGGGAAGAAATGGATCAGGGCTACGTGATAAGTGCTGAATGTTACACATTCAAGCCCCTTAATTTACATATGTTAAGCTCTTAGTTTTGTTATAATTTAATGTTTTGTGTTGTTTTTGTGTTTTCTTGTATTTTACAGGTTTTAGAAGAAAAACCAATCAAATTCCAAGATTATAATGAAGTCAGCAAACTCACTTTTGGATGGATTCAATTCCAAATCAAGTTTGAATTTAAGGAAAGAGAAGTTGGCAAAAATTCGTTATCTTTGGAAAGAATCCAGAATGAGCACGTCTCAGTAATTTAATCATAACTTTCGGCTCAAGTATCATATTGCAACAAAATTGGTGGCGTTAGAAAGATAATAATAAATTAAACAAATATGTTAGAAATAGGTTTTTTCTAATTCGGATGTTTTCCATGCCAAAATCTCCCCGCAATAAAAGACCGCAAATCTGTACGAATTTTGGAATCCTTTTCCTACTTGGATAGAAATTTCAGAAAAAGGAGAAGACTTGTAATTATTCTTTTTGGACTAGAAAACCTACTTAGAATTGTAATAGGAATTCTAGAGCTTCTAAAGCTTCTCTAATCCCTATAAATAGGCCTCTAGCCTTTGAAGAAAGACACACAAGCTTTGAGGAAGAATTAAAAGCTACATCAAGAAGGAGGTTCTTCCTAGTTTTTATTTTCTTTATTTATTTATTTTCTGTATGTATATAATTTTAGTTTATATTAGTTGTAACTAATACTTTAGTTAGGGCTCGATTGAAGCCCTAATTATGTCTCGTTAAGGTTTTCAATTGGCGCCTTTGCTACAATTCATATATTGATGCTTAACTTGATTATTTCCTATTTTCTTGAATTCCTCTCATGTTTATGCTTGATCATCACATGCATGTGGTATGGATTTGTTATTTATGTCAATTTGGATGGCCGAGTCCTGGGCATAATAGAGTAACGAAAGAACCCCGACACAGGTTCTTGGATTAATCAACATAAAGACAACTGGAATAGACACCATGTTTCAATCTGAGTGTGTTTACCGATTTTCATAAATTTATGCTTTCTTGAAGAACAACTTAGTAGATACCATGCTAAATCCTTCAATGAAGAAAAGAGTTAGAGTAGATACCATGCCTAACTCGTTGCTCAGGGAAATCAATAGCTTTAGGAGAAGATACCATTCCCTTGTGGCTGGTAAGCATTAAGTATCAAGTTATGATGGTAGCATTGGCATTGTGAATCTTAATTGAGTATGATTAGCGGTGGATATCGAAGCCCTACCTTATTTCATATTATATTTCTTCAATATTTTTATCTCTTCTCTTATTTGATCTGATTAATATTTTTATTGCTTTTCACTCGTCTCAATTATTAAGGAATTCTTTTTAAGCATAATTTACCAATCCTCGTGGGAATGATATCGTATTTGCCTACTATACTATCGTTTTGATCTTGTGCACTTGCGAGTAAAACGTACAAATATTTATCTATTTATTCAGGTAGATATTTGCACAACACTACGGCTGCAAAATATGTCAGCAGGAAACGGTTGGCGTCTATAGGAGCACCTCTTCCACTGCCATCCAAGAGGCAAACTAGGAGTAGTAGTGTGGGGTCACAAGAAAGAAGAAGCACTTATTCCAGCTAGGGTAGTGGAAGTAAACCGTAATGCAACACATCTGGGAAGCTGCATTCTGGTGAGTGCAGATTGGGTCAAATGCGTGTTACAGATGTGGCAAGACGGGCCACTTTGCTAAGGAGTGCACACAAATGGGTGTGTATAAAGGGCAAGGATCACAGGCTAGCATTAAGGCCTACAGCATCAGTGCGGGTGTACTCTCTCACTCTTGATACCGTACATGCTGAGTAGAATGCTACTGATCTGGTCACAGGTACAATTTCATTATTTGGTAGCATAGCTTGTGTGTTATTTGATTCGGGTGCTACACATTCATTTATCTCATCGTAATATGTGAAGTTGTGTAGACTGGCCACAGAACCACTAGAACTTAATATGTGCTTGACCACTCCGGTTGGTGATGCTATCACTTGTAGAAAGTGTGGGGATAATTGTCCTATAAAGACTGAAGGGAGAGTTTTGCCAGCGAAGCTAGCTGTATTTGGCATGCTGGGCTTCAACGTTATTCTAGGAATGGATTGGCTGTCGAAATACGATGCTAGTATCAATTGTCGTAGGAAGGAAGTTACTTTCCGACCTCATGGCATGGATGAGTTCACATTTTGTGGATCTAATGTGCGGTCTACTCCGCCACTCCTTTCTGTCGTCCAAGCTATCAAGAATGTCAGAGATGGAGCACAGGCCTACTTGGTGTATGTACAAGCTAAGCCAGAAACCCAAACAAAGTTAGAAGATATTCCGATCGTATGTCACTACTCTGATGTTTTCTCCGAAATCTTGGGTTTGCCACCTGACCCGTGAAGTTGAGTTCTCCATCGACTTGATACCGAGGACTCAGCCTATTCATAAGGCACCCAACCATATGGCACTGAAAGAGTTAAGGGAGTTGAAAGAGCAACTTCAGGAGTTGCTTGACCAGGGCTTCATTCGCCCAAGTGTATCACCATGGGAGTGCCGGTGTTGTTTGTGAAGAAGAAGGATGGGTCTATACAGATGTGCATAGATTGCCGTGAGCTGAACATGGTCACTATCAAAAACAAGTATCCCTTACCTAGGATTGAAGACCTGTTCGAGTAACCATCTGGACGGATCATTAACCTGTCTGGACACGGGATGCCACATAAGCATTCAATAGAACCACGTGCGTCCGGACAAGTCACCTAACCGTCTGGCCATTTGAGCAGTACCCGTCCGGACTCAAGAGGAGACTGTCCGGATGCTTCACACTGAAAAACATAAACTGAGGCAAAATTTATAGACAAATTATTTTTCCTAGAGTCAGCTTCAGAACATCCATGTATAATCAACTGATATAGCAATCAGATAGCATTTTTTAAAAAAAATACAGAGATATAATTGAGAGTTAAGGGTTCAATTAGCACAAATTCCCTGTAGATAGAAATTTTAAATAGATTACTCAACTCATACAATGCATGTGTGTGTGAAGACTTTCTCAATAAGGTATGAAGTTCACTGATATGACTTAAAGCAACTGAATTTTCTAAACAAGAGAGAAAATTAATGAGAGATGAGTCAAAAGTCAAACCTTATTTTACTAGGGCCTAGCAACCCTCATCTGATACACTCTCCCTAAGATGCAGCACTTTTCTTTTACTTAGTCCTTTAGTGACCATCTATTTCCACAATGATTTGTTCACTGACTATTTCTTTAGGGAAAAGTTCAAGAATAGATTTATAACACAATAAGCAGTGGATCTTTTTTTTTTATCCATTATTATTGATTTTTTTTTTAATGCTTTTTATCACTTGGTGCTGCAACGTAGAGAGAATGCTAGAATTTTTAGGTTCTAGCTTCAACTAGCGAGTTTGTCAATTTGACCATCTTACAAAAAAAATCTCTCTCATTAGAATTTAAAAAAGCAAAAAGTCAGAGAGAAAAAAAAATATGTACCTTACGGGAGCCTTGGATAGTGCCCAAAAATCATCGCATGAGAAAAATAACTATCTAGCATTAAGATGCACATGGAAACTTGGCAGTTATTAGGCATAAACTCTCAATCATATATAAGCATAGTCAATTAATGTACAATGAACTGAGATATCAGGCAAAAAACACATGCAATATTTGAAACACCAAGAATAGAAAAAAAAAAAAAAAAAAAAAAATGTATTTAATCCCCCAATTTTTTTTTTTTTTTTTTTTTGAAAAACAATAAAAACATGCTTACAAAAGTGAATAGACAATCATAAACCTAGCATGTGGTAAGATCAAACTTGTCTTCAATGAGAAGGGATCAAAATTGCCAATATAGAAAAACAGTCGCCGACGTGATTTTTCTATCATCCCCAAATAGTACCTGCAAAAATTTTCTCAAGAGCAACAAAAGAAATAGGGAGCAAATACCAATGGTTCCTAAATTGCAAGGCAAACAAAGATATGACATGTAGAGAATAATTCAATGCAATCAAACTTGATGCTCTGGGATTAGGAACCAATTCTTAGGCAAGTGTATCCTTACCAACTAGGTGAGTCCATTCTATTAGTTTTTGGCCTCATTCTGTGTTTGGACAAAAATACTTGTTTGTAAAAGATGCTTCACAGGGATTCAACTATTCAGAAGTGCTTCAGAGTCAAAAGATTTCCGGTTCCCTGTCAGCCGTCCGGACGATGTGTCATCCCGTCCGGATGCCCATCTGACCACTGTTTCATCCTTTCGGTCGACGGGCCATACCGTCCGAACGCCAGTCAGACAAGCATCATCCGTCCGGACGATGTGCACTTCCGTCCGGACCCTCCATTGAGTCGAGAAGTTTCTATCCAGCTTGCATCCGTCCAGACTTCTCAGCAGCCCGTCTGGAAGCATCTCGGTACTCGACCAGTCTCAGATTCTTTCCAAGTTCCATTAAAGGGAAGATCAACCAACCGTCCGGACAATGTGGTATCCCGTCCGGACGCTCATCTCGACATGGCAAGAATTGCAATTCAAATACACCCGTCCGGACATCAGACAGCCATGGTCCGGACGCGCGTTCATCAAAGAAGGAAATTACCGATTCGACTTCAACCGTCCGGACGACTACCTATCATGGTCCGGACGCGCGCACATCAGTTATGGAAATTGTGTGTTGAAGATCAGCTGTCCTGTAATACCCCGTATTTTAAGAGATTAATGCTCCGTTTGTTTCGACGTAAAATGATTTCCGTCGTAAAATGATTTCGACGAAATCATTTTCAGAAAAAATGATTTTCTCGAAAATATTTTTCGGTGTTTGGTTCGCACGAAAAAATTACGAAATGCAAAAATAAGAGTTTGGTAATTGTCGCCGGAATCCGGCAACGTCCGGTCGCCGTTGCCGGATTCCGGCGAGAAAGTTTGACCGGATCCGGCAAAAATGGCCGGAATCTTCCGGATCCGGCCAGATCAATGGCCGGATCCGTCCAGATCCGGGCGGATCTCGACCGTTTTGGCCAGATCCGACCGGATCAATGGCCGGATCCGTCAAGATTCGGCCGGATCCCGGCCGTTTTGGCCAGATCCGGCCGGATCAGTAGCCGGATCCGTCAAGATTCGGCCGGATCTCGGCCGTTTTGGCCAGATCCGGCCGGATCAGTAGCCGGATCCGTCAAGATCCGGCCGGATCCCGGCCGGGTCAGTAGCCGGATCCGTCAAGATCCGGCCGGATCCCGGCCGTTTTGGCCAGACCCGGCCGGATAAATAGCCGGATCCGGCCGTTTTGGCCTGATCCAACCTGCTTGGCCGGAATCCGGCGATATCCCGGCCGGAATTTGGTCTGCTGTACCGGATTCCGGTAACGGCAGAAATTCCGGCCGCCTGATTCCTGCACCGGCAGAAATTCCGGTGGCCTGATTCCGGCGCCGGCAGGTTTCCGGCGACTGGCTGTTGTCGGACTCCGACGCCGACCGGATCCCGATGACCGACAATTGCTAAATTTTAACGATCGGAAATCAAACATGCGTGTAAAGACGAAGAGCTTAATTTCGGAAAACGATTTACGGTTTTAAAAATCGTAAATCGTTTTCCAAAAATTAAAGAAGCTTTTACGGTCAAACCGAAAATGATTTTCGTTGACTGTTATTTTCGCCCCAACCAAACACCGGAAAATGCCGAAATCATTTTTCAGAAATCATTTTACGCCGAAACAAACGGAGCATAAGTAAAATATCTTAAAATACGATTTAAGGCCTAATAATAGAAATAACATACATATGAATATTTGTGGAATAAATATTCATCAAGATAGGTATAAATATTTAAGAGATTAAATATTTATTAGAAATAGGTGTAAAAGTGTATAAGAGTTAAAATGGATTAGAATTAAACTAAGTCTAATTCGATCGATCGATTATAGAATCGATCGAGCGATTGTTTAATGTCTTAAAATCGATCGTGCGATTAGGGAATCGAACTCTTATTAGAAGCCGAAATTGATCGATCGATTAATTAATCGATTGAGCGATTTAGTTATATAGGTGCTGAAACGGATGAAAATTTGGCCAAGTATAATAGATCGATCGATTATTTTATTGTGTAAAAAGTAGATCGATCGACCTACTGTTCAAGTAGATCGATCGACATAAAAGTGGATCGATCGACTTTCTGCAGAAAACAGATTCATGCACCAAATCTCCGAAAATCTAATATTTAATACCAAATCTCCCCAAATCTTCTCCCCAGCCGTTAGATGTGATTGTTTTGGAGCAATCTTGGCCGTCCATTTCACTATAAAAGGAACCCAATCCTTTCCTTTGATCACACATCTCATTTCTCTCCCAAAACTCTCTCAAACTCTCTCCCAATCTCTCTCAAATTCTGTCTCTCTCTCTCTCTCTCTCTCTCTCTCTCTCGGTTTGTCCAGCATAAGAAAGGTAGAAGAAGATCAGAAGAAGCATCAAGGAAGCTCTCTTCTCGTGGGTAATCTCTCTAGTTCTCTTTCTCTCTTTCTCTCCCTCTCTCTTCTCTCTCTCGGTTACTTGCAGTAAAGAAGAAGAAGACACAAAATAAAGAAAAGAAGAAAAAGAATAAAAGAAGGAAAATGATATTTAGCTTTAAATAAAGTGTTATTTTAATATTTGGGTGATTTTATAGATTTTATTATTTTAAGCGTTATTAACACTAATGTCATTATGCTGCCCAGATTTTAAAGGAATAAAATAAGTTTATTATTCTGAAACATAAAGCTCGTTATTTATATTTAGTAAGTTGCTATGTTTATTTGATATAAAAATAAATATATATGATTTTTAATGTTAAAGCTTTTATAATGCTATTTTAACTAAAATGGGTATTTTGGTTATTATTTATAAATGCTATTATAATGCCAGCATGAAATATGCGGCATTATAATTAATCAATTTTATATGCCGTTATAATGTCCTAATGACATTATATTTATTAAAGATAAAAAATAGAGGCAGGAATATTATGCTTATGGATCTTAATAAATGCCGTAATAAATCCCGCATAAAATATTAGTAATAAAATGTAATTGGACCAATTTTATATGTTGGGGTTATGCTCAAGCGAAAATAGGAAATTATGTTAAGGATTAAAGGTTAGAAATGAGAATAGAGTTAAAGGTATTTTTAGTGAATTATATTAATCTATTATTGTTTGTATTAAATTATATTGTAGAAAATATTTATTTGTAAACGCTTTTCCTGAAGCCAGAAGAATTACTGTGAGTATTTCTTACTCACTGAGGATGATACGTGTGGTTTAGTCTTTAATGACTAGTGATTGCTGTTTTTATTTAATTGTATGCATATGGTCTGACATTTGATATGGTTATCAAGTTTTGGTTGGAATTATGCATATGATGTGGTTTACATAATTATATTGTGGTAAAGTTATGAGTTTGGAATAGGTTAATAAAAAGACTGGAGGTTTAGGTACCAAGGCGTCAGTGATTGAGGAGACCAACGGATGAACTGTGGTTTACAAACCAAGGTGTCAAGCAATTGACTAGACCAGCGGGTAAACCAAAGTTTAGGTACCAAGGCATCAATTCACTGATAAGACCGATGGATAAACCAAAGGTTGAAGGAATGAAGATAATAAGCTGGTGGGCACAAGGCCCACAGAGGGAGCACAAGGCTCCATAAAGATGATAAGCTGGCGGGCACAAGGCTCCGTAGTAGACTGGCGGGCACGAGGCTCACATTCGGGGCACAAGGCCCTAAGAACCAATAAGCAAGTATATGACTTCAGTAAATAAAGAGTTAAAACAGATAAATGAACGTGATTAAATGTATGTGAATATAACTGTCATCATTTGATTGCATTGCATATGGTTAAATAAATCAGCGTATCACTGTGGTTGAGGACCGTTGAATCACTCGACCGCAGCATGAGAGTAACCATCTGGACGAGTTTTGCAGGTATAAAGGAAGCAAGTTAAGGAGGAGGCTTTTAGCATATAATCATTATTTGGAGAAAACAGTAGTCATGAATTTATTAAGTGCCGCATGTGGCACATATGTTATTATTTTGGATGTAATTATTATGTCAAAATAGAAGGTTATTATTTTATATAATGAGGTTAATTAGTCAGCTCTGATGTGTCATCGTTAAAGAAAAATTATATTCCGCTGCCAATTTATATCTCTGATGAGTTAGTAATGTCACGTGGAAATCAAAAAAATTTCACTTACACTTTTTGTAAAAAAATTTCCGGACGCCCATCTGACCACTGTTTCATCCATTCGGACGACGTACCATACCGTCCAAACGCCAGTCAGACCAAGCATCATCCGTCCGGACGACGTGCACTTCCGTCCGGACCCTCCACTGAGTTGAGAAGTTTCTATCCAGCTTGCATCCGTCCGGACGTCTCAGCAGCCCGTCCGGACACCTCTCAGTACTCGACCAATCTCAGATTCTTTCTAAGTTCCAATAAAGGGAAGATCAACCAACCGTCCGGACGATGTGGTATCCCGTCCGGACGTGCATCTCCACAAGGCAAGAATCGCAATTCAAATACACCCGTCCGAACGTCAGACAGCCTTGGTTCGGACGCGTGTTCATCAAAGAAGGAAATTGCCGATTCGATTTCAACCGTCCGGACGACTACCTATCATGGTCTGGACGCGCGCACATCAGTTATGGAAATTGCTTGTTGAAGATCAGCCGTCCGGACGTTCATCCCCCATGATCCGGACGGGCGAAGCCCTATATGGAAAATACTTGCAGCGGACGTGCAACCGTCCAGACAACTGTGTCTTCCGTCCGGATGCGACTCTTAAACATTAAATATTTTCAGCGAAATTTTCAGAAAATCCTGTTGCACAGTTGCCCATCCGGACGGCCATGACCACCGTCTGGACAGCACCCGCATATATTTCAGCAGTCGCCCATTTTGCACCTTAGCCTATAAATAGAGGCCTTTGGGTATTGAGAACTGCAAGAATTCGGCATTGAATTTCATAAGAGCTCAGAGAAGTATTAGCTGTTCAAGTTTCCTTTGAAGCCATTGCAAGTGTGTTGTTGCTGCGCTAAATCTAAGTCTATCTTAGAGGTCGGCTCTAAGATAAATGATTCCATTGAAGACCCCTTCAGGTAGGTGACCTGGTTGGGAAGCATTCATGTTGGGTTACACGTCAGAGAGCAAGGTACGACCACTGCATCGGGTACATGTGAGTGTTACTATCTTGTATCTAGCTTCGTCTTCTGAATAGTGGAATTTCTGGATTTGGCTGCCCCGGAGTGGTTTTTCTCTTGATTGAGTTTCCACTTCGTCAACAAAAACTGTGTTATTTTTATTTCCGCATTGATATTTTTTGTTGCCACTTTGCACACACTTGCATTTTATTTAGAAGTCATTTTCAATTTTCACATTCCCCCTCAAGGGGTGAATGTCTGTCTCTTTTCTGACCCTTGCCTGTCTTCCTTGTGGTGGTTGTTGATAGGACTTCATCTAATGATCCATCCACTATATCATACTCTGTATCCATATAGGAAGCTCCATATAGAATTGATCATCCTCCACCTTCTGCGGCTTCTTAATGAATTGCCTTGATTTGTTGGTCTTGGGTTTACCATTTTGATTGGCAAGAACAAATCTCTGTTGATGCCACTGATGCTGAGGAGTTTGACGCCGTAGGGCCTGGTGCCTTGGAACCTAATGCCATAGAGCCTGATACTATGGAGCCTGATGTTGAGCCAAAGGTCTAGTGCCAAAATTAGCTTGTCTTGGCACCTTATTCTTGATCTTTGATCTCTGAGCTTTGAGAAGAGAGCACTGGGGTCGGATGTGCCCGCTTAATCCGCAATGATGGCATATAGGAAGTCGTCTAATGGTGAGGGGCTTCTAAGTGATCGGAATATCTCCACCAATTACGTGCTTTCCTTTGTCCCCGACTATGAGTGGAGGCTCAGGGATTGTGGGCTTGACAAAAACTATTTTAGAAGTAGAGGGAATGTCAGAGAGAGGAGCTACATACCCGAGTCCTGTCTTGTCTGTTGGGTTCTTCTGGATTGACAGCATATGGGTCAGCTTCTCATCAGTGACCCTCTCTAACTGTAGTTATGTCTCTAGTAGCTTCTCCTCTAGTTCATGTATCTTGAGCAGCAGGGAACTCTTCTCAGTCTATAAACTGTTCAGGGAATGTGCTGCTTGTGAGTCTCCCTCAACTTCTTGAACTTTACACAATGGATTTTATAGGCCTCTTTAAGTTCTTCCTCTTCTTCATCACTATGCTCAGAGTAGTAAGAATCCTCATCATCTTCATGTGGAGCCACAAAGGCTAGAAACTGATCTTGAGCAGAAGTTTCTTTTTCTTCGGACTCATCGCTGAGAGTCGCATTGTAAGCCTTCCCTTTTCCTTACTTGAGATTCCCATAGTCAGCCCGGATATACCCAAAGTCTTATCATTCAAAACATCTACGGCCTCTTCGGTCTTTCTTCTCAGCTTCTTCAGGTTCAGACTCTTTGGGGGCCTTCTTCAGTCTTTTGGAGAATTTCTTCATGAATTTATCATTCTTCATCAATCTTCTGAAATTCTTGGCCAGCATTGCCACTGCATCTTCTTCTTTCTTAGAGTCCTCTTCAGATGAGACTTTGGCTTTCTTTTTAGATGCCTTGAGGGCAATAGTCTTCACCTACTTTACTGGGGGCAGGGAAAGGTCATAGGTTTGAAGAGATCCCACCAACACTTCAATCTTTATCTCTTCTAAGTCTTTGCTTTCTTCAATGGTAGTCACCTTGATTCTGAAACAGTCAGGCAAAGATCTTAGAATTTTACGGATGAACTTTACATCCGAGACGGACTTCCCAAGACTCATCATTGAGTTCCTTAGGTCGCTCGTCTTAGAGTAAAACTCTCGAATGTCTCATCTTCTAGCATCTTAATCTCTTCAAATCTATAAATCAACATTTGAACTTTGGCAGATTTAATAAGTTTAGTGCCTTTATGTGTTGTTTCTAATATTTGCCATGCTTCTTGAGTAGTTCCACAGTTTGAAATTTTAGTAAATTTAGACGGTGAAAGAGCTTGACATAGGGCATGGAGGGTTTTCAGTTACAAGCTCAATATTTGTATCCGCTGGCTCAATCCAACCAGTTTCAACAGTTTTCCAACAATCAATGGATTTTAAAAAGAAACGCATACGAGCTTTCCAATAGCCATAGTTCGTGCCGTCAAAGGCAAGAACCGTCATAAGATTTTGGGACATGATAAAATAAAATAGAATTCAAAAGGATAGCACTCAAGAAATAAATCTAAATAGAGTGTACTAAGCTTTGATACCAAATGAAAAAAATAAAGTGACTTCTGATTTAACCGTGTGCGTGTGCACCATGTAAGAAAATATTGTCAAAGCTGAATTTAAATGACACAAATATTTTGTTAACGAAGTGAAAACTCAATTAAGAGAAAAATCACTCCGGGGCAGCCAAACCCAGTATATCCACTATTCAGAAGACAAAGCTAGTTACAAAGCAGTACCACTCACATACTCCTGATGCAGTGGTCGAACCTTGAACTCTGACGCATAACCCAATGCGAACGCCTCCCAACCAAGTCACCTACTTGAAGGGGTCTTCAATGGAATCATTTACCTTAGAGCTCCTCCCTAAGATAGACTTCAACACGAGCAGAGCAACAGCACTTCGGCAACGGTTTGAGAGCAAACTGATCAGCACAATAATTCCTAAATTATACTCTCTAAGCTCAAAGGAATTCAATTCCGAATTCTAACAAATTACATGTCGAGAGGCCTCTATTTATAGGCTACAGATGACCTTAATCGAGTTTGAATCGATTTTCTCTAGGCAGCATCTGGATGGTAGCTGAGAGTGTCTAGACGGCCAACCGTACAACCTACTTTCCAAAATCACTGATATTCTTTCCTGAAAAGGGCCATGTCAGGACGATGTTGCCCTAGCATCTGGATTGTTGCACTTCTGCTGTACGCAATTTTCATAATAAGAACTGGCATCTAGATAGTTGCAAATCTGCTCCACGTCTTGCCTTATCAAGGATAGTGTCCAGATCCTGTAGAATTGTCGTCTGGATGGTTGTAGCTGACTTCCCATATTTGTGTCTGCTAAGGAAATCCTTTTACTTGTTGAACACTGAATGGCGTCCGGACGTGTTGCTGAGACGTCCGAACGGATGTAACCTTGAACAGCTTGTTTGGACATTGATGGGAGTCCGAACGGATGTTGCTTGATTGATGAGCGTCAGGACAGTTGACAGGGACGTCCGGATGGATGCAGGGGATCTGACTTAACTGTCTTGGATTCCACACAGAATTTTCTTGAAGCACATAATTGAAATGTAGACTTTGAATATAAACAACATCCTTGATTAATAAGCAACATTACATAGAAGTAATTATGTCCAGCAGAATGCAGTCAATCACAAACTAACAAAGCTTCAGATGCAGTTGAAAAATTAAGCAGATATCAAATTATAGTATCTCAAATATATGTGAGGATATTTCATTAATGCACAAAGACTAAGATATCAATTAAAAAGACAGGAGATATCTGAAAAAGTAGCCAAAAAAAAAAATATATCTGCATCTCCCCCCCCCCCCCTTTTGATAAAAAAACACATGTAATTAAAAACATACATGTAAAAAAAATAAAACAAGAACATGCTCTCCAGAGAAAAAGACTAAGGGGGAAAGTCTAATCCTAGCATGTGAGAAGATTCAAACCTGCTCCCCAAAGAGAGGTTTGATATCACCTAAAAAAGTACCCAAAACAAAAAGCAGCTACCCAATGTGCTTTTGCTGTCAACCTCATGTAAACCTACTAAAATTCTCTCAAAACAACAAGAGACATATGAGGATAAAATAAATCAAGACAATGATGCAAAGCATAAGCAAAATGATAAGACAATAAACAACAGATGCAATGCATAAAATTTGACATGCTTTAGGATAAGGAACAATGATCCTAGGCATGCCGTGGAACCACCCACTCCTAGGTGAGTGCACTACCACTCCTCTTCAAGGGTGAATGGTGTCTTCCTTCCTTACCCGAGCCTGCTTGACACTAGGTGCAAGGTTGTGACCCTTGTCCAGTTTGTCCAATCTAACCAACACATCCTTCATAATGTTGAATAATCCTTCATAAAAGGTGATTATCCTTAGGCTCACGGGGCTAAAACTTGAAACTGCTAGATTTGTTATGAACAGTTTTACTACAGTGATGGCTAGTAGGAACAAACCTATGTAAAGGTTGTTTCTTGTCCCTGGGAGTGTGATGAGTCATAGAAGGCCTAGAACCAGTTTTATCTTTCTTGGGATCAGGCTTTTTAATCTGAGGTCTCCGATGAAAGTTAATGGACTTCTAATTTAACAAGTGTGTGCAATAGTGTACAACAAAATATGATAATGCAGAAAATAAAAAGACAGATATTTTGTTGACGAAGTAGAAACTCAATTAAGAGAAAAACCACTCCGGGGCAGCCGAACCCAGAATATCCACTATTCAGAAGATAAAGCTAGTACATAGACAGTAACACTCACATACCCGATGCAGCGATCGTATCTAGCACTCTGACGTGTAACCTAACACAAATGTTTCCCAACCAAGTCACCTACTTGAAGGGCTCTTCAATGGAATCCTTTACCTTAGGGCCAACTCTTGAGATAGATTTCAATTTAGCACAACAACAGCACTTGGCAACGACTTGAGAGAGGACGCTTCAACACAATAACTCTTACAAAAAAGTCTCTAAGCTTCTATGGAATTCACTACAGAATTTTTACAAACAACATGCCTAGGGGCCTCTATTTATAGGCTACAGGAATTCAAATTCGCGTCTGACTTGAATTACTTAGCCGGCATCCAAACGGTAGCTGAGGGCGTCCGGACGGACAATTATGCAACCAGCTTTCCAAATTCGTACGATATTCTTTCCCGAATAGGGCCGCGTCCGAACAGTGTTGCATTACCGTCCGGACGGTTGCACTTTAGCTGTACGCAATTTCCATGTCAAGGATATGAGCGTTCGGACCATGAAGTCTGATGTCCTGACGGTTGAACTGATGCACGTAATTTCCATATATGAGGCTTGAGCGTCCGGACCATGAAGTCTGATGTCCGGATGTTTGAACTTTGTATGCAAGACTTGACTTATCAAGGATAGCGTCCGGATAGGAATACACATCGTCCGGATGGTTGCGGCTATCTTCTCATATCTGTGTTTTGGAAAGAAATCTTTCAACCTGTTGAACACTGAAATCGTTCGAATGTGTTGCTGAGAAGTCCGGACGGATGCAAGCTAGAACAATTCGAAGGTTCTTGACATAGAGGAAGGTCCGGACAAAAAGTTCTCGTCATCCAGACGGATGATGCTTGAACAATCGAGCATCCGAACGGAATATCACATCGTTCGGATGGATGCAATGGATCCGATTTCTCTGACTAAGAATCTGTGCGGAATCTTTTAGAAACATTTCTCTGAATATGAAGACTTTTGAAAATACTGAACCCCAAATAAAAAGCATCATTACATAAAAGTGATTTTGTCCAACAAAATGCAACCAATTACAAACCAACAAACTACACCTTTGGCCATTCTGGGACAAAAACACTTGACCGGTTGAAAAAAAAAAACAATCTTGGTCCAAATCAAAAATTACTCCCCCTTTTTGTCACAAAATGACAAAGGGTAAAACAGAGTAATATGAAAAACTACAAAACAATTACTCCCCCTAAACGTCTCAGTAGGACAAGGGTAAACAAAGTAATAAATATCCAAGAGTTATAATGTTTTACAAATTATCCAAAAACAAAGGAAAAATGTCTCAAAATAAATAAAAATCAAGCACAAAAAAAAAAAAAAAATCAAGTAGCCTCATCCATAGGCGCATCATCCTCATCATCACTGCTGGATGGATGGTGGTGCTTGAGACACTCCTCGATGTTGAAGTGGCTCTGCTCCACACGAAGGTTGACAGCGTGAACCTCCTGCTGCATAGTAGAAATAGACTGCTACATAGAAGAAAAAGCCTCTAGGATCTGAGCATAACCTGCATCTTGCTGTGGAGGCGGTAGAGCAATCTGAGAAGAGGATCCAATGTCTGGAACCATAACATGAATGGGAGGAGGCTGTGGAGCGTCATCCTGATCCTCACGTCTCAGTTGGGCATTAGACTTCATCAGGGTCTACTTGCTGATGGGATCCTAGATCTTCATCTTCGGCTCTCCAACTACATCAATGCCTGACTACAAAATGATCTGAGTGAGCAAGCAGCCAAAGGGGAGGGCGGTATTATTCTCATCTCTGGCCTCTAAGATATAACCCATAATATGCTTGCATAGGAAGAATGGCAAGCGTAGACAAATGGCATAAACAAATTGTGCCCTCTTCAAAATGAGATCACTTCGCCTAACAATTGGCTAGAGATTGTGCTGGATGATCTTGGCAAGCATGAGGTGTGGGGTAGACAGAGCACCGATCCTGATGGAAGAAGCACGTTCCTCACCCTGAGGGACAGCATGGAAAAAATTTCTGAGCTCATCCAAGGAAGGAGGCAAAACAACCTCATTATATGGGCTGGCAGAAATCTGAAGAACTAGCACTCCAATAATCTCGCTGATAACCTTAGGATCAACTATAATAATATGCCACGCAATGACAGACTGAAGGACAATCCCATCATCATCATTCTGTACTACCTCAAGATTAGCATAAAATAGTCGGACTAGTCTAGTGAGAACTACACAGGTGCAGTTGTGGAGATAGCCCCAGTTATAGGTCTGAATGATCTCATTAATCCCATCCAGAGGAGCAACCATAATGTCTGCTCGAACAACATTCCTCTCCGGAATGACAGCCCTGTCCATAATCTTGGCTCTATGGGCAGCAGCATCTTCTTCTGTTCTTTGACGTACCTTGCATTGTGGACTGCCAACAGACATGATTTTGAAAAATAACCAACAAGGTATGCCAAAAATATTCTCAAAAATATTAGTTTCTTGTTAGTTCCCAAAAAAGATTCGGCATCATAATGGTTGTAAAATGGACTTTCCCAAAAATTACAAACAACAAATAATCCAATACAGTCCAAAAAATATGCCAAACAGATAATCCCAACACAGCAGAAATCACAAATGTGCAAGTTTAATCTCAAACATATTTCCCAAGAGATTCAATATTCTAACAGATTAACAAAACACTGAAAAGAATAAAGAGAACTGAAAAAGTACCTAAAATGGATCGAAATAAGCACAAACAGACAAAAGAGGCCAAGATTATGCATTAACTCTCGAGAAAAAGTAACAAAAAGACAAAAAGTGCAAGAGAAAATCAAGAGAAAAAGAATGAGATGCGGCGGCTAGGGCTGGACGAGTGAAATATAACCTGTGGGGTCCCCGTTTGGATGGATCACTAACTCGTCCGGACGCGTGTTGCCATATAAGCATGCGACAATCCGTGCGCGTCTGAACGTGTCACCTGACTATCCGCCCGTCTGAACCGCACTTGTTAGAACGCAAGGAGAGATTGTCCGGACGCTTCACACTGAAAAACAGAAACTGAAAGAAAATTTGCAGAAAAAATATTTTCCCTAATGTCAGCTTCAGAACACGCATGCATAATCAACTGATAAAGCAGTCATATAGCATCTCAAAAATATGCAGAGTTATAAAAGAGATTTTTAGAGTTCAATCAGCCCAAAAATTTCCTGTAGATAGAAAATTCAAATAGATTACTCAAATCATCCAATACGTGTGTGTGTATGTGAAGACTTTCTCAACAAGGTATGAAGTTCACTGATATGACAAAAAGCAACCGGATTTTCTAAACAAGAGAGAAAATCAAAGAAAGATCAGTCAAAAATCAAACCTGATTATTTACTAGGACCTAGCCACCCTCGTATAATACATTCCCCCTAAGATGCAGCACCTAATTGTTTTACTTGTACCAGGAAGGACAAGATAAAATTTTTACTTGCACCATGAAGGACAAGATATAAAGCTAATTCAGTACAGAAGTAGTGAATATAAGCATATAACAAGTAATTCAGAAGAATAACTGCTTGTTTCTTTTTTATGCTGCAACCTAGAGAGAATGCTAGAATTTTTAGGCTTTAGGTTCAACTAGCATATTAGTCAATTTGACTATCTTATCAAAAAAAAAAAAAATCTCTCTCATTAGAATTTCCAAAAACAAAAAGTCAGAGAGAAAAGAATGTACCTTGGGGGAGCCTTGGATAGTGCATATTTTCATCGTATGAGGAAAGTAAGTATCTAGCATTTAGACGCACAGGAAAAACTTGGCAGAAATTTAGGAAAAAACTCTCAATCATATAAAGGCATAGTCAATTAATGCGCAATGAATTGAGTTATTAGGTAAAAATACATGCAATATCTAATATGCCAAGAAAAGAAAAAATAAAATTCCTTGCATTTTCTCCACCAGTTTTTTTATTTTTTATTTTATTTTATTTTTTTATTAAAAACAATAAAAACATGTTATATGGATAAAACATCAAAGGACTAGCATTCAGGGCAAAATCAAACCTATGAGGGATCAAAATTGCCAATACAGAAAAACAGTCGCCCGACATGCTTTTTCTGTCTTCCCCAAATAGTACCTGAAAAATTCTCTCAAGAGAAATAGGGAGCAAATAATAGTAGTTCCAAAATTGCACAGCAAACACAAGATATAACAAGTAAAAGATTATGCAATGCAATCAAACCTGATGCCCTAGGATTAGGAACCAAACCCTAGGCATGAAAATTCTCACCAACTAGTTGAGTCCATTCCCCCTCGCAGGGTGAATGTCTTCCTTCTTCTTGAGCCATGCCTGCCTTCCTGTCAATGGTTGTTGATAGGATTTCATTTGATGATCCAGCCACTGTATCATGCTCTGCATCCAAATTGGTAGCTCCTTACAATTTGGATCATGCTCCACCTTCTGTGGCTTTTTGGATTTGTTAGTCTTGGATTTGCCATTTCGCTTGGCAGGAACAAATCTCTACTAAGGACGCTGATGCTAAGGAGCCTAGCGCCGTGGGACATGATGCCTTGGGACTTGATGCCATGGGGCTTGATATTGAGGAGCCTGATGTCTTAGAGCTTGATTCCATGGAGCCTGATGGGAAGTTTGATGCCTTGAAGCTTGATTCCATGGAGCCTGATACTGGGTTAGAGGTCTTGTGTCGTAATTTTCTTGTCTAGGCACTTCTTTCTTGACCTTCGCTCTCTAAGCCTTGAGAAGGGAGCACTAGGGTCGAACATGCTTGCTTAATTCGTAGTGATGGCATATGGGAGATCTTCTGATGGTAGGGAGCTTTTGAGTGACTGGAACATCCCCATTGATGCGTCCTTCCCTTTATCCTCAACTGTGGGTGGAGGCTCGGGGACTGTGGCCTTAACAAAGACAGTCCTAGAAGTGGAGGGAATGTCAGAGGGAGGAGCTACATACCAGAGTCCAGTCTTATCTATTGGGCTCTTCTAGATTGGTAACATATGAGTCAGCTTCTCATTGGTGACCCTCTCCAATTGTAGTTGTGTCTCCAATAGCTTCTCCTTTAACCCCTGTATCTTGAGTAGCAGTGAGCTTCTCTCTGTCTGTAAGCTATTCAGGTTATGAATGTGTTGCTTGTGAGCCTCCTTCTGCTTCTCGAACTCTACGTAAAGGATTTTATAAGCCTCCTTGAGTTCTTCTCCATCTTCATCACTATGCTCTGAGTAGTAAGCATCTTCTTATTCTACATGTGGAGCCACAAAGGCTAAAAATTTCTCTTGCTTAGGAGCTTCTTCTTCTTTGGACTCATCACTGAGAGTTGCATTATATGCCTTCCCCTTTCCTTGCTTGAGATTCCCATATTCAGTCCGTATATGCCCAAACCTTGAGCATTCAAAACATCTTGGGCCTTCGGGATCTTTCTTCTTAGCTTCCTCCTGTTCAGACTCTCTAGAGGCCTTCTTCAGTCTTTTAGAAAATTTCTTTTTGAACCGATCATTCCTCATTAATCTTCCGAAATTCTTGGCCAGCATTGCCACTGCTTTTTGTTCATCATCAGAGTCGTCTCCTAACGAGACTTCGACTTTCTTCTTGGAGGCTTTAAGGGCAATAGTCTTCACCTTTTTTACCGGGGGTAGGGACAGCTCATAGATCGTACCACGATTGATCATATAGATCGTACCACAATCGATCATACATGATTGTACTACGATCGATCACACTTAGATCCAACTACGATCGATCGATCGACCGATCACATTGATCGTACCACGATCGATCACACTTAAATCGTACCACAATCGATCACATAGATCGTATCACAATTGATTATACATGATCATACCACGATCGTCACATAGATCCTACCATGACCGATCACATAGATCGTACCACGATTGATCACATTGATCGTACCACGATCGATCATACTTAGACTGTACCACGATTGATCACATAGATCCTACCACGATCCTACCACGACCGGTCACATAGATCGTACCACGATCAATCATAGATCGTACCACAATCGATCGCATAGATCGTACCACGATTGATCGCTTAGATCGTACCACGATCGATCACTAGATCGTACCACGATCGATCACATAGATCGTACCACAATTGATCACACATGATCGTACCACGATCCATCACAGAGATCGTACCATGATCAATCACACATGATCATGTGATGGATCGTGGTACGATCTATGTGATGGATCGTAGTATGATCGATGTGATAGATCGTGGTATGATCATGTGTGATCGATTGTGGTACGATCTATGTGATCAATCGAGGTACGATCTATATATTCCCCTCAAACTACCATTCAATTTTCAATGTCCCCCCAAACTACCAATTGTGTCAATGTCTCTCCTCAAACTACTAAAAAATGTCAATGTTCCTCCTAATGATAAAAATACCCTTTATAAAATTATTAAAATTAAAAAAATATAAAATAAAAAAAAATTATAGAAAAATAAAAATAAAAACTTGTTTTAATTTTTAATTGTTTTAATTTTTTTGATTTAGAGCTAAGTAGTTAGTATATATGTTAACTAATACACACACTTATAAATATTAAGTAACATATGTATCATATATTAGTAAATTGAGTAAAAAACGTATTAATAAATTTATTAAAAAGTAAAAACTATTGGAGTTGTATACTATATTTAATTAGCTAATATACTATATGCTTATTTAGTAGATATATATATGTAGATATATATATGTAGATATATATATATATATATATATATATAATTTTCTTATCAAAAAATTAAAATTAGTGATTGGAGCCAAATTAAAATTAGTGATTGGAGCCCTTTTTTGAAAAAAAAATAGCTCTAATTAGGATCGTTTTAGCCATAAAACGGCTCCAACATATTTTTTTAAGGGGGAGGGCAGGACACTAACCCCCCACCCACCCCCCCCCCCCCCCTCCCCACCCAAAAAAAAAAAAAAAATTGCATATGTTTTTGAATTTTGATTTTTTGTTTTCTGACCCATTAAAGGCGCGCGGGACAGGAAATTTTCGTGTCCGGCGCGCAACTCTCCTGTTAATTTCAAATTAACTTATTTTATTAGTTTTTTATTTTGAATTTTTTTTTCTTTCAAAAAGGCTGGACACACAGAGGTTCCTTACAGAGGTTCAACTTCGAAGAAGACAAAGACGAAGGAGAAGACCAAGATTCTGAATTTGGCTTTGGAGGAAGCAGAGGCCGGAAGAAGAAAGAAGAAGAGGCTGTGGTGGTCCGACGAGTCTTATTCCTCGCTATTGACAGTTTATGGATTTTCAAGGTAGAATTTTGATATTAAACCCTTCTTTTATTCAATAAAAAGTTGATTCTTTTAGCTCTGTTCTGTTATTCTAAGAGAATGAATGGGTCATTTTCGTGTGAGCTTCTCGTTGATGATTCTCTATATGTGTGAATACCCTTTTAAACATTCAAAATATCTAGAGATTAATTTGAAGCTAGCGTGAATTGCAAGTTCTTACCCTTCAATTTAGCATCGATAGTAGTGTTTAGCAAAACGTTGGGACAAAGATTTATGACATTACCGGGGTAGCTACTATCTTTTCTACTACAAGATTTAGTACGTTACTCGATTGCTCTATATGTGTTGATGTTGAGTATCTTTGTATGCCAAATGCTTGATAAGATTGGTGGAGTTGATCTTCTGTGCAATTGTTGGCTGATCGTTGGTTTTTGTTCTATTTAATTCATTGAATACCTCAGCCACCATTATCACAATTTGTTAAAGGGAAAACATGTTTATTTTAGATAGAGGTTTTAAAACTTGCCGGTGGAAGTTATCAACATGTTTAATGAAGAGAAATTTACGGAACAATATGATTTTTAGGTCTTAAAGGAGTTTGCTTGCTATTTAAATTTTTGGTGGCTTCATGAATACCTGCATTTTTCTTGGTTATGTTAATGAACACCTCCATTTGTTTTCCATACTTGTATGTGAATATGTGCAATGTGAAGACCAAGAAATTAAATATGAAATTTAGTGATTTATAAGTTATGTTTATTAAATATATGGGGTCAAATAACAATTAAGAAAAGAGAGAACTAAATGGGTTGGGGCAATGTTATAATTTAGAGAATATGGGGGCTTTAAAAAGAAAAGAAAAGAATGGACAAAAGCCCAATCCGATCAATCCTTTCTCCCCCAACCTCACGTGCAACCCATCCCTCTTCCCCTTCTTCCTTAAGTTCACGCACAGCCCCCCCCCCCCCACCCCCTCCTTCCTCTTTTCTTTCTTCCATTCTTCTTCCTTCTTCGTTTCTTGTTCTTTCCTCTTTCTTCCCTGTCCTCCATGTCGCCCGAAACAGAAACACGGAGAGACTGAGAGATGACAAGAGAGTGAGTTGAGAGCTGAGGGATGAGACCGAGAGATTGAGGGAGATCGGAGGAAGGAGAGACCCGATCGTGGAGGACCCGACCAGTGGGTCTACGGCGGCGGTTCCAGTGGTGATTCCGGCGAAGCAAAGCCGAAATCCGGCGGCTTGAAGGCCGATTCCCGGCGGGCCATGTGTTTTCTGGCCAAACCCCGAAGACCCATGACCCAGACCTGTGCGACCCGTAACCCGAGAAGAAGACCCAGTTCTTCAAAGTGATTTCCAGCGACTTTTCCGGCGGAATTAGTGGCGTTTTTCGGTGGATTGGCTATGAAAATTCTTGGGTAATTTCTTATAACCTATGATAATTTATTTTGGGAATTTATTTGATTATTTTGGAGTTAGGGTTTGATAATTTTGGGGCTTTACAGTTAATTTGATTTTTATAGTTCTTGTTTGTGGTTGGATCGGCTGAGCCGTGATTTTTGTGTTACTGTGATGTTGGGATCTCTGAGTATTGGTTGTGTATTGGGGCTGGTTGTGTGTCGGCAGTGGCTATTGGAGTGTGTGTGATTTTGGAGTTTTGGTGTTCTTGATCGGCCAGTGTGTGATGTGTGTGTTGAGATGGAGTATGGGATTTTTATGTGTGATGTGTGCTGGCCGTGTAGTGTTTTGAGCAGTGTTTTAGATTGATGTTGGTTGATTGAAGCTAGATGTGGATGTATGTATCTGATTCTTGATGATTTTGGGTAAGATAGCTACTGATTTGAAGTAGTTTATATGGGCTATCTTTGAAAAGTGTATTTTGTTGTTGAAGATTGAATTTAATGGTTAGATTGATATTGAATTTAGGTTGATTTATGATTGGGCTAAAACCTCAATTCTAATGTTGTTGAAGTGTAGGTATGAATCCCTAAGTTTGAAGGGGTTTTGTTAATCTCTTGTTGTGGGCCGTGTATGGAGATGTTTAGAAGGGTTGTTTTGCAGGGCTATGAATGGTGGAATTTCTGGTTGAGTTCTTGTGCTAGCCATGTGAGTTTTAGTGGAGATGGGTTGAATTGAAGTAGTTTAGATGGGCTGATTTGAAGTGATTATTGATGAGTGTCAAATATTGCATATGTGGACCCCTTAATTTGCATTTACTAAACCTTTAGTTTTGTTATTTTCTAACGTTTTTGGTTAGTTTTGGTATTTTAGTATTTTGCAGGTCATTGAGAGAAAACAATAGTTTTATGGTGAAAGAAAGCACACTTTGAGAAGACCTAGATGATGTGGTTATGTTCAATCAAATCAAGGAGAGGACTAAATCGGAATTTCTCTAATTGGAGTCCAAATCGGATTAGAATTCAAATTTTGCACATGTTATAGTATTTTCACCATAACTTTCAAGTCAAGCATTCGATTGAAGTGAATCAAGAGGCGTTGGAAAGCTATCTTAATTATCTACAAATCCTTGTGAAATAGGATTTTCCTAATTTGGACGTCTGACATGCCAAAAGTGTCTCGTAATAAAATACCGCAAATTTGGACGGATTTGGAATCCTTTTCCTTCTTGGATTGTGTTTTGAGTCTCCTACTCAAACTAGGAGATTAACCTCCGATTTTTCTAGGAATTCTAGGGCTTCTAAGATTTGTTTTCTCCCTATAAATAGACCTCTAAGGCTCAAGAGAAAAGGAGAGAAGCTAGAGACCAAAATATTCTTTTCTTTTTAGTTTAGCTTTTCTTTAGTTTAGGATTTATTTTTCATAGCCATGTGTAGCTAGTTTTTCAACTAAGGTTGAGGATGAAGCCTCACCATTGAAGAGCAACAATATTTTCATGTAAGTTTATACTATCCGATTTTATTTGGTTTAATTTTTCCTATGTTTTACTTCTTTTCAATTTGTAGAATGATTCTTGGATATCTTTTGTGATTCGAGGATACATTTGGTGATTTGAGATAATTTCACATAATTGATTGCTTGGGTTTTTATTTATCAAAATGTTGGATATTCATTGTGTTTCGTTCTACGGATACATTTGATGATTTGGTTTAAACCGGATATCTTTTGTGATTTGTGCAAAGAACGGATTCATTGAATAATTTAATGATTTTTTGAAGCATAGTAAAGCATACATAAGATTTGTATGGTGAGAACTTCGGATGTGTATTGATGAACATGATAATATGTTGCTATGATTTGGTGGGTGTGGATTCCAAAACCTTAGTACTTTTTCTTTTGTTTTATTTTACTTTATTTAGTTTATGTTTTTTTTTTTTTATCAAAAATCAAAATCTCTTAATTTTTGGAACTAGGTTAGGATTTGATTAATTTAGTCATAAATTTGTTTTCAAAAACACAATTCCCTGTGGGATCGACCTCGCACTTGCAAAACCCTTTATTGCAAACGATTCGTGCACTTGCGAGTACAATTAAAATTCACATCAAGTTTTTGGCGCCGTTGCCGGGGAATTGTTTGAATTTTTGAAAACTGTTTATTTCTAAATTGATTTTATCTTTCTACTAGTTATAATTAGGATTTTATTATTTTTTATTTACAATTTGTTTTTGTTATTCCTATTTCTAAGATTTTATCTTTTCTTTGTTTTGTTTGATTTTATTTTCTTTTATTGTTATTTAAAAAAAAAAAAAAATTGGTTGATGTTTTATGTGGGATATTTGCATGTTAAAAAGTGAAAGTGAAGCATGGATTTTCCTTATGATAATTATAACAATTTTTCAGCACAACATTCTTCGCCTAGTGGTAGGACATCTGCTCCTATCAACTACACTCACAATTTTTATCCACATAAATCATGTTCATATTGCTCCAATCCTTATCACAGTTCTAGTAATTGTCCATCCTGGGGACGAGACTCCAAATTTTCATATGATCAAATGAACACAAATTTTTTCAGTCTGGGATTTGAGTCAAATTCCAATGTTTACAATTCGGACTGGAGGAACCATCCTAATTTCTCGTGGCAAGCTCAAGCCATGGGAAATTGTGCTCCCTAATACCATGATCTGCACCATCCCGAGTATCCACAGATCAATCACCAATCTTCTCCTCCTTCATCCTACAATTATCCAGCTCAAAGATTATCATTGGAAGAAACACTCCAAGCATTCATTCAAACAAGCAACCGAAATATACAAGAGCTTAAGAAGGTAACCATGAGCAACAACCAGATGATGCAAGAGCTTAAGAGTGCCACTATGAGCAATAACCAGGCTATGCAAGAGCTTAAGACCGCCTCTATAAGCGATAACGAGAATATACAGAATCTTGCCAAGATAGAAGGACATATTGATTATCTGGTTGCTGAATTCAACAAAATGGAGGAAGAAGAGCTTCAAAGTCAGTTGATGGCTGAAGGGTACTACATGATTGATGAGGATGATGCTAGCCATTCTTGTCATGAGCATGTCCCTGACACCACCATACTCGAGAGTAAGGAAATTGTGGATAACAATGAGGAAGAAGGAAAAGAGGAGCAAATAGTGGATGACATAGAGGAGCAAGAAGAAAAAGATGAGCAAATTCAGCACATAGAAGAGCAAGAAGAGAAAGAGGAGCAAATTGAACACAGAGACCAAATTGAACAAGAGGAGCAAGTTGAACATAAAGAAAAAATTGAGCCCCCAGCAGATACAAGTCCATCCAATGACAAGGAAGTGAGTACTGAAGCTCATTCCTTCATCATTGTCCCTCTTGAGACACATCATGAATCCAAAGCTTTAATTCTTCAATGTCTTAAAGAGCCATCGTATGCCAGGATTCTCAAGGATTTATGCAGACAGTGGCATAAATCTAGGAATCATCGGCCCAAGAAAATATTTCCAAGCAAACAAGTTGGGTACCTACGATGGCGAAACATCCTCCCAGAGTGCTATCAAATTTTAAAGAAGAAAGGGTGGAAGGGATTGGTTGGACATCCACATGATCGAGGCAGGTATGGTAATTCTTTTTGTTATTTTATTTTCTGCATTTGCTGTTAATTTTATTGACAGGTGTTTTGGTGTTTAAGTTTGGGGATGCCCTGGCTTTTTTCGCACCTTGATGTTTCCTTACTTCTGGTAATGTATTTCTATACTACACATTGAGGGCAATGTGTAATTCAAGTTTGGGGGTATGGAAAAACACTTTGTTTATTTGTTTATTTGTGTTTTTGTTCAAAAAAAAAAAAAAAAAAATTGTTTGTTTATTTATCTTTTTCGTTTTAAAAAAAAAAATTGTGCTAGGTTGTTGTTTGAGCATGATTACATCGTAACTGTGGTTTTTATGTCATTGGTTTGTTTAACATGTTGAACACTGCATGTCATTAGAAATATGAATCTTTTGACTCATTTGTTGGATTAGAGAGACTTCACTTGTTTGAATTATTTATCACAAACACATTAGCATTGATTCTGTGAGGTATGAGATTTGAATTGAGGAATGTGTGTCTTAAGATTTGTAGGATGATTTGTTGATGAAACTTTGGCTTAAATTCAAAAAAAAAGAAAAAAGAAAAAAAAAGAATAATAATAATAAAATCATCAGTTTGACTTCTCATTGAGTAACCGGGCCTCTTGCCTCATTAAGCAGTGAGTGTTCGCGAAAAAAGATGAGAAATTCAATTTGGTTAATCGTATGACTAGTTTGACTTCGTAGCCTTTTGATTTGAGTAATTAAGCCCTTAGGGATGTTTCTACATCTAGTGCCCTAAAACCATCTGGTTTGGGAGTCACTGGCCCAACACTCGTTACATAGGTCAATTAGAAAGCTTGAGGGAGTAAGACATTGCACAGCCTGCAAAAAAAAAAGAATTGACTTAAGCCTTGGTTGTTTCATCTGACAAGATTCCTATGAATTTTGGGGTACACAAACTTTGAGAAAAATTGAAACCTCATGAGTCTATGTTAATCTCACTTTGCACACATTTGAACCTGAGTTGTCTCAATTTTCTAGCTATGAGTTGAATGATTTTTGATGTCCTAATGATGTGAGTGTGTTGTTCAGTGTGTTAAACTTACTCATGATGTATAAACTATGTGTTTGTGTGGAATTCTTGTTTTTCAACAACATAGTACTTTAAGATGTTTGTGGGTATCATTCTTGGCAAACCCTCACGAGACTTAACTCGTCCACTAGGGAGTCCTAGGGGTTTAAAAGGCTTGTTGCATACGCTAAATGCAATCATTTCTCCCACGAAAGAGGATTTATGTTTCAAGCTTTCATTTTATGTTTTGTTTTGTTTTGTTTTGCTAAGGGACTAGCAAAAGGTAAGTTTGGGGGTATTTGATGAGTGTCAAATATTACATATGTGGACCCCTTAATTTGCATTTACTAAACCTTTAATTTTGTTATTTTCTAATGTTTTTGGTTAGTTTTGGTATTTTAGTATTTTGCAGGTCATTGAGAGAAAACAATAGCTTTATGGTGAAAGAAAGCACACTTTGAGAAGACCTAGATGATGTGGTTATGTTCAACCAAATCAAGGAGAGGACTAAATCGGAATTTCTCTAATTGGAGTCAAAATCGGATTAGAATTCAAATTTTGCACATGTTATAGTATTTTGGACATAACTTTCAAGTCAAGCATCCAATTGAAGTGAATCAAGCGGCGTTAGAAAGCTAACTTAATTATCTACAAATCCTTGTGAAATAGGATTTTCCTAATTTGGACGTCTGACATGCCAAAAGTACCTCGCAATAAAATACTGTAAACTTGGACGGATTTGGAATCCTTTTCCTTCTTGGATTGTGTTTTGAGTCTCCTACTCAAACTAGGAGATTAACCTCCGATTTTTCTAGGAATTCTAGGGCTTCTAAGATTTGTTTTCTCCCTATAAATAGACCTCTAAGGCTCAAGAGAAAAGGAGAGAAGCTAGAGACCAAAATATTCTTTTCTTTTTAGTTTAGCTTTTCTTTAGTTTAGGATTTATTTTTCATAGTCATGTGTAGCTAGTTTTTCAACTAAGGTTGAGGATGAAGCCTCACCATTGAAGAGCAACAATATTTTCATGTAAGTTTATACTATCCGATTTTATTTGGTTTAATTTTTCCTATGTTTTACTTCTTTTCAATTTGTAGAATGATTCTTGGATATCTTTTGTGATTCAAGGATACATTTGGTGATTTGAGATAATTTCACATAATTGATTGCTTGGGTTTTTATTTATCAAAATGTTGGATATTCATTGTGTTTCGTTCTACGATACATTTGATGATTTGGTTTAAACCGGATATCTTTTGTGATTTGTGCAAAGAACGGATTCATTGAATGATTTAATGATTTTTTGAAGCATAGTAAAGCATACATAAGATTTGTATGGTGAGCTATGATTTGGTGGGTGTGGATTCCAAAACCTTAGTACCTTTTCTTTTGTTTTATTTTACTTTATTTAGTTTATGTTTTTTTTTTATTTATCAAAAATCAAAATCTCTTAATTTTTGGAACTAGGTTAGGATTTGATTAATTTAGTCATAAATTTGTTTTCAAAAACACAATTCTCTGTGGGATCGACCTCGCACTTGCAAAACCCTTTATTGCAAACGATTCGTGCACTTGTGAGTACAATTAAAATTCACATCAAGTTTTAGGAAAATCCTATTTCACAAGGATTTGTAGATAATTAAGTTAGCTTTCTAACGCCGCTTGATTCACTTTAATCGGATGCTTGACTTGAAAGTTATGGCCAAAATACTATAACATGTGCAAAATTTGAATTCTAATCCGATTTGGACTCCAATTAGAGAAATTCCGATTTAGTCCTCTCCTTGATTTGGTTGAACATAACCACATCATCTAGGTCTTCTCAAAGTGTGCTTTCTATCACCATAAAGCTATTGTTTTCTCTCAATGACCTGGAAAATACTAAAATACCAAAACTAACCAAAAACATTAGAAAATAACAAAACTAAAGATTTAGTAAATGCAAATTAAGGGGTCCACATATGCAATATTTGACACTCATCAATTATGGATTGGTGTTCTTGAAGTTGGATTTTTGATGGGTTTGTAGAGGAGTCCCTAGTGGTCGGGTTCCAATTGATATTGTTTGGAAATGGTTGGGTATTAGCCGAATAGGGCTTATGTATGAGGTTGATGGTAATTTTTGGGTTAATGGCCAAATGGTTTTAGTTGGTTAAACTCAGATTTGGAGTATCTTAATGGCTGATTTGGGGGATTGAAGCTTAAGTGAGTTAGTTGTGTTAATTTGTTATGGATTATCGGTTTAGAGGATTTTAATTGGGTTTGTTTAATAAAAGAATGGATATTATAAAGTGTGATTGTAATCTTGTTTAATAAGAGTTATTGTATTAATTAGTTAAATAAGATTAAAGTTCTATAATCTAAAGCTACTTGGATAATTAGAAACTAATATAAATAAAGTGTTGAATGTACTGTTAAGTTAGGCATAAACTTAACTTATGTTGTATATATATAAATATGTATATACATGTATATGAATCAAATATGCATTGTTAATATAATAAATAAACAAGTAGAATAATAGAAGTATCTTAAGGATAATAAGTGATAAAATATGAACCTACAAGCGAGGATTGACCTAATAGTAGTTGAAGGAACTTAGTTGGTTTTAGAGATCGAGTAATGCGACGTGTGAGTACGCGAGTGGCTTTTGTGTCATAGAGTGTAGAGTTCAATAGCATAGTCTAACGTTACCAATGTTTGCAAGATCGTGTTCGAATTGGAGACTTTAATTGGTTCTCCGATGTAGAGTCCAAGTGACTAGAGTCCATGGGAGTGCTCGAGTTGGAGTCCAATGCAGTCAAGGTGGGTATTCCACTCACTGAGAAAATATATATTTTTATATGTATTGGATTGATAAAAATATATATATATATATTGTTTATGAAACTGAACCAACCATATGATGAAATGTATGTTTTGAAATGATTTGATTAGTTTCGATTATGTTCAAATTATATCAATGATGTTTAAGAATTGATGCATGAGTGAAAGGTGTTAATGGATTCAAAGTGTTTGAGTATGTTCTGCTGTTGAGATTTAAATTATGCAAATTGTTTGAGAACATGTCATGTTGAAACTGTTTAGATTTTATAAAGAAACTAAGTTTTGAATGATTTCAAAGTGCTGGGTAAAATGCTGGATTTGTTTAGTTTTGAGAGGATGTGATTTAACAACTGCATGATTTCAGCGTGATACAATAGTGAAATATATACTGGTCAAGCACGGAACATTGAACATGTAGTATAGAGCATACATACCAGCAGTATCTGTATATCAGCAGCATAACAGTATCAGCAGCATATCAATATCAACAGCATAATAGTATCAGCAGCATAACAGTATCAGCAGCATTATTAGCCCCAGTTCATGCATAGCATATATAACATTGTTTTGTGAGAGATGTTTTTATGCTATGAGTAGTTTTACTAGACGTGTTGATATGCATAAGTGTCTTAAATGAAAAGCGCTTATGTATATTTCTATCGGATGGTCACATGTGTTAATATCATACATTGAACTTGAAAGTACATGGATACATGATTGCCCAGGTGCGAGTAATGACATGTCTATGAGTAGGAAGGTTGACTGTTATTGTTCTTCAAGAAAGACGTGTTAGCATGATTGAGTTTAGCTCTAGTGCTCTCATGATCTACTGACGTTCAAGGCACGAAGCTGAAATACGATTAGAGATGGTGTTGCGAGTATTTTGTTGACGGATGTTGTCCTAGTATAGAAGAGTAAGATGCCATGTTCCTTGCTTATGACCTATGTGTATGCGTGATATCTGTGATGGAGTGATCGTATGCACATATGTCTGAGCGACCGATGAAAAGTATTATTATAGAGGGGTCTATATGTAGAAACTTCCAAGGAGGGATAACTGGAACTTCTGCATATGTTCACAGCTATATAGTATGTTTTAAATGATTTCTGAATAGTCGGTGTTTGCTGCATTAGCTATTGGTAAATTGTGGCTAATATAGTGCTCGCACGAATAAAAATAAAATAAGGGTTGGTTCTTTGTGAAAACTCAGTTAGTCTTATACCACTGAGGTCTTAGTATCTTTCATGCTAAGGCGGTGAACTCATTCTTTCACCTATGCGGATGTGGATGCCACCACAACGGTGTAGATGATGTTTCTTTGGCTGCAGGTACTTCGGTATAGTTGATGGGTTAGTAGCAGTGTGCTTGGGATGTTATGACTGAAGCTCGCCGCGACAGTTATAATTGTCGGGCCACGGGTTGTCCACTATTTTATAGGTCTAGTGAGGCTTGTGACTTTTGTGTCACTTATTATTTGTAAAGCCATTGTTGTTTTGTAATTATTGTGTTAATAAAGACTCAAACAGATAGATGTTAAATGGCTCTTTGTTGTAATTAATTTGGAATAGATGTATAAGTTGTAATTTCCGATATTCAGATTTATGTATTCCGCTGCATAGATAGATTTATGTTTTACTCTGATTATCAGGTACATGTCATGGGGCATGTGCCATCTGTTGGCGGAGCGACATGTAGTCGTGCTACTGCGATGACTCGTTTTACGTTTTGTTAAAAAAAAAAAAAAAAAAAAGGGGTCGTCACATGCAAGTACTTTTTTCTGTTATTCTGATGATGAGTTTCTGAGATGAATAACAAAAACTGGCGTTTGCATGTGCTTCAGGTCAGTGATAAGATGGATCCAAACGAGCTTGTCAAGCTCATCGAGATTTTGAATCCTCGGAACAAAGCTGGGGGGGACAACAATAATCACAAGAATGGGAGCTAAAAACATGAGGGTAAAGCTTCCTCATCTAATTAGGGCCGTCTGCAGAGCTGGGCACATCGTTACATGGGTCGTTTATATAAATTGCCTTTTAGGATCGTTTTTATTTGTTGGCATTTTAGTTCGTTTTTTTTTTTTTTTTTTTTTTGGTAATCTTGCTATATCAGGTATTACCAAAAATAAATAAATATATATATTCTTTTTGTTTTAATTTGTTTTTATTTATAGTCGTTTTAGAAATTCATTTCTAAAACGACTCAAAAAAATGTTTTTTTTTTCTTTTTTTCATTTTTCATTTTTATTTTTATTTAGAGGCATTTTAGGGGTTCCTAAAATGGCTTTAAAAAAAAATAATGGTTTTTTTTTTATAAAAAAAATAAAAATAAATTTAGAACCGTTTTAGGATCCTTAAACGGCTCCAATTAGTTAGAGCCGTTTTGGTCCAAAACGACTCCAATCGGTTTGAACCGATTTTACTAAAGCGGCTCAAACCAGTCTGAGCTGTTTTTTCCAAAACGACTCCAACCTATTTGAGCTGTTTTTACTAAAACGGCTCAAATCGGTTTGAATTGTTTTTCTAAAATGGCTTAAAACGGTTGGAGCCGTATTAGTAAAAACGACTCAAATCGAAACTTTAATACTTGATATGTGGAGCCGTTTTCAAAACGGCTAAAATAAAAAAGTCTCAAACCGTTTTAAGGCCTTAAAACAGCTCAAAAAAAGGGCTCAAAACATCTTCTTCCTTTTTTTTGTAGTGAGATAATCCATTTAATCTACTAGAAATACATGGTTGGTAAATTTAATTTGCTCTGGTAGTTTATGAGATTATGAGTTTTAAATTAGTAGCTATCTCTGAATGTAGGCGAAAAGTCTTTCGTTGACGGCTCTCTTCGGAGAATGTGAGATCTCTGAGTCTTATTACTTGTGGAATATGGTTGGGAGGTGAACCATGAAGTTAATTAATTTTACTAGGGCATTACAACCTGTCTGTGTATAGCACGCCCCCCAACGACCCTCCATGTGCCACCCCAGTATTAACTTAATCATTTAATATATATTTTAACAAAGCATACAACACTTGAATCTTGATGGTACAAGTGTCACATATATTGTTGGTACAGTTTCCGGTATGGTGTGAATCTGCACGTTCCTTTGATGTTCTTCACGCTTCTCAATAACTCTGCAAAACAACAAAACCTAGGGACCCTTCCGGGGGTCCCGCTCCGATGCCTAAGTTAGTTTCTGTGATAAAATAATGCTCTATGCATCAAATTGAGTCTTCGTTTATACCTGGGGTATGGGCCTATTTATAGGCATAGAGGTTAAGTCAAACTTGGATTAGGACTCCTGCTCCTTGTTGATTTAGAACTGCTGTCCGAGTTCTAATTGGACTTTAATCCTTTACTAGACTTCTAATTGGATATCTTCTTAGACTTCTGATCTGATCATTATTCTTATCTGTTTGGACCTTATTTGACTCCTCTTTGGATCGGGTTGAGTGGGATTTATCCCCAACATATATATATATATATATATAAGAAAAAGAAAAAGAGAAAAAAAAAAAAAAAAGTTACATGTCTTGTATAAGAATAAACATAGTAAGTGTTAAAATGTCATTCTATTTTTTATTAGAGACCGGGATTAACAATGATTTTTTAAAAAAAGAAATAAGAATAGAGATAATTCTAGAACAAATTTATTTAAAAACAAAGGGAATAACCTATTATACATAAGTAGAGATAATCCTTTCCATGTATGAGAAGCCTCCTATTTGCTCCCATTGATAAATGGATGTGTGACATGATAGTAGTAAAATGGATGTTGAACAAACTGATTAAAAGCAATTTTTCATGCTTTTATTGGTATTTTTGTTTTGTAATTCACACTGGTCATATAGAGGAAAGAAATTTATGTGAACAATCCATATGGCTTATTACAACTAATATATATACATAGGATTAGTGCTTAAAGGTACAACTCAAAATTCTCACTAAAAAATTTTGTACTTGCTCGGCTGGAACAAAAACATGGACCAGTAATAGGAGCGGATCAGGTCAGCCCAAAGATTAAAATGTAACCCAAGAAACAAAATCACGGGGGCGCTAGCTAGTGAGGCAAGGAGATACGGAACCCAAATCAGCTCGTAGTCAAAGATTAGAAAGATGGCAGAAATAAAGGTCAAGACCATTGTTGTTATAGCGAAGAAGAGTGTTGTGAGGCCGAACATTAGCCTTGCATGCAATGACGTGACAAACTCATTTTCTTCGTAGCTTGAAGTGAGAAGGGACAGTAACAAGATTATTGAAGCTGCCGAAGTGAAGAGTGATATCGCATTTGAGAGGATAAAAATCGCAAACCACTGGTCTTTATTGAATAAAGGAGTGTGTGTTATCTTATTGCTGGAACCAGGTACAGTGAGGGCTGCAGCGAACACCACTGTAGAAATCAGAGTTGCTACAAGCATACATGAATTGGATGTCTCTTTCATCGCTTGTTTCCCTACTTTAAGCAAATCTTTGTGTGTCTTGTTGAATATTTCTCTAGGTGTCTCCCCCTTGGAATTTTTCTTATTCCTGTCCGAAGGTCGGACAATCTTTTTCACTTCCTACAATGATAGGGATATATAAGAAGTTCAACAGAATTTTATTGACGTTAGAAAAATCATATACATTACATAACGTATATAGGATGAAGTTAAAGGAATACCTTAAACCACAATAGCTCTCGTTGCATCTGAAGGTTTTCGCGCGGTGCTCCAAGTCTTTCAGCAGCTGGCAACATTCCAGCTAAGTGCAACATGTTGTTACCATCCCCATCATAATTTCCTACTATGTAATCCTTCATGGTTCCTATGTTATATATCAAATTAAATACATGTACTTGTCGATGCACAACAGCGACATGAAATACGCTTCTCCTTTTTTCATCAACTTCCCATAATAGATCAGGATACTTGCAAAGAAGCACAGCTAGAAACTCTGCATTTCCCGACATTGCAGCATCGAAAAGTACACTTGAAGGCTTCGTTATTAGTTCTAAAATCTCATTATTTGATCGCTGCAGAACTTGCTCCCAGAGGCGTTTAAGTAATTCGTGAGCCACTCCTGGCATCGAAACTTGCGTGTGGAAGCCTTCGAAGTCTAGAAGCAGCATTTAATTAAGTCACTTGAAAAATTACCCCTCTACTTTCATTTTCAGAAACTTTAAATTATATTGCTTCAATTCATCCTCTAATTCCAAGTTGAAGTTTCAATGTATTCCTCAGTCCAAATCAGAATTCATTCTTGTCTTAATTTGTTTTGACACAAACTATTTTCAGACATCGAAAATATGTTCCAAGAAAATTACTATGTTTCTATTATTTATTTGAAACCCGAAAAATGATGTTAAAAATATTTTTGGGTATTTGGTTTCTACTAAAAATCCTTAGCTATATTTTTGCTATTAAAAAAAAAAAAAAAAAAAAAAAAAAAAAAAAAAAAAACCCGGATAGAAACTAGTACATTGATCCTACGGCAAGACCACTATCCACAACTTAAACAAAATATCACAAGTTGTGGGTGGTAGAAAACTATATGCATCAAGAACAAGTAAATCATAATCAACAGAAAATAGCAAGATAGATAGAATGCTCTGTTTATTTCGACATAAAATGCTTTTCGTCGTGAAATATTTTCGAAAAAATCATTTTTCAGGAAAAATATTTCGCATAAAATAGTTTCTGGCGTTTGGCGCGTACGAAAAATCACAGATATTAATTTATATTTTCATTAAATCATATTAGCTTATATAAATCAATTTTTATTCACAACATAAAAATATTAATATAAAATAATGCTTGGTGGTGGTCCGAGTGCTCTAGGGGTGTCTTGGTGGTGGTCTGAGTCACGGAACTAGAAGTTCTTATGGGCAGGGGGCCAGCGGCCAAATTTTTTTTTGGTAGGGGCCAATAGGTTAAGTTTTTATTTTTTACCTTTTTTTTCATTTTTTTTCCAACCTTTTATATATATATATATTTTAAGAAAGTGAGGCGGGGGGGGGGGGGGAGGGGGGTCTTGGCCCCTTCCAGCCCACCCCTCCCTCCATCACTGGTCTGATGGTGGTTTGGAGGTGTCTTGGTGATGGTTTGGTGTGGCTCGGTGGTGGTTTGGAGTTGGCTCGGTGATAGTCCGACGTGGCTCAATGGTGGTCTGTGGTCGATCTGTGGTGCTCCGAGGTGGCTCGACGGTGGTTTGAGGTTGGCTAGCTCAGAGGTGGTCCGGGGTAGCTCGACGATCCGGGTGGCTTGGCAATGGTTAGGGGGTTGCTCGTTGATGGTCCGGGGTGGGTCGGCAGTGGTTTGAGGTGGCTCGGCAATGATCCAACATTGGCTCCAAGGTGGTCCAAGGGTGACTCGGTACGGTGGTGGCTCGTTGAGTTGATGGTCCAGGGTGGGTTGGTGGTGGTCCGGGGGTGGCTTGGCGGTGGTCCAAAGTAGCACGGTGCTGGTTTGGGGGTGTCTCGTGGTAGTCCGGAGTGGTTCAATGGCGGTTCGGGGGTGGCTAGGTGATGGTCCAGGATGGCTCGGTAGTATTCTAAGGGTAGCTCAGTTGTGGTTCGGCAGTGGTCTAGAGATGGCTCTGTGATGGTTCAGGGTGGCTCGGTAGTGGTCCGATGATGGCTCAGTGGTAGTCTGGCGGTGGTCTAGCAGTAGCCCATAAGTAGCTCGGTGATGGTGTAGGGTGGTTTGTTGGTGACCCAGCGGTGACTCGGGGTGGTTTGTTGGTGACACAAACATGGGCTTCCCTTTTGTGTTTTGCTGCATCTTGTAATGCAATCTTGTAGGCAACTCTTAATTCCTTTGGTTATAAATATATGATGCACTCACTGTTTTGGTAAAAGCAACCAAGACAGCTTTCTCAAACTTCTCTAAACTCTAATACTACTCAATAGTACAACATATATGATACTGTGAAATTTGATCTGGGTTTAGAAAAACGTACATGAGCTTGTGCATCTTTCCATCATCTCTTGCCCTTCTCTGCCAGTAATGTCTGGAGCCTGTTGAGCCAACACATGCAAGGCTGTTTTATGATTCTGATCATCCCGTTCATAAGCCACTGCTGGGTATCGTTTCAGTATTTTCGATGCTATATCTATATGAATGGACATTACATTTCTTATTTATTGTGGTCAGAAACTATTATTATTGTGAAGGGAAATTAAGATAATGTAGTCATATATACCATAGAGATTGCTGGAAAGGGAAATAAAGAAGAGCCTAATCCATTCATTGCGATTTAGACGGGAAAAATGAGTTTTGTCGTACAGATATTGTGCCATTTTCTCCTGTCCAGCTTCAGCCGCCATGCCAAGTGGTGTCAATCTCCTTGTACCACGGATCATTGGCAGTTCATTATTCTTTGTTACGAATAAGTCTGCGATTTCCATCATTCCAGATACAGCAGCAATACAAAGGCCTGTGTCATGATTGTTGTTTAGTATAGCTGCCTCTTCCACAGTCATAAAATCTAGCAATTCTTTCACAAAATCTATGCATTTTGCAGTCACCGCAATGTGAATAACTGTATCCTCTGCTTTTGTCAACTTGGCACGAAGCATGCCTCGATCTTTATCGAGGTAGAACTTTGCAGTTTTCCAGTCACCCTTTACTGCAGCCAGACACAAGCCCCGGTTTTTCTCTCTTGTTTCCCCTGGGGAGTTGTGAATGATTGTGTTGTTACCATGCGTACACAATAATAATGAATAATATAGAATAAAAAAGAGAGCCGCAATATGCCTATGTCCACAAGAGTGTGGCTATATTTCAGTATATTATTTTAGGGTTACATCATAACATATTAATAAAAAAACCCTAATTGTACGGACGTATTTTGAAAAACTCCAAAATACCCTGTGCCAGTTCACTAGCCTTCCCTATAGAAGAAGCAAAAAGCTAAACAGGATACAGTCTAGCATGTAGTATAGTAAATATAAAACATAACTAGAAATCTCAACATGTAGTATAGTAAACCTGATCAAATCATAGTATAACCTAACTAGAAATATTATATTTTCAGCACAAAAAAGATGCAGAAAAAAAAAATTACTTTCCGCCTTGGAAGTTGGACATTCAACTTGATCAGGAGAATGATGTGGGTTTTGCAAACTGGGTTCCACAGCAATATGAATTACTTGATCCATTGACATATATAGCTGCATTTGAAAAGTAACTTCTTGTGAGCTAAATATTGCACCCAGCGTCATTAATTATGACAGAAATTCAGTTTAATTTGGATCGGACTCACCTGAAATTTTCCACAAAATAGAGTTAAGCTTATGAGGTACAGGACCGGAGAGAGTGAATATAAACGGCCCGAGAGAGTAAAAGACGAGAAATAGTTGGTTCCGAGTGTGGACCAAAACCAAGGTTGTGTTTATATTATTGCAAGTCCAAAGATATATTCCAAAAGCAGAAAGAATCCCCTTTACACCACCTGGTGGAGAATCAAATTCCGCCATTTTAATGAATCCCATTCCTCAAATAGAAATCATATTCCAACTGTGCGTCATGTTATTTTAAATCATCGAGCCAACTCAAACACATATATTCTTATGTTGATGCTGTGTACTTGTAGTATTTGTAATGTAGTGTGCTTATTTGACTCCATATTCGTTATTTATCTCCATATTCGTTGCCTCCCATTCTCATGGCTCAGCTCTAATTAACCCCGACTCCCTTTGGAGGATAAAATGGTCTCTTACTACCTATGGGAATGGATGACACAATATGTGTTTAATAATTTATATCAATTTAAATTTCACTTTTAGAGTTAATATTTTATGTATATTTTTTTAAAAAAAAAAAACTCTAATTGTCAAACCCTAGGAGCCGTTCTCCCTTTCAAAAAGAACAAACCTTACTTATATAAATAAACAAGCAGACGCCTCATTTTTCCCTCTTACTGTTTTCTGGCCGCACACCCTTCTCACTTGCACAGCTTTCCGCCCCTTAGACATGGTACCATCTTGTCTCTTATTTCTCTTTTAATGGTGCGTTTGGGTATTGAATTTTTGAAATTAGAATTCAATTCTTATTTAATGCACGAATTTCGAAATTTGACTTTTTCTAAAAAAATGAATAAAATATAATTTGTTTAGAAAAAGTTGAATAAAATATGATTTATTTTTTAAAAAATTGAATAAAATATAATTTATTTTTTTAAAAATTGAATAAAATATATTTTTGAAAAAATGAAACCAAAATCATATTTATTTTTTATAATTCTGTTATCAATCACACCATGGTAACACCATAGTTTTTCTCTTTCTGTAGAACCTAGCCTTCATACACTTACATGCTGATTTATTTAGTTTATTTTGTCTTGTTGTCCTTCAAATATCTACTTTAATAATTTCTGGTTCTAGGGTTATTCATGTTTGTAGAACAATCATGAACTTTGACTTTTAGTCCATTATCACCAAACGTGAGTAGTCTTTATTCCTTCTATTTTTTTTTTTTTTTTAATGATTTTCTCCTCCTCTTTTCTTTCCTATGGACGTGACTCTTGCAATTTCTCTCTTAGAGCATTCACACCGGATTCGCTATCTTCAACTTTTAGTTAGAATACGTAATCAAAACACGAAAAAACGCCTCCATCAGATTCTGTAAACCAAAATGTAAAACCCGTTCATGTACAGTATCATTATTTTATTTTATTTTTTTCCTTTTCTCGTTTAACGCACCAGCCTTTCTCTCTCCAGCATCATTTTATTTTCTTTTCTCTTTCTTTTCAACGAGTCTCTTCAACGCACCAATCTCTCTCTCTCTCTCTCTCTCTCTCTCCCAGCAAGCCATTGTTGGAGTCAATTCCTCTTCTAGGTTCATCTTCAATGCTGAAAATTCCTGAAAGAGGACCTGTCTCTTGCTGTTATTGTTAAAGTAGGAGCTTCTCAAGGAGGAACCTTTGACATTTCTCTTGCGCTTCATCTCTTTGTCTCATGGATTTGCTAAGCAGATCTTTGAGATAAGTAATTCATCATCTCTTTTCCTAAGTTCCTCTTGAACTGTCAACCTTGTTTGCTTTAGCTTCACGATTTCGTCTGATTTACGATTTCGCACCAGAGCTAGTGCCTGGGAAGCCATTTAATTGATTTTAATTTTTGGTTTTAGTTACCCATTTAATTGTTTCATCTTCTTTCTTTGATACGTTGCACATCTTCCTAATGGTTAGTTTTAGTTGCCCATTTAGTTGATTTTCCTTTCTGGTTCGTCATCTTTCTTTGATACTGGATTGGGTCATCTTTCTTTGATTTTCATTTATGTTTTTCGCCTTAGTTTCAAGAATAGAAATTGTGGGATATTCGTTCAAGAAGAAGGTTGTTGTTCTGGTTTTGTCTAATTTTCGTTAAAGAAGAAGGATGCTCTTTGTTTTGGTTCTGTTTGTAGAGATGAGTGCATACGAGGTTTTAACAAAAAAGAATAAAAAAAATATTAAAAATGATTATTTTAATAAAATAGATAAAAATCTAGATAATCGGATGGAGGATAATTTTGAAAGTGGTTAGCTAAACTAGCAAAAAGAGGTTTTGGTTATCTATTTTGGCTCAAAATTTCCATAAACTGGTGTGAGTGCTCTTATATTTCTTAGTTCTCTTTTTCTTTCCTAGCAGTAAAATACTAGAACGAAGGAGGTAGTATTTATCATTTTTATTTTATTTTATTTCCTTCTGTTCGGACAGCATGGTCTCCACGCCTGATTGGCTCTTGTTGTTTTTATTTTCCTTCCTTCTCTTTTCTAGCCTATGTACCGTAGCTCTTTGTCCTGACCTTCCATCTCTTGTCATCACAGGAGATATTATTCTGTACAACTAACCTCTCTTTTCCTTTTTTTCTTTTTTTCTTTTTTATTTACTTTAATCCATTTAGAAAGGAGCCCTTGTTTGAAGCATTCATAGCCTGTTTATTCTCTTTTCTCTATTGGTTGCGCATGTGCAGTAGCCGAATACTATTCCCAGACAAAAAAAAAAAAAAAAAGAAAAAAAAAAAGAAAAAAGAAGAAGAAGAAGAATATATATATGTTTGCTTTCTTTTCTATTCTTTTATTTTCGGTACAAGTCCTGAACTACTTCTGTTTTTTTTTTTATTATTATTATTATTATTATTATTTTCGGTAAAAGTCCTTGTTAATTGCTTAAAAATCATGGAGTTTTTTTTTATAAATTATTTTGAATAGATGTAAAGTTTGGTGATACATGAATTTATCGAACTATATGACTTTAATAGAGAATATTTCTTATGACAATTGCCTTTATTGAGTTGTATTTCTAATATCAGTAAAAGAAAATGTATTGTTGCTTATTTAATGATTTATGTGTTATTCGAGTTATTAGTGTGCTTAAGGAATCCATTCTCAGTAGATTAGCAAGACGAATCTTAGTGGTGTTAGTGTGTAGTCTAGTGACTAGCACGATGTATTAATTTATTTAAACCTGTACCAGGTGACTAGTTAGCTGTCGAGATATTCCAACGACGTACTGCGTCCAGAGATGTAAGGGATCCTCTACCCCTTCTATAATTATTTTATCCATTGATTCTAGCATATTTACGAACAATTGTTCTCATTATATATTTCAAATTTACATTGATGCATGAAGGATTGTTTTCAAATAGGTTTGAGATGAAAGTTATTAGTAGAAATGACATTCTTGAAATCAATGGCTTTAAGAAAAGCTTTAGCTATAAAGGACTTTCTAATTGTAGTAAATTGCTTGTTTGGTTCTCGAGACGGGAAGTTACTACTTTTTGAAATTAATGAAAAGATGTGTAAAAACCCTCCTACACATTGCCTCAAGAGTTACCAAGCATAGTGAAAGGAATAAGAATAATTTATGAGGACGAGAGAGATTTTTTTTTATAAACGAGGCACGTGTGTGGAGGAGACTATTTTTTTGGCCCCAGAGATATTGACAAAGATTCACAAAGGATTAAGCTCGGTACCGTTGCTTGAGATGGAAGCGCAGCCACTGAAGGACGTTGAGAAGGCGATAATCTGTCTCTAAGTCATGTTAAGTGCACTTTAATTAATTAGCTGAAGAGGCAGGCTTGCGGCTACAGTTACCTGCCATGGTCACAGCAAAGACCGCGCAACCCTATGTACATAAGGTGTAATAGTGTACATGGGCCCTAAATATGAGAAGTTTTACTTATCAACCAGTAATTTTATGCTTTAAGCAAAATGCCGAACGTATATTTGTATTCTGGAAATTTAGATTTCAAGTGTGTTTTAATAATCGTTTTGAAGAAAATGAATTTAACTCAACCGTCTTATGGTTGATGGTTACCTTACTGAGCATTTCTCGCTCACCCTTTATTTTGTTTTTGTTTTCAGGTTATGAGCAGAGAGACCTAGGCGGCCGGGATGGGATCTAGGCTAGCATTAGGACATTGCATTTCAGTTACCTTAATAAGTGCACTTGCACGATAAATTTAGTTTTTCTTTAGATTTTCAGTTATTGAATCAAACATAATTGCTCTTTTTGAAATACTCGTTTCCGCATTTATTGAAGCTCTAAGATTAAAAATTATTTTCTAGAAATTTATTTAATTTAGCATATTAGCTAGGTTATTTGGCAAACCTTATGAATCTTTGCGATTTTGTGTAAGAAAATGGACAAACCTAACCCTTTGCGGTTTGGGGGCGTTACATTACCTATCTAGCAGGTCGAGCGTTAGGAATCTGTTTTTACTCATAATTGGGATTATACATGGCCTTCAACACTGAGCAGAGCATCGGCCATGCCGGGATTGAGTGTTTTTTGCCCGGCAAGGGACCGTGGCTTTCAATACGAACTACAAAGCATCAGATTTCAATACAGAGCACAGAGCATCAATCTTCAATGCTGAGCGAAAGAATCGACCTTCAACACCTTACTCGGGACCAGGGCTTTGGTGTGTGGCGCAAGACCACGCGTGGCTTTGGTTCCCTAAACGGCCTTTGCACCTGTTAGACGCTCAGTACCAAAGAGTGAAGGACTTTCCAAAAATAAAATTCCAAAATGCACCTTAGCTTCTTTGACAATTTCTAGTCCTCTTTGATAAAGTTAAAAAACCTACCATAAACTCCTTTATCAATCATTCCAAATGACTCCATAATTCAACCAAAAATCTTGAATGATAAAAATCACGACAAAAATTACTCAATAATAGAAATTATACCCTAAAAAATATTATTTCCGACAACAGAGATGAGAACCCAAAAAATAATATTCTTTGTAAGAACAGTTTCTGGTACGGTGTGAAGGGCATGTTCTTCAATGTTCTTCACGTTCCAACGATCGCTGCAAAATAACTAAAATCAGAGAGAACTCGTTGAGGTGCCAACGGGGTCTCACTCTAGTGCCTATGTAAGTTTATGAGAGAAAAGTAATCTCAAAGCACAAATATTCAATCTAAAGTTTATACCTGATATAAGGTATATTTATAGGTTTACCCTTGTTGTGAGTTTTAAATTACTCGCAAGCGCATCAATTGTTTGCAATATGTGTATGTGCAAGTGCGAGGTCGAATTCATAAGGAATTATGTTACGAAAATTAATTTCTATTTAAACTAATTCTATTTTAACATAGTTCCAATTTTTGGGATTTTTAAAATAATAAACTAAATGAAACTAAATTAAAAATAACAGATAAAAAAAAAACACTAAGGTTTTAAGATCCATCTCGCCAAATCAAAGCACGTATTCTCATGTTTGTTCATATATCCTATGCATGTTCTAATTTTCATAAAATTACCTATTGAAAGATTCAATGTATTCATCATTTCTACAAATCACAATAAATATCCAATTTAATTCAAAACCATCCAATGTATACGTTTGATTAACAAATCACAATGGATATCCCAATTAAATCAAAAGATTCAATTTATCCATTGGATGAAATACATTGAATATTCAACGTTTGCACATATATTAATCGAAACAATCAATTAAAATAGTTTTAATCCTTTAATTGAGTTGAAATGAACATACATTCGGATTATACAAACAAAACATGAAAATACAAAATCTAATCAATGGCGAAGCTTCATCTTCAACCTTAGTTGAAGATTTAGTTTCTCATGACTAAAAACACCGAACAAACTTGTAATGAAAACATAAAAATAAAAGAAACTAAAGAAATGGAGAAGATAGAAAGACAGAAATTAAACTAAATTACAAAAGATATTTATAACTACTGTATCTATGTAATGGGATAATAATATATACTAAATATTGTAGTGAAAAATTATGAAAAGTGGTTAATTCTATTATTTATTTTTTACAAAGGTATACACACACACACACACACACACATATATATTGTTATGCTTCTTGAAAACGTGGTTTCTATTGATTGCCAAGCCTCTTTATTTTAGGGCCTTTTCTTGTCTCCATGCTACCTTGTGCGTAGTAGAAGTTCCCTCAGCCATGCTAACAAGCTCTCCTGCAGTCGTCCACACCAGATCAGAGCCCAAATCAGCCAAGTTCACAAGTCTTATAGTGCACCGACCAACACTAGATCTGAGCCCATGAAAATAAATAAATAAAGAAACAAGGAGAAGAATATGTGGATCAAATCATGCGTCCCTTGCGCAAGTCGGGTTTGGTGCGCCAACTTGAAAACAGGCAAAGTAGGCCTCACTCCATTTTTAGTTTTTGAAAAGAAGAAGAAGAAGAAGAAAAGAAACAAAAAAATAAAAATAAATAAAGGAAAAAGAAGAGGATCATTTCTTTTGGTTTATTGGCCCAAGTAAGCCTGTTAGTATTTTATGTTGGCTACATTCGGGATAACAAAAACACTTTATGTAATAATTGCAAATTAACAAGATGATCGGTTCTTATTCAGCGTCTTCATATATTCGGACAGTGTTCATTTCAAAACATGTGACTGATCACAAGTTTCTAGAAGATGTCCATGAAGATTCCTTGCAAATACCAAGACAGAAAAACCGGTTCTTGTGCAACCGTCCGGACGAGCCTTTGAAGGCGTCTGGACGTCCCGCAGTGTCTAGCAGATTGAGTTGAAGACGTCCGGACGTAAGTGCAACACCGTCTGAACGCTAGGTCAAGCTTTTCCAATTTTTTCACGGAGTTGGATTTCAGAAGTCGACATTGTTTGGGAAGGTTTTGCAAGTCGTCCAGAAGACGTGGCAACACGTTCGGATACTATCCAACATTTCAGAATATTCCAGTGTTCCGTTCGAACGCGAAAAGGAGTTATAGCGAAGACCGTTCGGACGCTCGGCCAAGCCGTCCGGACATATACCTGTTAACGAAAGATTTGCGCTATTCTGGAAGGCAGTCACAGAAAACCGTCCGGACGAGGCAATCTTCCGTCCAGACGCTCGATAGCCAGAGTCCGAATTTGTCTAAATTTTGGGTTTCTGTAAGCCTATAAATAGAGGGCTCTAGGCTTGTATTTTGTATGAATTCTGTAACGAATTCCATAGTGCTCAGAGAGGGTGTTTAGGGAAAATCGAAGCTCTACTAGCTCTCTAGCCATTGCCCGTGTGTGCTCAACAATTCGTGTGAAGTCTATCTTAGGGGTCGGCCCTAAGTTAAAGGAATCCATCAAAGGCCCCTTCAAGTAGGAGACTTGGTTGAGAAGCATTCACGATGGGCTTCATGTTATAGTTAAAGGTATGACTATTGCAATAGGTTTTGTGAGTACGAGTGCTTTATAACTTGCTTTGTTTTTGGATAATGGTTTTCCTAGGTTTGGCTGCCCAGGAGTGGTTTTTCTCTTCATAGAGTTTCTACTTCGTCAACAAATATCTTGTCTTATTTAAATTCTGCATTTAAGATATTTTGTTGCACACAAACACACACATTTGGTTGTTAGAAGTCAAGATTTCTTGTTGCATGATTTAAAGGAATCGAGCTTTAGTATACCTAGATTGTACGCTACTGGATTGGGTAATGTAAGTGTCTTTTGACATAAAATTACCTTCATCTGGCAATGCTGTTTCTTTGTATTGCTGAGTAAGATGACATTGTTTTATGCTTGATGTACCTAGATTGTACGCTACTAGATTGGGTAATGTAAGTGTCTTTTGACATGAAGTTACTTATATCTGGCAATGTTGTTTCTTTGTACATTTGAGCTACCATTATTTTATGCTTGATGTACCTAGATTGTACGCTACTAGATTGGGTAATGTAAGTGTCTTTTGACACAAAGTTACCTACATCTGGCAATGCTATTTCTTTGTACATTTGAGCAACCAAATACAAAAGTTTTATAGTAGGTGAGAAGGTATATAGTTGCTTCCAAGGTAGGATGACTGGAACTTCTATATATGTTCCCACCTACATAGTATGCTTTAAATGTTTTCTATTTTTCGGTGTTTGCTATATCAGCTATCGAGATTTTCAAACAAAAGTTTATAAATTGGTAGCTGTTATAGTGTATGCAAAACTAAAAATGAAAAGTTGGTTTTTTGCGAAAACTCAGTAAATAGTATACCTTTGAGGTCTTAGTGTAATTATTTACGATAAGGCGGTGGGCTCATAATTCCACCTGTGCGGATGCGGCAACCCCCCCAACCGTGCAGACATTGGTGCTTTGGTTGCAGGTTCTGCGGATATAAACATTGACTCGTCCACCTAGCGTATGGAATGCTATGATTGGAGCACATCGCGACAGTCATAAGTTATGGACTCATGGGTAGTCCGTATTTTGGGTATTTTATTTATGGCTCGTGTCCTACATGGCACATGTATTTATTGATCCCGTATTTTAGTATGTAATTAGTGTAACATGTTTTATAAGCCTTAAATAGATAGACTTGAAAATGGCTCTTGTTGTTGTAATTAACTGTTATGTATTAGATGTATTTTCACTATTGATATGTGTTCTGCTGCACATTGATATTTATATTCCACTGTGTTAGATGTAACTCTGAATATCAGGTACATGTTATGGAACGTGTATGTTATGTTGGCTGAGCGACAAGTAGTCGTGCCACTGTGAAGATCCATTTATGTATGTTTTAGAAAGAAAAAAAAAAAAAAAAAAAAAAAAGGTTGTCACAACAATTGCCCTCAAGGCATCTAAGGCATCTAAGAAGAAATCCAGAGTCTCATCTGATGAAGACTCTGACATTGATGAAGATGCAGTGGCAATGTTAGCCAAGAACTTCGAGCGGTGCATGAAGAATAATAAATTTAAGAAGAAGTTCTTTGACAGACGAAGAAAGGCTCCCCACACAGCTGAGTCAGAAGAAGCAGAGAAGAAAGATCCGAGGGGTCCCCAATGCTTCGAATGTTCAGGCTTCGGGCACATCAGGACTGAATGTGCAAATCTGAAGAAACTAAAAGGGAAAGCTTTTAATGCTACTCTCAGCGATGAATCTGAAAAGGAAGAAGAAACTCCTGAGGAAGAAAAATTTCTGGCCTTCGTAGCCACACATGAAGAAAAGGAGGATTCCCAGTCCTACTACTTTTAGAATAGTGAAGAAGAAGAAGAAGAAGATATGCAGTCAGCCTATCAACTTCAATATGTAGAGTTCTTAAAGCTGAATGAGAAATACAAGTAGCAGGTACAAGAGCTAAACAGTCTCAGGACTGAGAAGACCGCTATGCTAATAAAAGATCAATGATTTAGAAGAGAGGCTTCTGGAAACACAATTGGAGCCTAAGAGAGTCTCAGACGAAAAGCTAATTCACATGCTCTCCATTCAGAAGTGTCCAACTGACAAGACCAGACTCAGGTATGTTCCTCCTTCTACTTCTGATACCCTTTCTACCTCCTAGACTATTTTTGTGAAGCCAGTCATTCCCGAGTCTCCACCCTCAAGTGTGGATAAGGGAAAAATTGTTATAGATGGGGAAGTACCAGTCATCCCTCAACGTCTGGCCAAGCTTCCTATCAGAAGAAAGCCTCCCACATGCCATCACTGTGGCGAGCCAAGGCACATCAGACCTAAATCCCACATCGGCAAGCTCAGAGGAAGAAAAAGTGGCAGGCTCCTAAAAACTCCCATGTGTCACCAATGTGGAGTTAGCAGACCTAGGTGTCCTCCACCTAAGCCACCCAGGCATCATGGATCTCCACGTAGAAATTATGTTCCAAGGCATCAGCAACTGCAGAAGCCTACTCAAGCAAAAAGGACTTGGGTCCCCAAGAAGCTGTATATGGAGAAATAGAAGATTGCAGAAAGGGAAATCTTCTATGAAGGAACATCTTCTGTCAGCTCTTTCATGCAAGATTTGGTCAGATATCTGACACTACAACTAAAGAAGGAAGGAAGGACATGACAAGAAAGAGGACACCCACCCCCCAAGGGGGAGTGGACCTACCTAGTAGGTGAGGTCACACATGCCTAGGATTTTGGTTCCTAAATCCTAGAGCATGACAGGTACACTTGCATAGCATTTTCATATCACTTATGAAATCTTTGCATGTTGTTTTGGAACCTTCTTTTCTATCCCTATATTCGTTCTTGATTGTCTTGAGGAAATTCTGCAGGTAAAAAATAGGGGTGATAGAAATTGCACGTCGAGCGGTTGCTTTTCTATCTTGATACTATCAAACCTCTCTCTCCAAGGTCAAGTTTGCTTTTTACTTTATATGCTTGGACTATGTTATCCTCTTTACTATGAAGCATGTTTTTTTTTTCTTCTGCTTTTATTTATTTATTATTATTATTATTATTTTAAATAAAAAAAGGGAGAAAGATGCAAACATTTATTCATAGTTTTAGCTTTTTAGATATCTTCTGTATTTTTACCTGATATCTCAGTTCTTTGTGCATTAGTCTTTTTGATTTTATATAAATGAGAGTTCTTGTTTGATATCTACAAAGTTTCCCTACTGCATCTATTTGATAGATAGTTCATTTTCTCATGCAATGAAATTATGCATTATCCGAGGCTCCCCTAAGGTACATTTTTTTTTCTCCTCTGATTTTTTTTGCTTTTGAAATGTCTTTTGAGAGATTTTTATGTGCTAGGATTGTCAAATTGACCAACTCGCTAGTTGAACCTATAACCCATAAATTCTAGCATTCTTTCTAGGTTGCAGCACCAAGTGATAAAAAGCATTCAAAACTGATTAAATATGGATAAATAAAAAGATCCACTGATAAAAAGATCCACTGCTCTTGTGCTATAAATTTGTTCTTAAACTCGTCCCTATAGAAACAGTCAGTGACCAAATCATTGCGAAAATAGTCAGTTACTAAAGGACTAAGTAAAAGAAAAGTGCTGCAGCTTAAGGGGAGTGTATCAGATGAGGGTGTCTAGGCCCTAATAAAATAAGGTTTGACTTTTGACTGATCCAACTGTGAAAATTCTCTCCTTAAAGTAAATTCAGTTGCTTTAAATCATATCAACAAAGATCATACCTTACTGTGAAAGTCTTCACACACACACACACATTGCATGAGTTAAGCAGACTGTTTAAAAAAATCTTATGCAGGAAAATTTTTGCTCGATAAATTACTTAACTCTTTGTTATATTTTTAGCATCTGTCTTACAATACTTTAGAACTGTGTTATCAGTTTTCCATACATGCGTGTTCTGGAAAAAAAAAATTTGGGGCATTATTTTTTCTATTCTTTTTCTCTCTTTTTCAAAAATTTGTGTGAAGCGTCTAGACGGTGTTTCTGGCTGTCCGAACGGTGCGGTTGTTTTGTACCGACGGGCGTGTTGTGCAATCACTTACGTGGCACTACGTCCGGGCGACACTTATGTTCCGTTCGGACGGTAAACCCTATAGGGTTAAGTCGCTTTCCCCCTGCGCGTCCAACTCCCTCATTCATTTTTTTTTTTTTTAGTTTTCATTGTTGTCTTATACGTTTTCCCTTGCTTTTTATGTGTGCTTTTTAAGTGCACTTGTCCTTTTTGCAATTTATCTCCACCCCAAGTATGGTTCTCTACGCTTCTACTGTTTTCTTTTAGTATTTATACTTAAAATAATGATTGTTTTTAGGGTTAGTCTCATATTGAGTCTATGTGGTTTAACATGTGATTTTTATGCTCATATTCTCTGTTGTTGGGTTGAGATATTATCTTTATCTAAGCTGTGGTATCTTATTATAGTTTTTATGTAGTTGTAATTTTTGGGATAATCCATTTTACAGCCGTCATAATGCTCAAATTTTTTTGGACTAACAAGATTTAATGTTTTCATGGATTTTTTTATTTTATTTTTTTATTTTATTTTTTTTTAGCCCAAGAAATATGTCTTCAGTCGATTCTCCACCCTGAGTCAGGCAAAGAACTAAAGAATTAGTTGCTGACAAGCGGCATCGCATGCAAACACGGCAGGTCTTATCAAAGCGGAATCTTTTCCGCCCCGATCTTAGTGATCCAGTCCTACTCCCTATTGGTCAGGTGCTTTTGGAGAACCAGTGGGAATACCTATACAACTATGCCTGCCTGGCTTTTCCCAGACTGGTGCGGGAATTCTATGGCAACATGATCATCTTCCAAGATAATGACAGAGGACTGATCATGCAGACTATGGTCAGAGGACAACCGATTCAAATTGATCCACAGCTTATTAGTGCTGTGATCGGAGTACCTGTTTTACCAGTCTCAGGAGTTCCTTTTCCTCCTGGTGATGAGGCTCCCAACATTGACTTTTTGCATGATTTCTTTAGCACGAGACCACAGAGAGAGGAGAAGTCACATTCACAGATCAATATTGGTGATTTTGCTCCTATGCACCAGTTCTTAGCAAAGGTTGTTGTAACCAACCTATGGCCTCAAGCTCATCGGAGTGAGCTTACTCTCAAGAAGGCCACCCTTCTCTATGCCATTGTGTTGCGGACTCCCTTTTGCTTGTGCAAGCACATCTTGCACACTATGCTCAAGGTTTACGATGAGAAGAACACGAGTCTGTCTTTTGGGTGTTTAATCATTCAAAACTGTCTTTAGGTCATGACAGATATTTCAGACTCTTAGCCTAGATCACGGATTCCAGATCCTCTTGGCATACAAACACTCATGAAGTCTAATGCGTAGTTGCGGCATGAGGCTCAAGGCAGTATTCCTCAGCCTCCACCAATTCCCCCCTCAGCAGCTGCATCATCATCACAGGTTGTGCCTCCTTCCTTTGATATAGAAGCTGCGTTTACTCAGCTTATGTCATCTATGGGAACTCTCCAGCGGGAAGTTAGTCTTATCAAATAGTGTGTGGAACAATGTCAGATTGACATAAGGGAGTGCCTGCAGTATCATCACCCCAAGCCTGATGATGAGGATTGATTTTTTATTATTGTTGTGTTTTGAGAACTATTTTAATTTATTATGACACTTTGTGTATTTCTTAAACACTTATGGTTTTTCTTAATACTCTGTTTACCCTTTGTCCTTGTGTGATAAAAAGGCGGAGTATTTTTTTGTTTTTTGGACCGGGAATGTATTCCCAAACAGGTCAAGTGTTTTTTGTCCCAGAATGGCCAAAGAGGGAGTTTGTTAGTATTTTATGTTGGCTATATTCTGGATGATAAAAACACTTTATGTAATGGTTGCAAATTAACAGGATGATCAGTTCTTATTCAGAGTCTTCATATATTCGGACAGTGTTCATTTCAAAACATGTGACTGATCAGTGCCTAAGGACTTTAACATTCGGTCTTTGCCATGGGACATTAACCTTCGGTCTTTAGTGTCTGATCAGTGATACCTCAGGACTATAAGCTTCGGTCTTTGCCTCGAGACGTTAACCCTCGGTCTAGCTGATTGATTGATGCCTTGGGACTTTAACCTGCAGTCTTTTCCTTGGGACGTTAACCCTTAGTCTTTCTTATTATTAAGTTTATAATTCCTAACAGCATAATATGCAATGACAATTTATCAGTAGGTTCATTTATTCATGACAATAAAATATATAATATTTTAAACAAAACATGTTATACACAACTCGCATACAATTAAATAACACAGAAATCACAACGTTACTAAAGACCATGTATCACCCCTAGTGAGTAAGAAATATTCACAACACTGATATATGCTATGTTCCAAACAACATATGTAAAATGCCCAAACAACTTGTATACAAATTAAATAAAATAGAAATCAAACATTATCAAAGACCATCATGTATCATCCCTAATGAGTAAGAAATACTCACAGTTTTTCTGCTACAAAGAGAGATCCACAGAAAAGATGACTGCATAGTTATATACACGTGATTAGTATAAAATACTAAGAACCTATTTAACACTTTTATCACTTTCAACTTCTAAATCACTTAACCCAATTTCTAACGTCGCTTAGATATTATAACGGCATATAAAATAGGTTAATTATAATGACACATATATCATATAGGCATTATTACAGCGTTTATTAATTAACGACTAAAATACCCTTTAATTAAAACAGGCATTACCACGACATTAACATTAAAATGCTTATATATATTTTAATGAAATAAACATAATCACTGCATTAATATAAATAATGGGTTTGACACTTTAAAAATAACTGAATAGCACAACGGTATAAATATAAATAATCTTTATTTTAATCTTATAAATTTTGGGTGGAATAGAGGCATTAGTGTTACCAATGCCTAAAAATACTTTTAGAATTTTGAGCAGAGTAACAACGTTTTATAAAACATTTACTTTTTTACTCAGGCATCACAACGACGTGATTTATTATTTAAATACGCCACTTTAAATACCTGTTAAAACATAACTTAAAACATTAGTTACTTAAAATAATAAAAACTGTAAAACGCATAAAATCAAGGCTTTAATAAAAATACCTCAAATGATATTTTTGCAAAAACCACTTATTTTTCTTTAGGGTTAAATACATTTTTGGTACTTGAGTTTTAGAAACTTTATTTTTTGGTACCTGAATTTCAAAACGTATCGGCTATCGTAGATGGTACCTGAATTTTTTGAAAAGACGGACTTGATACCTCCGTCCATTTTTCCGTTCAAAATTTAACACCCGGCCAAGTGTCAACCCTCAAGGGTTGACACATGTCACAATATAAAAAAACTACAAAAATATAAAATAAAAATCTTTAAAACTTAATAAAAAATTAAAAAAATATTAACTTAAAAAAATTGAACAAAGAAAAAGAAAAATAAGAGGCCACCCCTATTTTGGCCAAGGGGGGGCTCAGCCACCCTCTTGACTGGTCTGGCATGGGGGGTGATTTGGCCACCCCAGACCGGTCTCTTCTTTTTCTTTTTCTTTTTTCAATTATTTTTAAGTTTTTTCAATTTTTCAATTTTTTAATTAATTTTTAAAGATTTTTATTTTATATTTTTTTAGTTTTTGTTATATTGTGACATGTGTCAACCCCTAATGGTTGACACTTGGCAGGGCGTTAAATTTTGAACGAAAAATGGACGGAGGTACAAAGTCTGTCTTTTCGCAAAACTCAGGTACCATCTACGATACGTTTTGAAACTCAAGTACTAAAAAATAAAGTTTTAAAAACTCAAGTACTAATAAGGTAATTAACCATTTTCTTCATTTTATATTTTCTTTTTGTTTGTTCTTTTTCCTTCTTTATCCTAGTTGACGGAGAGAAGACTCTTCCTTTTTCTTATTCTTTTCCTTTTCTTTTCCTTTTTCCTTTTTATACCCTTTCTAAAGACAAAAAGGAAGGACTTAAAGGCATAATTCTATAGGAGTCCACGCCTTCTTTTTGTTTCATCTCTATTGAATGTAAAACAGGGACCAGTTCTTGTTCTCTAGCTCTTAGGTGCTTCCTTCTTCTCCTTTCTCCTCTTCTCAACAGCAGCCAAACACATGGAAAAAGGCAGTGTGTAAATTTCCACGGAACACCGCCAAATCAAGAGAAAAACAACCTGTTGATGCAATTTTTTGGTCCGGTGACGTGGCATCATCAGAGACGTCCCCTTCGCCCGCGTCTTGGCCTGCAAAACAAGAAAGGCCTGCCGGGGGTTGGCCGGCGGAGCCTCCTCCGACGATCAAGTCAGCCAAGTGTTTGTATGGAGAGGAGAGAAAAAGAAAGAGAGGAAGAGAGAGCTCGAGAGAATAGATCCTCCTTTAGTAATTTTTTATACTCCCTTTTTATACCCCTATGTGCTATATGCCCGTTTTGCCCCTGTCAAGGGCAAGGCTCCACGTGGACGTTTTCTAAGGTGTTAGGGAATATTCCTTAACACTTACCCCCCAATTCTCCTATCTTTGGTATAAAGGTACGGAGAATTTACCTAATGAAACCTCTGTTATTCGACTGACTCATCGACCATTCCTCATCTAACTTGCATAATGCCCTCCTTTGGTCCCGTGAAAACTTGAACATTTCTTTGACTGCCGTTCCACACGACTCCAGGTCATTTATGGCAAATAATCAGGAATTTATTTCCATCATAAATTCACCATTAGTTAGGCTCACCTAACACCCCGTAAATCATGCGTGCATTGATTGTCATTATCTTCCTATTCATTCGTCACTTCCTTTGCTAGAAGGTCACTGGTCTCCAGATTGCCCATTTGAGTAGATCCTCCTTTCTTTTTATCCCTTTCCCGGAGATCGGACTTTCCCCTTCTTTCTTTTTGGACTCTCCAGATCTTCTTGCAATGCCCTTCATTCCTGGCGCGGTCCTCACAACCGAACATATTTACAAATTCATCATGGATGGCTCTAGAGTATTTGCTCTTCACGGCGGTTCTTCTGAATGTGCGATCTCCAGCTTTAGACACACAAGGGTGTGTGACCCCCGGCTTTACGCCAACCTGTTCCTCTCCGGCCTACAGGAACTGCGCAGCAAGTGAATTTTGCCCCATCAGTCCGTGGGAGCCCAACCATTTAAGCCGTGTTTGGAGTTTGCGCGGATGATCCTTTCAAGATTTTTCAGGCAATTCCTCGTCGCTGTGTTAGGATTACTTGTAATCAAATGACTACCCTGTATAGCATTCTTTCGGGGTCGTCTGCTTTCTTCGTTTTCATGTACGTGTGTACTTTGAGTGAATCTAATAAAATCTTCTTCTTTGACGAAAGTTATGCCTTTACGACGTGAATCTTAAATTAATCTCTAGTAACCTCCTCGGATTACCACCGAAACAAATGTTTCATAAATCATAAAATTAAGCCCGCACAACATCATGCCAAGCATTAGCATTATGCTTCCTCGGACAATGATTCCGACGGTACCTTAGCATACTCCTTGCTTTCAATAGTAGGGAACTCACTGCCGGACCGTCAATTTCACATGATTGATAGATGCCTGTTAACCGACATGCCTGAAGTCTGGGGACTATTGGGGGCACAATGGTCCTTTCCGTCCCTTCAAAGAAGAGGTAACCGTCCCGATTCCTCTACTCGACTTCCAGGTTGTTACACCATAAATTTCCTATATTTGACATAGCCTCGAGCACAGATAGCTTCTGGAAAATTAATTTTAGGCTGATGCCGGACAAACCGCGTAATTAAGCGGAACTGTCCCCGACCACGATGATTTAGGCTGACCGTAGCCTATCACTAGAGAGTTGGAATGCTATCGTTGATCTAGAGCGCTGTGCGCTGTGCGGGGGTTCCTTACCTAAATTATAGGCTCAGCCCGTCGACCCTTCAACTTGTCCGAGAAGCGTTTCGAATGTAGATGGTGGTTCCGGGATCGTAGCACCCCCCAGCTTTCAAGTATTTGCCTGGCACTGTGACGAGAAATAGTAGCACAGTAAAGGTCAGGATTCCGGGAATGACTTCCCTTAGGGGGTGCTTCCTTGTTCACATACACCAGCCATGGCTTCATCCCTCAATCCCGGTCGTCAGACTTATGTTCTGATAATCGTTCCTCAATCATTATTAGAGCCCTCCTCAGCCTTACAGATGCTACAAGCAATTTTATCATTCTCGACTTGGCTTCTCCATTTTTCTCGTCTCCTTATCCGAAAGAAGAGTCTTCTATTCAAGAAAGAACTCTATGTGTATTCTCACCCAATTTAAAGAAATTGGTCCACGGGAGGCATTCCTCCTTTTATGCCTATATGAACATAGACCTGGCAACGCAGGCCGTCATCGGTCACAATTTCTTTCTCAGTTCTGCATGGACGGGGGACGACGGTCCACCCCGAAAATATCTGGTTCGTCATCACCCCTCATGTCCTCAAGCAGAAGGGGTGATCCATTGTCCGAGATCAGACTTTTCTCATCACCCCCTGTCCTCTACCGATAGGGGTGGTCCATTGTCCGAGATTGGATGTTCCTCATCACCCCCCCGTCCTCAACCGAGAGGGGTGGTCCATTGTCCGAGATCGGACTTTTCTCATCACCCCCCTGTCCACAACCGAGAGGGGTGGTCCATTGTCCGAGATCGGACGTTCCACATCACCCCCCTGTCCTCTACCGAGAGGGGTGGTCCATTGTCCGAGATCGGACGTTCCTCATCACCCCCCTGTCCTCAACCGAGAGGGGTGGTCCATTGTCCGAGATCGGACGTTCCTCATCACCCCCCTGTCCTCAACCGAGAGGGCTGGTCCATTGTCCGAGATCGGACGTTCCTCATCACCCCCCTGTCCTCAATCGAGAGGGGTGGTCCATTGTCCGAGATCGGACGTTCCTCATCACCCCACTGTCCTCTACCGAGAGGGGTGGTCCATTGTCCGAGATCGGACTTTTCTCATCTCCCCCCTGTCCTCTACCGAAAGGGGTGGTCCATTGTTCGAGATCGGACGTTCCTCATCACCCCCCTGTCCTCAACCGAGAGGGGTGGTCCATTGTCTGAGATCGGACGTTCCTCATCACCCCCTTGTCCTCTACCGAGAGGGGTGGTCCATTGTCCGAGATCGGACGTTCCTCATCACCCACCTGTCCTCAACCGAGAGGGGTGGTCCATTGTCCGAGATCGGACGTTCCTCATCACCCCCCTGTCCTCTACCGAGAGGGGTGGTCCATTGTCCGAGATCGGACGTTCCTCATCACCCCTTTGTCCTCAACCGAGAGGGGTGGTCCATTGTCCGAGATCGGACGTTCCTCATCACCCCCCTGTCCTCAATCGAGAGGGGTGGTCCATTGTCCGAGATCGGACGTTCCTCATCACCCCACTGTCCTCTACCGAGAGGGGTGGTCCATTGTCCGAGATCGGACTTTTCTCATCACCCCCCTGTCCTCAACCGAGAGGGGTGGTCCATTGTCCGAGATCGGACGTTCCTCATCACCCCCCTGTCCTCAACCGAGAGGGGTGGTCCATTGTCCGAGATCGGACGGTCCTCATCACCCCCCTGTCCTCAACCGAGAGGGGTGGTCCATTGTACGAGATCGGACGTTTCTCATCACCCCCCTGTCCTCAACCGAGAGGGGTGGTCCATTGTCCGAGATCAGACGTTTCTCATCACCCCCCTGTCCTCAACCGAGAGGGGTGGTCCATTGTCCGAGATCGGACGGTCCTCATCACCCCCCTGTCCTCAACCTAGAGGGGTGGTCCATTGTCCGAGATCTGACGTTCCTCATCACCCCCCTGTCCTCAACCGAGAGGGGTGGTCCATTGTCCGAGATCGGACGTTCCTCATCACCCCCTGTCCTCTACTGAGAGGGGTGGCCCTTTGTCCGAGATCGGACTTTTCTCACGCGGTCTTATACTTGTCTTCTTCCCTCTTTTCTTCTTTTTAACGAGGTTATTACTCCTCTTCCATTAAACTAATCCGGAAGTTATCGGAAATGTCAACGAGATTTTATGTATTAAACATTCGATAACCAATCCTCAAAGCTCTTACCCCCCCCCCCCCAAAGCACTCTGGTCTGAGGATAGCTAGCCGAAGTGATTTGTCCTGGGAGCACAGAGCCTAAGAAAATGAATCTAGGCCGAAAAGTCAAATGCCGATTTTCTCGTCTGGTGTCTTGATTCTCTCAAGGCCTTATCCTCGTCTTCTTTCTTCCTTGTTTTTAACGAGGTCACCTCCTCGGATTCGTTGTTTTTTACCGAGGCCCTTATTCCTCTCTTGATTTTCATCGAGGTTATGTTCCCTATTGTGATTTTTTATCGAGGTTATCCCTCCTGTCCAGAGACAGGGGGTCCACCCGTTATTCCCCTCGTGGGGGCGGGTTCCCTTTAACCCTCCTGTCCGGAGACAGGGGGTCCACCCGTTATTCCCCTCGTGGGGGCGGGCTCCCTTTATCCCTCCTGTCCGGAGACAGGGGGTCCACCCGTTATTCCCCTCGTGGGGGCGGGCTCCCTTTAACCCCCCTGTCCGGAGACAGGGGGTCCACCCGTTATTCCCCTCGTGGGGGCGGGCTCCCTTTATCCCTCATGTCCGGAGACAAGGGGTCCACCCGTTATTCCCCTCGTGGGGGCGGGCTCCCTTTATCCCTCCTGTCCGGAGACAGGAGGTCCACCGGTTATTTTCGGGGTCATTTTCGAGAACCTGTTCGAGACGAGTTTCGTAGGTTCAGCTGGTTGATGAAGACCCGAACTCTCGATAGGTACGGGATCTTCAGGAAAGCCTAATAAAAAGAAGAAGAAGGGGGTTCACATGAGAGGTATACGGTTTCTTACACAGTGGAGGGCTATCTTCTACTGAAGAAATGGCTTAATGCGGTCACTTTTATAGCAGTCGGCGATCCGAGGAGTGCAGTAACAGAGTTCAGGAAGGTATCTCGTTCATAAAAGAAAAGCAAAGTAGAAAGAGAGTTCTAGATGGTCCGAGAACCTGTCCAAGGCCATTTTCGGGATCACTTCCGAGATCATATCCGGGGTCCGGGGGCCATATTTACTGCCACATCCTCAAGATTTGTATTAGATTGTATAGGTTCTTCGAGAAGCAGGAAAAGAAGAAACATGAACCCGGCTGGACCTACCTTGATTTAACTAACTTTGTACAAAACAAAAGGTGAAAGACTAAGACTCATCGGATGCAGAAATCAGGTTGGTTCCTAAATTAGTTGGCCAATGTCGGCCACCAAATTGAGATGGAACTGGGTAGGCAAAGCCACAAAGGGATCAAGATATTCTGACGCCCCCACGAGGGGAATAACGGGTGGACCCCCTGTCTCCGGACAGGAGGGATAAAGGGAGCCCGCCCCCACGAGGGGAATAACGGGTGGACCCCCTGTCTCCGGATAGGAGGGATAAAGGGAGCCCGCCCCCACGAGGGGAATAACGGGTGGACCCCCTGTCTCCGGACAGGGGGGTTAAAGGGAGCCCGCCCCCATGAGGGGAATAACGGGTGGACCCCTTGTCTCCGGACAGGAGGGATAAAGGGAGCCCGCCCCCACGAGGGGAATAATGGGTGGACCCCCTGTCTCCGGACAGGAGGGTTAAAGGGAGCCCGCCCCCACGAGGGGAATAACGGGTGGACCCCTTGTCTCCGGACAGGAGGGATAACCTCGATAAAAAATCACAATAGGGAACATAACCTCGATAAAAATCAAGAGAGGAATAAGGGCCTCGGTAAAAAACAACGAATCCGATGAGGTGACCTCGTTAAAAACAAGGAAGAAGACGAGGATAAGGCCTTGAGAGAATCAAGACACCGGACGAGAAAATCGGCATTTGGCTTTTCGGCCTAGATTCATTTTCTTAGGCTCTGTGCTCCCGGGACAAATCACTCCGGCTAGCTATCCTTAGACCAGAGTGCTTTGGGGGGGTAAGAGCTTGGAGGATTGGTTATCGAAAAATACAAATGCTAATTTGTACATCCAGGCCATAATGAAGAACAGGAGACTTATCTTCCGTCATGCGCGGTCGACCACCAGCTTGATGCCGATGAATCCAGATTTGCAGACCCATTGCTACACATATTCACACTTGGCGAAAGTTAACTTTGCTTTCAATTCAGTTGCTACCAGGAGGCCACATCAGCTTAGATCTTCATAAAATCACAACATGCGAGTGCAGATATGTTGCCTTTGAGTTTGGATCCGTCACGTGTGGATCCAGATCTGCTCGACTCGCCCTCTCTTGATGAAGGAGGCCTCTTATCACCAGTCACCGTTCTGAGCTTTTGTTTTTGTAAGAACGACAACGTCGTTCCCACAGACGGCGCCAAAGTGTTGATGCAATTTTTTGGTCCGGTGACGTGGCATCATCAGAGACGTCCCCTTCGCCCGCGCCTTGGCCTGCAAAACAAGAAAGGCCTGCCGGGGGTTGGCCGGCGGAGCCTCCTCCGACGATCAAGTCAGCCAAGTGTTTGTATGGAGAGGAGAGAAAAAGAAAGAGAGGAAGAGAGAGCTCGAGAGAATAGATCCTCCTTTAATAATTTTTTATACTCCCTTTTTATACCCCTATGTGCTATATGCCCGTTTTGCCCCTGTCAAGGGCAAGGCTCCACGTGGACGTTTTCTAAGGTGTTAAGGAATATTCCTTAACACAACCGAATGAGAAGAAGAGAGGAGCAGCCGTTTTGAAGAGAACAGAGGAAGAGAAAATCAACTTACTATTTCCGTTCCAAGGAGCCCGAGAGTGAGAGATGGTTCTGATCAAAGTTTGAAGAAGATCAGAGGGCTTTTCAATGGCTGGAGGTCGCCACTGGTTCGGTCTAGAGGAAGAGTAAGAGTGTTGGTTTTCAAAGAGGAGCAACAGAGAATAACGTGCTAGTCCCCTGTTTTTCAGTGATGCACAAAAGGAGAGAAGAATGGTGTTTTTTTGTTTCTCCTATTTTCGGTTCTGTTTGGGAAGGGAATTTCTTCAGAGTTTCAGTATTGTAAGTGAGTAAACAAGTTACAGAGGGAGCTAGAGTTTCGGCTCTCACTGAGGTGTGAAGAACGATCGCAGTGCAGCTTCTTATTTATAGGATGCTTGACGACTGGATTGAATCCAGACGTCTTGTGATCGAAGGCTGGGGAGTGCACAGGCGTTCGATGAGCTGTGTTTCGAAGGACAATATGAGGAAGAAAGTCGTTGCTTGGGCGATACTCTCTTGTCACTTACTAACTGATACTTAGGTCCTAACGTAGCATTATTCTGCTAACTGAGTTTTCCTTTGCCTTGATTTTTCTGTAGTTATTGGGTTGGGTTCACGTATGTGCGGAATAATAGATAAACAACTAATATTAGATGGACTAGGCTGGTTCTTCATGGATAGAACAAGACAGTCACGATTTTAACCATGTGGGCTGTGTAAAAAAATGAAAAGGAATTCATCGGAAAAAAAAAATGGAAAGGATGAACATGGGTTTTAATAATCCACGTGCACTATTAAATCTTTATTAAGTAAAAATTAGTATTTTTTTTTTCCTACTTAGGATTTTAATCTTAGTCTCTGTAATATTTAGGAGCTAATTGTGTCCCTACATGAATTAAAAATCATCAATGGAGATGATGATTTTTGCTAAAAATCATTGATAGTTAAACTACCTAATATATATATTATTACACTAATCATGTCAATTAATCCATTGAAATTGGCTTGAGATGCGTTAAAGAAAACTCAAGAGTGTTGAGTAGATCGAGCGCCAATTATTTTATTTAGTCTTAAATTCTAATTTAAAAAGCTCTATTTTAGGGTTTAAAATCTGGGGTGCTACATGTAGTGCCTTAATATATGGTTTCTAGGATCTCCAATGTTTCTAGGGCAGTTTCACAATGAGAAATTTGTGAGAATTCAGATAGTGAAAGTATTTGGCATATGGTATTTATAGCTTTGTCATTCACAACACGAGAGTATCTTTAAGGAATAGTCCATTTAGCAATTGATGTTTCTGGTGGAGTCCATCCAAATTCAACAATATGCCAAAAACATCTATAGATTTTAGAAAAATTTTAAGGAATAGTCCATTTAGCAATTGGTGTTTCTGGTGGAGTCCATCTAAATTCGACAATATGCCAAAAACGTCTATAGATTTTAGAAAAAATTTCATGCGTGCTATCCAATAGCCATAATTGGGCTTGGCAATTTGGGTTGCGGTGTCAACCCGTTTAGCTAATTTGGTAAAAAAATGTGTCATTAACGCGTCATAAATATGTCATAAACGGGTTGACGGGTCATAAACGTGTCATAAACGGGTTGACGGGTCATAAACGTATCATAAATTGGTTGATGGGTCATAAACGGGTTATAGCCTGAACCCAAACCCTATATATTTATGTCGTGTTCGTGTCGGGTTCACGGGTCGTGTCAAAATTGCCAAGCCTAGCCATAATTAGATTAATCAAAACCAAGAACATAATTAAGATTTAGAGACATGATAAGAGGAGTCTATGATCACACTGATGAAATTAATCCAAAAGGAGTGAACCTGCTCTGATACCAATTGAAAATAAATTTAGACTCTCAAATTACCGCAGCCAAACAGATAACCAAATATAAAAGTAGTAAAGAGAAATAACACAAATATTTGGTTACGAAGTATAAACTCTTTGCACCAAAGAGAAAAAAAACTTCAAGGCAGTCAAACCCTAAAAATCAACTATCAGAAGAAATAGTTAGTTACAAAACATTCGTACTCATAATACCTTTGCAGTAGTCATACCTTGAACTCTAACAAGTACCTATATTTGAACACCTCTCTCCCAAACCCGTTTGGAGAGTTCTTTAACTGATCCCTTAATTAGAGCTCCTGTCTAGTCATTCTTCAAATAGTTGAATGGTCACCACACAATAAACAAAGACTCTAAGAGAGATACATAAAACGTTTATACCTAATAAACCTTCTCTTACCACAATAGAATTCTACTCAAGAATTCTTAAAGAAACACTACCTAGAAGTCCATTTAAATAGGTTTCAAAAATCCTAAAACAAGTCAGGAACGGATTTCTAGGAGGCGGGGTCCGGACATGACATTGAGCGTCCGAATGGGCAATAGCAACTTTATGTTTTGCTGAAGGGCGTCCAGACGACTTGACCTAGTGACTGTACGGTTGTAGGGAAAAGCTTCTCCGTTTGAAGTCTTCACTTTTGCATCTGGACATCCTTGCAAATGGGTGCTCTCTGTGGTTCACGTCTGCTGGGCTGTCCAGACAGGTAGCGAACGGGAGCTCTCGGTTGTTCACTTCTGATGGGCTGTCTAGATAGGTATCAAACAGTGACTTTTTGTGACTGGCGTCTGACCGCTGATTCTAGCCATCCGGGCGGTCTGTAGGAAAACTGACTTTCTTGATTCTAAAAAGTCTTCACAAAATATTTATTCAATAGAAACTTGCCTTTCTTGATAAATATACTGCAGATCTTTCCTTGTTCAACAATTTTCTTTCTTGATTAATAATCTTACAATAATATTTTGAAAGTCTTCTTGAATTAACGGTGTTCCTAATAAGATAGTATTTTTGTCGACATAATGTAGCCAATAAAATAAACCAACAATCTGTAACCTTAACCTTAACTTTATATCCCTATCAGAACAACAGAGCCACCAAAGATGAAATATGATGTACGTTTCTAATTCCATTATCTATTGGTAATATCTATCACGTAGGTTTCTTTTTTTCTTTTTTCTTTTTTCCTTAAGCGTCTTGTAGGTTTCTATTCCATTATCGTCATTCAATTTTGATAATTCAAGTACATACTATACGATGAAATATGACAACATTAGTACATGTGGATGCCAGTAAAAATAACTGGAAATATTATTTTTTTTATTAAAAACACTCATGTCATGACATAAAATGCTTTGTTATTTTTACTTCGTTTGCATAATAAACGAAGTAAAAGGTAATATTTGGTCATGAGTGTTGAGTTGAAATTTTTTAAAGTAATAGTAATTAAGAAGTGATTAATGTGATATAAAGTAAAAAAAAAAAAAATTGTATGCAAAAATGAAAAAGTTTTGTATTGTAGTGAATTTTTTTTTGTTAGAATAATAATAAAAAATTATTGATGTAATAGAAAAAGTGAAAAAAAATTAAAATATTCTGAAGTTGATTGTTTTTTAGAAAAGTAAAAATAAAGTAGAGGAATTGTTATGTTGCTTGCCAAACATAACCAACGATACAGCTCTTAAAGTTTGGGCAACAACCCTAACCATGACGGTATCTCCCCGTTCAAGTTATTCTCTCCCCGTTAAAAAGCTAACTCGTTGGGTAGAGAGGCTTTAAAATGGTTCTCTCAAGGATAACTGAGACAGGAATGATAGGTTTCTCTAGTGTGGAGGAATGGTTCCTGTACGTAAGACCCATGTGAGAAAGATTCGAGGCTGTCACTTTATGCTCGTTGCCAGCGCACGTGATTCATTTAATGGCTGATTTTTATTGACATATCGTCCTAACTAGTTATATGATAATCATATAGTTGTTCACTAGCTATGCAAAATTACATGTATATAAATGGATTATGGAGCAAACAAGTTTTGCTGACTTATATACGAAGAAAAAGAGGTGAGGACTATCAATATCTACCTTATTAGAACAGGAAAGGATTCCGTTTCTTTCTTTCATGTTTTTTAACTTGATCCACTAAAAAATGGCAGATGGTGATTAGATCAGCAAAGAGCATACTGCTTTTGGTGGGATTAATTCATAAAACTACATTGCTTAGAGAAGTCTTATCATCGTGATTCCGTGAATTTTTTTAATTCATTGCATATCACATATGATATGATTAAATGATAAATCTAAACCATTTAATTCGAAAATAACCATTCAAATTTGAAAACTCCAAAAAATAAAGTTCCTTGAGAACTTTAGCAGATCCTTACCCGAAAGTAACAAAGCGTGATGGTGATACAAAAGCATTCAATGGACCATAAAGTTATTTCAAAGTATGATGACTTCCTATAATAGTATTAATTAATGTAACATTTTTATATTGAATTAATTATCTTACAATAAAGTATTGCATCAGTGGGGACTTATAGAAGGACCAGGATCCTCTCCAGTTCAAGTCGAACCTAGAGAAAAGCCGGTCAGTTATAATGAGAGGGCAAATTTGTCTTTTCATATTTTTTTGGACACCTTCATATATCAACTGACTGGCTCCTCTCCAGTTCATTGAACTGGAGAGGATCTTTGCCTTATAGAAAAGGGTGCTAACTACACCACATACTTCAGATTAGTAAAGGTGGTGGCGTTTAAAGAGAGAAGGTCCCGAGAGCTTCTAGAGAGAGAGCGAGCCAGAGATTTGGTGTGTTCCGCAAGGGGTGGGGGGAGGTTCTACGCCTCCCTCCCCTGGTGGTGATGTCCTCCTTGTCCTTATAGGGGAGGTTTTTTTGTTCTTCACTTGTTAGATCTAGTGGAGTTTAGGTGCTTTCCAGCCATTAGGGTTGTAAAGTGTTGTCCCCCCCGGTTAGATCCGGTGGTGGTTGTTGTCCCCTGTCAGAAGACTTCACGGTTTTGGGTTGGGGTGAGACTTTTCTGGTGGAGTTGGGGTAATTCTCTTTTATTTGTTGTCTGTGCTGAAATGTAAAGAGTGATTCAATGTTGTCCTTGTGATATTTATGTATTGTTTAGGTTGCTGTTAAAAAAATAAAAAAATCAGATTAGTAAAGTTATTAAATTTAAAGCCAAACACCACAAATATATATATATATATATATATATATATATATATATATATATATATAGCAAAAGAGAAAGAGAGAGGCTAGAAATATATTATTGCAGATAAAAAAGTATATTATTATAATTTTTTTAAAAAAAAATTGATATTCTAAACGAAAATAAAATCTATTTATTATTATTATTATTATTATTATTATTATTATTATTATTATTGTAAAATGTTATATATTATTACCGTTAAGTTATATTATAGTTATAAGGCTATAGGGACTCGAATCCTAGACCTTTTCACTAAAACAGATGAAACTGGTTACTACTAAAATGATTTGAACTATTTCAAATACCCAACATGCAATATATATATATATATATATATATAGCTTAAGTGGATAAACAAACAATAAGATTTTATAGTTAATAAAATAGTAAATACATCTTAGTATTAATAAATAAACAAGATAAATATGAATCTAAACCTAAATGTTAACCTAATAATAGTTTAGGATACTTAACTAGCTTTAAAAGCAAGTAACGCGACCTATGAGCATGTGGGTAGTTTATGTATCATCAAGTATAGGTTCAATAGCATAGTCTAATGATACCAATGTTTGCAGGATCGTATCATAATTCGAGACTTCAATTGGTTCTCCAATGTAGAGTCCAAGTGACTAGAATCCAAGGGAATGTTGGATTCATGAGTCCAATGCAGCTAAGGTGAGTATTCTACTCACTGAGGGATCTTAGGAATTTAGATATATGAATTGCTATGTTTAGTTTAATTTGATCTTAACTCTATGATGATGATTTGGTATATGTAATTATGAATTATATTGTGAAAATATGTTGATGAATTGATATTGAAGAATGCATGATGTTCGTATTGTGAATGGAAATGTGATAATAAGATAATGTAGAGATATGCATAAAAATATATGTGAAAGAGTTTGTGAGATATTGGTTGAAGAAATTGTAATGATAAATGGATGTTGATGACATTGGAATGTATTTATGGTTATGGAATTGTTGATAACAAATATATGTGGTTGTGTTGTGAATTATTGGATTGAGAATTTGTGATGATAATATGATGTTGGATGGATGATTTGGGTAGCATGAGATTAGGTTATAAATGTGATTGTGTTGTGGAAAGTGGTATTGTTGAAAGAAAGATGTTTGGGAATACACATGTGATGATATGTATATAGTGTGGATGCTTTGGTATTATGAGAACCCAGTAATTGATAGATGGTAAGTCTAGTGCTATAGTATCTGGTACAGTGGTAGTCAGAGGATAGTAGCACTTGTGAGATATGTGGTAAGCCTAGCATTGAAGTGCTAGCACACGTGAGATGTGTGCCCTACGGTTCGTAGCTTTACGGGCGGTGTTGACGGTAAGCCTAGCATTGAAGTGTTAGCACTTGTGAGATATATGGTAAGCCTAGCATTGAAGTCCTAGCACACGTGAGATGTGTGCCCTACGGGTCGTAGCTTTATGGGCAGTGTTGACGGTAAGCCTAGTATTGAAGTGCTAGCACTTGTGAGATATGTGGTAAGCCTAGCATTGAAGTGCTAGCACATGTGAGATGTGTGCCTTGAGGGTTGTAGCTTTACGGGCAGTGTTGACGGTAAACCTAGCATTGAAGTGCTAGCACTTGTGAGATGTGTGGTAAGCCTAGCATTGAAGTCCTAGCACACATGAGATGTGTGCCCTGCAGGTCGTAGCTTTAAGGGCGGTGTTGACAGTAAGCCTAGAATTGAAGTGCTAGCACTTATGAGATGTGTGGTAAGCCTAGCATTGAAGTGCTAGCACTCATGAGATGTGTGCCCTGTGGATCGTAGCTTTACGGGCGGTGTTGACAGTAAGCCTAACGTTGAAGCGCTAGCACTCGTGAGATGTGTGGGATATTGTTTATGGTATGCATGTAATATTGTTAGTAGAAACCGTGATAATATATAAGTGTGTGATGAACAGCGTGACTTATACTCGATAATGAGTTGTTGTGTGAACTTAATGATATGTGAATAACGCTGTTAAACCCTGCATGCAATTATGTTTGTGTATATTGTATACTTAGTGAGTCTTATACTACTGAGGTGGTGAACTCATACTTTCAGCTGTACGGATGTGATTAACCCCACAACCGTATAGACTTTGATGCTTTGACTGCAGGTTCAATGGATCTAATGAATGACGTCGTAGCATAGTACTTGGGATGTTATGACTGAAGCCCGACGCGACAGTTATAATGGTTGGACCATGGGTTGTTGGCCTCTTGGTAGACTTTGTTTATGGCTCGTGTCGCCTGTGACACTTATATTTATGAGCTAGTCTTTTTGTATGTATTTAATAGCTATGTAGAAGTTTTAAACAGATAGACATATTAATGGCTCTTTTGTTTTGATTAACTGTTGTTTATAGATATACCTTCCGCTATATTGATAATATTATTATGTGTTATCCGCTGCGTAGATGTAACTTTGATTATCGGGTACTTGTTATGGAATGTGTACCGTATGTTGGCTGAGCGACTTGTAGTCGTGCCATTGTAATGACTCATTTTATGTTTTCAAAAGAAAAAATTGGGTCATCACACCAAACCCCCCACCGAAACCCAGAAACACGAAACAATCTAGAAACACCGAAACCCACCCCAATTGCCAACCCGTCAGCTCCAACCCCAAACGACCCAGAGCCAGATCCGGCCGAATCCCAACGTCCTCGCCAGATCCGCCGGATACCCACACACACCTACGTGGGTTTGACAAATCCGGCCCTCCATCTCCGGTGCGCACTCTCTCCCGCCGTTTCATTCCAGTCGTCTCGATCCCGTCGTTCCGTCCAGATCCCGTTGTCGGCCGGAGATAGAAGAAGAAGAACGAGACCTGCACACCCTGCCTCTTGGGAATTCTTGGCCAAGTCTGTGAATAAAGGAAAGAGAGATTGTGCAGATTGTGGGGTGGTGTTATATGAGTCGTTGATAAATTTGAAAGAGACGATTGAGATGTAGTGTCTTAGGGATGAGTTTTAGCTTTTGAAATTGCAGATGGTTTCAATGAAACCGTCTATAAATTTCACAGACGGTTTCAATGAAACCATCTGGAAAATAATTTCCAGATGGTTTTAAATAAAACCGTCAGTAAATTTACAGACGGTTTCATTAAAACCGTTTGGAAATTTACATTTTCAGACGGTTCATATAAACCGTCTTTATATTTACAAACAGTTTTATTTAAACTGTTGTAATTTATTTTTTTACAGACAGTTTTCAAAAAACAGTCATTAAAAATTTAATTGTAGACGATTTTTAAAACCGTCTGGAAAAAAATAGCTCAAAGTTTGCTTCTTTTTTTTTTTTTTTTTTTTTTTGTAGTGGGTTATCTTGTAGACTTTATGAATCTTTGTGGTTTTGTGTAAGAAAATGGACAAACCCAACCCTTAGCGGTTTGGGGGCATTACATTACCCATCTAGCAGGTCAAGCATTAGGAATCTGTTTTTACTCATAATTGGGATTATACATGGCCTTCAACACTGATTGTAGAGCTTCGGCCATGCCATCATGTGTCTAGCCGGGATTGAGAGTTTTTTGTCCGACAATGGACCATGGCTTTCAATACGAACTGCAAAGCATCAGATTTCAATACTGAGCACAAAGCATCAATCTTCAATACTAAGCAGGAGCATCAACCTTCAACGCCTTGCTCGGGACCAAGGCTTTGGTGCGTGGCGCAGGACCACGCACGGCTTTGGTTCCCCAAACGGCCTTTGCACCTGTTAGACGCTCAGTACCAAAGAGTGAGGGACTTTCCGAAAATAAAATTCCAAAATGCACCTTAGCTCGAATATTTTTCTTTGACAATTTCTAGTCCTCTTTGATAAAGTTAAAAACCTACCATAAACTCCTTTATCAATCATTCCAAATGACTGTATAATTCAACCAATAATCTTAAATGATAAAAATCACGACATTAAATACTCGATAATAGAAATCAGACCCCAAAAAATATTATTCCCGACATGAGAGATGAGAACCCAAAAAATAATATTCTTTGTAAGAATAGTTTTCGGTACGGTGTGAAGGGTATGTTCTTCGATGTTCTTCACGTTCCCACGATCACTGCAAAATAACAAAAATCAGAGAGAAATCGCTGAGGTGCCAGCCCCTTCAATCTGATTCCTATGTAAGTCTATGAGAGAAAAATAATCTCAAAGCACAAATATTCAATCTAAAGTTTATACCTGATATAAGGCATATTTATAGGTTTATCCCTGTTGTGAGTTTTAAATTACTCGCAAGCACATGAATCGTTTGCAATATAATGTATGTGCAAGTGCGAGATCGAATCCATAGGGAATTATGTTACGAAAATTAATTTCTGTTTAAACTAATTCTATTTTAACATAGTTCCAATTTTTGGGATTTTTAAAATAATAAACTAAATGAAACTTAATTAAAAATAACAGATAAAAAAAAAAAAAAAACACTAAGGTTTTAAGATCCATCTCGCCAAATCAAAGCACGTATTCTCATATTTGTTCATATATCCTATGCATGTTCTAATTTTCATAAAATTACCTATTGAAAGATTCAATGTATTCATCATTTCTACAAATCACAATAAATATCCAATTTAATTCAAAACCATCTAATGTATCCGTTTGATTAACAAATCACAATGGATATCCCAATTAAATCAAAAGATTCAATTTATCCATTGGATGAAATACATAATATCCAACGTTTGCACATATATTAATCGAAACAATCAATTAAAAGAGTTTTAATCCTTTAATTGAATTAAAATGAACATACATTCAGATTATACGAACAAAACATGAAAATACAAAATCTAATCAATGGCGAGGCTTCTTCTTCAATCTTAGTTGAAGATTTAGAAAGACAAAAATTAAAACATAAAAATTAAACTAAAAAGATAGAAAACATAAAAATTAAAGAAACTAAAGAAATGGAGAAGATAGAAAGACAAAAATTAAACTAAATTACAAAAGATATTTATAACTACTGTGTCTACGTAATGGGATAATAATATATTATGAAAAGTGGTTAATTCTATTATTTATTTTTTACAAAGGTATACACAACAATCTCCACTTATATATATATATATATATATATATATATATATATATCTTTTCCTTTCTCTGTCAAAGAAAGTTGCTTAAGAGGAGTCATCTTATCCTGATAAATGAAGATGTTAGAAATAATCCAAAATTCAGGGGTAATTGCATCATGCTTAAATAAATTATCTAGAGAGTTGAATAACAAATTTAAATAAATGTAAACTATGGAGTATTTACTTAAGGGACCAAGAATATCATTTATGATATTCGAGAACTCACTTGGGGCATTCTTAAGACCAAAGGGCATTACGTTGCATTCGTATTGTCCAAAAGGTGTGACAAATGCTGTCTTATACTTATCCTTTTCTTGTTAAGTCTGTACATCCGCCCAAGTGGCTAGTTATTCTGTTTGAACTGCTATTGTTTCAGTCTGTTTATTGCATCCAATCTCTGTTAAGATTCTAGGCTATTAGGAAGATGACACTGCCGTCAACGTGCCGTCAGCACAGCTGAGAGCCGAGGGAAGGGCCAAGTAAGCAAGGAGGACACACGGATAGGACACAGTTGTATGACCTAGGACACCTAGTTGAAACACAGAGATGAAGTGCGGTAGAGAGATTTCTCGCAGTAGAGGGATTGAAACAATAAAAGTTTGAGCCGGATAGGCAAAAACTTGTGAAGATGAATAGATTGTTCAGATCTAACTTATCAGTAAGCTCTAGATCCACTAGGATCCCTGAGATTCCAGAAGTTGTCAACGAAGAACACTTTGAATACCATGATGAAGATTCCTTCATTGATGTCAATGATTGGAATATCCCTTAGGTTTCTAGTAAAGAAATTTACAGGAAGAAGTGGTCCATGACATCCTTCAAAACTGAACAACATGTCAAAACTGTAGAACAAGTCTATGTTCTAAACAAGGAGCATGAATTATGTCAGCTTTTTAGTCCCGAAGCCATAAGGTGACATAGAAGAGAAGGCCATAACTTTATCCACATCGGATTAGTTCAAGTCGCCATTAAGCCCCTAACAAGAAAATGTCTTAAAGCCTCAGTAATGTTAGGATTAAGAGATGCCTGCTTCATAGACTGGAAGGATAGCCTTCTTGGTCTAATTGAGGCAACTATGCATGATGGGCCAGTCTATTGACCGTTACCTAGATTTTCCCATAAGTTTAAGTGATCCACATATATTAAAAGCTTTAACCTTGAACATTAGAACTCAAGGGTACAGAGTCCTTGAAGGTGTTCAGCCTTTAGCTTTAATTTATAGGATCTATTATTAGTGCACTGGAACTTTCCAGGCAATTTCTAGAAGTCCTCAGAATCAAACTATGTTGATTCAGAGCAGCCAGAGTAACGCGAACATTCACGTTCCTCAAACCATTAGATGGACTGACATTAAGTTACCCCAGGAATGGAGGTCGACTAATGAAAGCTTCAAGCCTGAGATCATAAGTCAAAATCTAGATAATCTAGATTACATCAAGCAGTATCTGGATGGTACTGTCAAGATCGAATTTGGTAGAAAACCTAAGTCAAACCCTGAGTCAAATCTTCGTATAGAAGAATTGCCAACATCTAGTTCATTTAGACAAGAAGCCCCAAGGTCTAGCTCGTCTAGGCTAAAAGTCCTAAGGTCTGGTTCGTCTAGACTTCCTAAGGATAAGATTCCAGCTAGGCATTCGTTTGCTGGTTCAACCACAATGGAAGAACTAAAACGAAGAGATCTAGAGTTGGAAAATGAATTAAGAAACCTTAAGTTATAGGGAGTCCAAACAATTTCTCAAGTAAGTCACCCTTGTTACATGGCTGACAGCCAACTAGAAGATGAAGAATCCCAATGAGGAAATGATTCTCCTACAGAATCCGACTTTATAGTTAACAGGGCCGTAGACCCCCAGCTATGTACCCTAAGGAAACCTTTCAAGCCAGATTGGAAAAGACTTAATGAAGATACTGAGTCTGAAGCAAATCTTGAAAGAAGAAGAGTTTATCGCGAAAGGTTTGACCTTAAGCAGAAGAAGGAAATCTTGAGTCATTTCAAGAAACACATGTTAGTATTATTGGCCTCATTATGTTGGGACAAAAACACTTGTATGTAAAAGATGCTGTTTTACAAGGGATTCCGCTATTCAGAAGAGTTTAAGAAGAAAATCTCTGGTTCCCTGTCAACCGTCCGGACGATCGTGTCATCCCGTCCAGACGCTCATCTGTCTACTATTCCATCCGTCCGAACGACGTGCCATACCGTCCGGACGCCCAACAGACCAAGCATCATCCGTCCGGACGACATATATTTCCGTCCGGACCTTCACTGTATCAAGAAGCTTCTGTTCCAGGTTGCATCCGTCCGGACGTCTCAGCAGCTCGTCCGAATGCCTTTCAATGATCAATCAGCTTTAGATTCTTTCCAAGTTCAATTTAAGGGAAGATTGCTTCAACAGTCCGGACGACATGGATTCCTGTCCAGACGCGCTCATACATAAGGCAAGAATCGCAATTCAAATATCACCGTCCGGACGACAATCAGCCTTGGTCCGGACACACGTTCATCTGTTAAGGAAATTGCCGATTCAACTTCAACCGTTCGGACGACTGCCTATCATGGTCCGGACGCGCGCATAGCAAATATGGAAATTGCATGTTCAAGTTCAGCCGTCTAGACGCTCATTCCCCATGGTCTAGATGCGCAAAGCCTTATATGGAAATTACTTACAGCAGAGGTGCGACAGTCTGGACACGGCTTTTAAACAAGAAAGATTTCTCAGCAAAATTTTCGGGAAAATCTATCGTACAGTTGTCCATCCGGACAAACCATGTCCATCGTCCGGACAGCACCCGCATATATCACTACAGTCGCCCATTATGTACCTCATCCTATAAATAGAGGCCCTTGGGTATTTAGAACTACAAGAATTCGGTATTGAATTCCACAAGTGCTTAGAGAAGTTATTTTTCCTCTGAAGCCATTCCAAGTGTGCTGTTGTTGCACTACATCTGAAGTCTATCTTAGGGGTCGGCCCTAAGATAAAAGATTCCATTGAAGACCCCTTCAGGTAGGAGACCTGGTTGGGAAGCGTTCATGTTGGGTTACACGTTAGAGAGCAAGGTACAACCACTGCATCGGGTATATGTGAGTGTTACTATCTTGTATCTAGCTGTGTCTTCTAAATAGTGGATATCCTGGGTTTGGCTGCCCTAGAGTGGTGTTTCTCTTAATTGAGTTTCCACTTCGTCAACAAAAATCTCTATTTCATTTAATTTCCGCATTATTATTTTTGTTGACACCTTGTGCACACACTTGCTATTTATTTTAGAAGTCAATTTCAATTTTCAATTGGTATCAGAGCTTGGTACACTCTGTTGAGATTTATTTCTTGAGTGTTATTACTTTTGACTTCTATATTTTGATATGTCTCAAACTCTTAATTGTATTCCTGCCTTTAATGGTACAAACTATGGCTATTGGAAGGCACGTATGCGTTTCTTTCTGAAATCTATTGACTATTGGAGTATTGTTGAAACTGGTTGGACCGAACCAGAGGATGCAGCACTCGAACTAGTCCCTCAGAAAAATGCACGTCTTTCAAATGATGAAGCCCTCCATGCTCTGTGCCAAGCACTTTCTCCATCTGAATTCGCCAAAATTTCAAACTGGGAATCAGCCAAATAAGCATGGCAAATTTTGGAAACAACATATGAAGGCACTAAGCTTGTTAAATCTGCCAAACTTCAAATGTTGATTTCAAAATTTGAAGAAATTAAAATGTTGGAAGAAGAGACATTCGGGGAGTTTTACTCCAAGATGAGTGACCTGAGAAACTCCATGGTGAGTCTTGGGAAACCTATCTCGGATGTAAAACTCATCCGAAAGATTCTAATATTTTTGCCTGAGCGTTTTAGGATCAAAGTAACAACCATTGAGGAAAGCAAAGATCTTGAAGAGATGAAGATTGAAGAGCTTGTGGGATCTCTTCAAACATATGAGCTGTCTCTGCCCCCGGTCAAGAAGTTGAAGACCATTGCCCTAAAAGCTTCCAAGAAGAAGGTAGAAGCCTCATCTGAAGATGACTCTCAGGATGAAGAAAAAGTTGTGGCTATGTTAGAGAAAAATTTCAGAAGACTGATGAAAAATGATCGGTTCAAGAAGAAGTTTTCTGAAAAGGTAAAGAAACCTCTCAGAGAAGCTGAACCTGAGGAAGAAGAGAAGAAAGATCCCAGAGGACCCCGATGTTTTGAATGCTCAGGCTTTGGGCATATCCGGGCCGATTGCGGGAATCTTAAGAAGGGCAAGGAGAAGGCTTATAATGTGACTCTCAATGATGAGTCAGAAGAAGAAGCTCCAAAGTCCGAGAAATATCTAGCCTTTGTGGCTCCGCTCATTGAAGAAGAGGACTCTTATTACTTGGAGCACAGTGATAATGGAGAAGAGCTCAAGGAGGCCTACAAGACACTCTATATAGAGTATGAGAAGCTGAAGGAAGGTCGTAAGCAACACCTCTATGATCTGAATAGTCTGCAAACTGAGAAGAGTTCATTACTGCTCAGAATACAAGAGCTCGAGGAAAAGCTATTTGAGACGCAGCTCCAATTACAGAGAGTCATGGATGAGAAGTTGACTCGTATGCTATCAGTCCAGAAGAGTCCTAATGACAAGACCAGTCTCGGGTATGTGGCTCCCTCTTCTGATGCTCCTTCTACTTCAAAGACTGTATTTGTGAAACCTACAGTCCCAGAGCCTCCTCCCACTGTTGAAGATAAAGGGAAGGACAAGGTCAATGATGATGTTACAGGCACTCAGAAGCCTCATTCCATCAGAAGACCTCCCATATGCCATCACTGCAGTCTAAGTGGGCATGTACATCCTCAGTGCTCCCTCTTAAAGGCTCAAAAAGCCAAGGCTAAGAAAGAAGTGCCACGACAGGCAAATTATGGCACTAGACCTGCGGCCCAGTTTCAGACTCCATGGTATCCAGCTCTTTATTATCAAGCACCAAGATATCAAGCTCATTGGTCTCATGCACCACAATACCAGGCATCTCAGCACCAGCGGTCTCAACAGCGGTTTGTACCAGCCAATCACAGTGGCAACTCCGTGAACAAATCCAAGCAGTTTAGAAGGCCCCAGAAGGTGGAAGTAGATCAATATCACAGTGAGCCACCTACCTGGATGCAGAGCATGATGGAGTGGATGTCCTGCCAGTAACCATCCTCAGAAAGGCAGGCTTGGGTCAAGAAGGACCGTCACCCCATGAGGGGGAACAGACGCACCTAGCAGGATCAGGTGCTCATGCCTAGGATTTGGTTCCTAATCATATGGCATCATGTTCATTTGCTCATCTCTCTTTTATATTTTATATGCAATCTAGGAACCAGTGGTACTTTGTTTTGCCCCCTATATTTTGTATGTAGACCTTTGCAGGTATTTATTGGGGAAGACAGAAAAAGCAGGTCGAGCGACTGTTTTTTTGTAATGGCATCATCAGGTTTGATCTTGCATTTTTTTTGTTTAAAAAAAAAAATTGGAGAATTTGCAGGGCATTTTTTTTTTCTCTTGGCATGTTAGATATCGTATGTATTTTCTCCTGATATCTCAATTCTTTGAATATTAATTTACTTTGCTTGGATATAATTGAGAGTTATTGTTTATAATCTGCCAAGTGTTTTTCCTGTATATGCAAAAGTAGGATAGCTTCTTTCCTCATACGATGAAAATGTGCACAATCCCTGACTTCCCTAAAGGTACATCTTTCCTTCTCTAGCTTTTTGTTTCTAGAAATTCTGGATAAGAGAAGAAGTTTTTGATAAGATGGTCAAATTGACCACATGCTAGTTGAACCTAGACACCTAAAAACTCTGGCATTCCCTTTAGATTGCAGCACCTTAAAGAATAAAGCAGTAAATCTTTTGAATTCTGCGCTTTAACTACTTATGTGCTGAATTTGCAATATACTTTGTCCTTCATGGTACAAGTAAAACAAATATGTGGTGCACCTTAGGGGGAGTGTATTAGATGAGAGTGACTAGGCCCTAGTAAGTTATAAGGTTTGACTTTTGACTTATTTTTCACTAATTTTCTCTCTTGTCTAGAAAATCTGGTTGCTTTTTGTCATGTCATTGAAAGTCATGCCTCATGGATAAAGTCCTCACACACACATGCATTGCATGAGTTGGGTTGTCTATTTGAACTTTCTATGTCCAGGAAAAATGTTTGTGCTGATTAAAATCTCAACTCTCCTTTTTATCTCTGCTTAGTTTTGAGATGCTCTCTGATTGTATTATCAGTAGATTACACATGCGTGTTCTGAACTGACCTGGGAAAAAATTGATTTTTGTAAATTTTCCTTAGTTTTCTGATGTTTCAGTGTGGAGCGTCCGGACGGTAGTTTCTTGGCATCCAGACGGGGATGGAGCTTAGACGTCCGGACGGGAGTTGTTTAACGTCCGGACTCGCGCGGCTAGCATTAGGCGGACGGTAAAGATTAATCGTCCGGACGCGTGCGACCAGTCTGCTCATTTCTGAGGCAGCGTGCATCCGGACAGCATTAATATACCGTCCGGACATGGGACCCACAGAGGCTATATATATACCCCAGATTGCCGCTCACTCCATCCTACCCCACAAAATCCTTTTTTTTGGCGGCTTGTGAGTAAAGTTTTGTGAGCTTTTAGCTTTTTGTTGCTCCTTCTTGTCTTTTTTAGCATTATTTCACATTCCAGGTATCCTTTTTAATTTTTTTTCTCTTCAATTTTTTAGAATGTTGGTTTCTTTAGGAATGTTTGTGTTTATGAGGAGTTTATGTCTGCCATATTGGGATTATTTGTGATGTTGCTTTTAGGACTAAATTGTGATATTTTCTGCCCTTTTTTTTGCAAAAGTCCTTTTTACTGCCGTTATACTGCCCAATTTTTATGACCTAACAAGAATTTTTTTTGGACTATGCAAAATCTTGTTGGTTTCTTTATGGAGAATCATGTCTGCTATCAGTTCCCAGCGCAAGGTCCACCAGAGGACTGAGGAGGAGAGGAGCGCACTCCAGACCAAAATCATGGATAGCACAGTCATTGCTGAGCGTAATGTGGTTCGATCAGACATCATGGTGCCTCCGCTGGATAGTATTTATGAGACTATCCAGACTTACCACTGGGGATACCTCTACACCTGTGCCTGCATCATCCTCACCAGGCTGGTCAAACTCTTCTATGCCAACGTAGAGGTGGCACAAGACGATGAGCGTGGGTTGGTACTGCAGTCCACCGTTGACGGGCACATCATAACTGTTGATCCTCAGATCATCAGTCACTTCCTTGGGGTACCAGTCCTTAAGCTGCCTGGCAGTCCTTATAATGAGGTGGTGCTTCCTCCCTCTATGGACAATATCCGAGAGTTCTTCCATGCAGTCCCACAAGGAGAAGAGCGTGCTACCACCATACGGATCACTGCTCTGTCTCCCTCTCATCGCTTGCTGGCCAAGATAGTGCAGCACAACCTATGGCCAGTGGTCAGGCGCAGTGACTTGACTCTGAAGAAAGCCCAGTTCATGTATGCCATCCACCTCCGCTTGCCTTTCTGCTTGTGCAAGCATATGATGAGCATGATGTTGGAGGCCCGTGATGAGGGTAATACCGGTCTCCTTTTTGGATGCTTGCTCACTCAAATCATTCTTCAGTCCGGCATCATCATTACTGGAGAACCGAAGATGAAGATTCAACAGCCCACCGGCATGCAGACTTTGATGAAGTCTAATGTACAGCTGCGGAGAGATGACTCCGATGATGAGGTGCCCATTCCTGCTGCCATGCCAGTTGGCTTTCCAGGCATGGCCTCATCCTCTCAGACAGTCCCGCCTTCAGAGCCAGAGATCAATTTTTCACAAATCATGGAGGCCTTAGCTGCTATTCAGGGAGGCATGAGCACCATGCAGCAGTCCATCACCTCTGTGCAGCAAGAGGTGCGCTCCATCAACAAGTGAACTGAGCAGACCCAGTTGGATCTCAGGGAGTGCCTCAAGTATCATCACCCTGACAGTAGTGATGATGAGGAGGTTGCACCTAGGACTGCACCTATGGCAGAGGATGACTGAGTTTCTTTTTGTTGTGTGTTGTTTGAGACATTTTGCTATGTCCTTTTTGTTTATAAAAACTTGTGGACTTTATTACTCTATTACCCGAGTCCTTCTGAGACCATTAGGGGGAGTAATTTTTATTTCAGTTGGTGTTTATTTACTCTATTTTACCTTTTGTCCATTTGTGACAAAAAGGGGGAGTATTTTTTGAATTGGACCGGGAATTTATTTTGAAAACGGTCAAGTGTTTTTTGTCCCAGAATGGCCAAAGGGGGAGTTTGTTAGTATTGTTGGCCTTATTCTGTTGGGACAAAAACACTTGTATGTAAAAGATGTTGTTTTACAAGGGATTCCTCTATTCAGAAGAGTTTCAGAAGAAAATCTTCGGTTCCCTGTCAGCCGTCCGGACGATCATGTCATCCAGTCCGGACTCCCATCTGTCCACTATTCCATTCATCCGGACGACGTGTCATACCGTCCAAACGCCCGATAGACCAAGCATCATCCGTCCGGACGACGTATATTTCCGTCCAGACCTTCACTGTATCGAGAAGCTTCTGTTCCAACTTGCATCCGCCCGGACGTCTCAGCAGCCCGTCCAGACGCCTCTCAGTGATCAAAAAGCTTCAGATTCTTTCCAAGTTCAATTTACAGGAAGATTGCTTCAACCGTTTGGACGACGTGGATTCCCGTCCGGACGGGCTCATACATAAGGCAAGAATCACAATTCAAATATCACCGTCCGGACGACAGTCAGCCTTGGTCCGGACACGCGTTCATTAGTTAAGGAAATTGCCGATTCGACTTCAACCGTCCAGACGATTGCCTATCATGGTCCGAACGAGCGCATAGCAAATATGGAAATTGCATGTTGAAGTTCAGTCGTCCGGACGCTCATTCCCTATGGTTCGGACGCGCGAAGCCTTATATGTAAATTACTTGCAGCGGACGTGCGACCGTTCGGACGACGTTGTCTCACCGTCCGGACGCGGCTCTTAAAAAGGAAAGATTTCTCAGCGAAATTTTTGGAAAGATCTGTCACACAGTTGTCCGTCCGGACAACACCCACATATATCACTGCAGTCTCCCATTCTGTACCTCAGCATATTCAAGTTCCCTGTCAGTCGTCCGGACGATCAAGCCATCCCATCCGGACGCCCATCTGTCCACTGTTCCATCCGTCCAGACGACGTGTCATCCCGTCCGGACTCCAGACAGATCAGCATCTTTCGTCCGAACGAAGTGTTCATTCCGTCTGGACCCCGACACTGTATCGAGAAGGTTCTATCCAGCTTGCTTCCATCTGGACGTTTCAGCAGCACGTCCGGACGCCTCTCAGTACTCGATCAGTTTTTGATTTCTTTCCAAGTTCCAAGAAAGGGAAGATCAATCAACCGTCCGGACGATGTGGTATCCCGTCCGGACGCATGTCTCCTTAAGGCAAGAATCGCAATTCAAACATCACCGTCCGGACGTCTGACAGCCTTGGTCCGGACGCGCGTTCATCAAAGAAGGAAATTGCCGATTCGACTTCAACCGTTCGGACGCCTACCCCTCATGGTCTGAACGCGCGCAAAGCAGATATGGAAATTGCGTGTTGAAGAATTGTCGTCCGGATGTTCATCCCCCATGGTCCAACGCGCGAAGCCTTATAAGAAAATTACTTGTAGCAGACGTGTGACTGTCCGGACGATGTGCCATCCCGTCCGGATGAGGCTCTTAAACAAGAAAGATTTCCCCTTGAAATTTTTGAAAAATCTTGTCGCACAGTTGTCCGTCCAGGCGACCCATGTCCATTGTCTGGACGGCGCCCAAGTATATTTTGCATGACACTCATTTGAGCCCCCAGCCTATAAATAGAGGCCCCTGGGCATTGAGAACTGCAAGAATTTGATATTGAATTCCACAACTGCTCATAGACATAATATTTCCACTGAAGTCTTTTTAAGTGTGCTGTTGCGGTGCTACATCTGAAGTCTATCTTAGAGGTCAGCTCTAAGGTAAAGGATTCCATTGAAGACCCCTTCAAGTAGGAGACCTGGTTGGGAAGTGTTCGTGTTGGGTTACTGATGTGTGTTTTAAATAGTACTCGCAAGCGCACGAATCGTTTGCAATATAGTGTGTGCAAGTGCGAGGTCGAATCCACAGGGAAATGGTCAAATATTGGTGTCTTGTTTAATCAACCTCATTTTAACCTCGTTCCAAAGGTTTGAGAATTGATTCAAGAACAAAAGACTAAATAAAATAGATGGAATGAAATATGCAAATTAAAAGAAACTAAGGCTAAGGAATCCACCAAACCAAATCCTACAACTCACACTCTTGGTTTCCACTTGAACACCCAAAGAACATTAATCTTAGGGTGTCATTCAAGTTTCTTAACCATAAACCCGAGAACCATTAAATGAATCCAACACATAGACAAATCACAAAGAGTACCAATTGAAATCAAAACATCCAATGTATCATTCAATCACAATGGATATCATCATTCAAACCGATAAAACAATGTATTCATCGGTTGAAACACATAAAATGTCCTCTTTCCACCACTAACCACATTCATTGCAAAAGATAAAGCTTTAAATGAATGGAACTTGAACAACAAATATGATATATCATTAAATGTGCAAGTGGTACACCAAGGTTGTGAGTGTCATCAATGGAAAGGTTTCATCCTCAACCCTAGTTGAGGTTACTAGCCTTCCATGACTAAGAACACCACAAGAAAATGATGAACAACCATGGAAATGAAAGAAAAGTTTTACAAAGAGAAAGTATCTGAAAATAAAACTATTGAAATACACTACAAGATGCACAAAATTAAACCTATCTACTGAATTTCTGCTCTACACTACTCTATTCTCCCTCTTCCAACAAGGAGGCATGGCTATGACTTTTATAGAAGCAAGCTAGGGCTAGAAATGACTCCTCTACCCTCCTCTAGGGTTCCTCTGCTGCTAGAGACAACCAAAAACACGAAACCAGCGTGTTCTGCAGTGAAAATCAAAGGGAGGACTGCTTTTTGGCTTCTGATTGGGCGTTCTGGCGCGCTCTGCAAAAGCAGTTTCTGGGAAATTTCAATCGATCGACTTTTATTTTGATCGATCGACTTCGGGCAAAATTTCGATCGATCGAATTTTAAGTTCGATCGATCGACTTTTCAGGATCTCCGAATTTCCAGTCATTTCCTTATGAAATTTGTCATTCCTCTCTTATTGTCCTACAGAAACAGAAAACACAAAAACTAACCAAAACATTAGAAAATAACAAGGCTAAAGGTCTAACTAGTGCAAATCAAGGGGTCCAAATACACAATATTTGGCACTCATCAGTTACACGTCAGAGATCAAGATACGAACACTACATCGGGTATATGTGAGTGTTACTGTCTTGTATCTAGCTTTGTCTTCTGAATAATGGAATTCCTGGGCTTGGCTGCCCCGGAGTGGTTTTTCTCTTGATTGAGTTTCGACTTTGTTAACAAAAATCTGTGTGTCTTTTATTTTCCACTGTGCTTAATTTTTGTTAACACTTGTGCGCACACACTTTATTTTTGAAGTCAATTTCAATTTTCACTTAAAGAATTGGTTAAGACCAAACAAGAATAGCCCAGTAGTTCCAACACTGTGTCTGTTGCCAATATCCCTGAGTCCTCTGATAATTCATCTGAGACAGAGTCCTCTTTGGAATCTGATTGTGATGAAAACATCAGAAAAGTTAAAAAAAAAACCCTTTCAGCCTTAGAACTGAATAGGATTCACAAGCCTAAGTTTCCTCCAACAAGTCTCACCAAGAATTGGTATCCTAAGCCAACCCCTCCGGATATACAATTCGAGGAAAGAAATTTCCAAAGTCAATTTGCAGTTTCTGCTGATAAACTATACGAGTGGAATATCGATGGGTTAGCAGAATAGCAAATTCTTGATAAGTTAACCCATATGACCATGGTTTCTAAGAGCTATGCTATAAACCATTACCTAAGTAAACCAGAGATTGTTGATCTCTTGGTTTCAGGTTTCACAGGAACCCTCCAATCTTAGTGGGAAAAACATCTCACCGATGAGTCCAAAGCCAGCATAAGAAGTGCTATTAAGACTAAAGAAGAAGGAATCCCCATATTCAATGAGAAAATTGGATTAGGAAATGCTGATGCTGTCAACACCCTGTTTTATACAATTATAGAACATTTTGTTGGCACTCCAAGTCACCTCATGTCTAAGGTCCATGACCAACTAAGTAACCTAAGATGTCCAACCCTAAGCGACTTTAGGTGGTACAAAGATGTATTCCACTCTAGAGTCATGTTAAGAGAAGATAGCAACCAACCGTTTTGGAAAGAAAAATTCATAAACGGTTTGCCTCATCTCTTTGCCCATAAGATCAAACAAGTCTTAGTCAATGAGAACAACGTGATAGAGTATGATAATCTCACTTACGGGAATATCATAAGTGCTATCCAAAAAGAAGGTCTTAAGATGTGTATTGATATGAAAATATCAAACCAAGTCAATAAGGATAAGAAAAAGGCTAAGTATGAAATGGGTAATTTCTGTGAGCAATTTGGTCTACCCTCGGTAGCACCATCAAAGAAGCATAAGAAGTCTCGTAAGCATGAAGAATATAGAAAGCATAAGAAACGGTTTACAAGATTCAAGAAAAGAAGCTTTGAGCCGAATGATTTCTATAAAAAGGAAAAGAGGAAACCTAAGAAACAGATATTTAAGAACAACAAAGAAGGTTGTTATAAGTATGGTAAGTCAGGTCACTTTGCAAAAGATTGCAAAGCTAAGGAAGCCATTAAGCAACTAAAAGTCTCTAACGAAGAAAAATAAAATTTAATAAGAATGTTAGAGATAAAAGACATTGAACCCAGTGAATATGAGTCTGAAATAAGCTCAAGTGAAAGCAACTACTGCTCTTACAGTAGCAATAAGTCTAAGTTAGGTCCTAACATAAGTTTTGATTGTAATGACACTTGTTGTAAGACAATTGGTGTTATGACCAAAGAAGAAGAGTAAGAAGAATTACTTCTTGATCTAATAAGTAAAATTGAGAATCCCGAGTTAAAAAGACAATACTTGGAAAAGTTAAGAAAACTTCTCACTAAAAGAGAGGTAAATAAGTCTAAAAGCCTTGAAGTAAGCTTAAGTAACACACTTAAGAGACTTGATAAACCCAAGGAACAAATCACAATAAAATTTGCAACTTGAAGTTAATCAAATTAAGTCTGAGATTAAAATACTTAAGGAAGAAAATCAAGAGTTAAAACAAGATGTTAACTTCTTGAAAATTGAGCACAAGCTTAAGTTAGCCGCTAGCAGTCAAAGTGATAAACCTGAGCCTAAGCCTGAAGACACCACCTCACAATTTGAAGAAAATTTTCTAAGTCTAATTAACCGAATCCATATTAGAAAATGGTATGCAAAGGTTAAGATTAAGATACAAGATTTTGAGTTATCTGTAGTTGATACAGGTGCAGATCTGAACTGTATACAAGAAGGACTGGTTCCTACGAAGTATTACAGTAAGTCAAAAGAAACTTTGCGCTTTGCTAATGGAAGCAAGATGCAAATTACTTTTGAAATAAGCAAAGCCCATGTCTGTCAAGACAATGTTTGTTTCAAAACAACATTTGTCCTGGTTAAGAACATGACTGATAAAGTCATACTAGGTTTACCTTTCATTACTCTGTGGTATCCCTTTACAACAGACCATAATGGTTTAATTACCTATCTTGTGGATGAAAATGTCAAGTTTAAGTTTTTGGCAAAGCCAAAACGAAGTCAATTGAATGCTTATAAAAGCAATTCAATTTCTAAGTCTGTTAACCCGATCAAGTCAAAAGCTCAATAGATAGAGTTTTTACAAGAGATTGAGGTTAAAAGAATTGAAGAACAAATAATTCAAAAGGTCCTTCAATAAAAGATTCAACTCTTTGAAGATAGGATCAAAAGTGAAGTTTGTTTTGATCTCCCTACTGCCTTTTGGCATAGGAAGAACCACACAGTAAGCCTTCCTTATGTCAAAGATTTTGACGAAGGAAAAATTACCACTAAGGCAAGGCCCATTCAGATGAACCAAGAAGTCATGGAGTTTTGCCGGAACGAAATAGAAGATCCATTACGCAAAGGCATAATTCGTAAGAGTAAGTCCCCTGGTCATGTTCAGCTTTTTATGTCCAGAAGAATGCTGAACTGGAGAGAGGAGCCCCAAGATTAGTCATCAATTATAAGCCCCTCAACAAAGTCTTGGAATGAATCAGGTATCCAAGCCCAAACAAGAGAGACCTAATCAATAGGTTAAGTGGATTTGTGATCTTCTCTAAGTTTGACATGAAGAGTGGATTTTGGCAAATCCAAATTCACGAGAAGGATAAGTATAAGACAGCATTTGTCACGCCCTTTGGACAATACGAATGGAACATAATGCCCTTTGGTCTTAAGAATGCCCCAAGTGAGTTCCTGAATATCATAAATGATATTCTCGGTCCCTTAAGTAAATACTCCATAGTTTACATTTATTTAAATTTGTTATTCAACTCTCTGAATAATTTATTTAAGCATGATGCCATTACCCCTGAATTTTGGATTATTTCTAACATCTTCATTTTTCAGGATAAGATGACTCCTCTTAAGAAACTTTCTTCAACAGAGAAAGGAAAAGCTAAGCTAGCTAAGTTAATTAAGCAAGCAGAATTTCCACCTGAAATTCAAAATCCTGAGCTCCTTACTCCAGCAGAGAAAGGCAAAGCTAAGGTGGATAAGTATGCAGAAAATCCAGCGGAGAATCTGCAGAAAGTTCCCCAACAGATTGAGTTTCCTAATCAGATTCTTAATCTGAAAAATCCTAAGCGCTTGACTACAGCAAAGAAAGGGAAAGCTAAGGTGAATGAGTATGATGAACCTCTAGCGGAGATTCAACAGAAAGTTCCACAACAGATTGAATTCTTCAATCTAGAAAAGACTAATAGTATTATTCTGGAAAAGGTACTTCAAACTTCAACCAAATATTCAAAGGGTGATCTCAACAATTACCCTATTCACATCCAAATACTATTAGACAATTTGACTCAAGCTTTCTTAAAAAATCATAAGAATCTTCATGATAAGTCCATGAAAGCCATTAAGTATCATTTAAGCTGCAATAAGATTTTGCTACAATCTATTACTTTCCCTAACGATCAGCCAGCAGCAAAGATCGTTAATCGGATTCGGTCTCCCATTGAGATCTACCAAATCCAAAGGATTAGCCCTAAGGAAATGGGAAAAATCCGACAAAGGGTTCTCGACCTTCCTAGCGAGATCCAAAACTTAATTTTCACAAGTCCATCATACACTGAATACTTTGACAAGTGGATTCAAAGAATGATGTTAATCACTAATGGCAAAGATCTTGAGTACAAGAAAGTTTATGAAGCAAAGACTCTCAGAGTTTTTGAGCCTCATTGTGAGTTTCCGGGGTTAATCTATGTCCCTGACAAAGAATATGGTCTTTCAAGACAACGATGGGATGGTGACTGGGAACATTTTGAGATTGGATGTCCTGAATTGGGAGCACAGCTCTTCGAAGAAGGATTTCTATCTTATTATCCAGTTAAGCACCTAGAAGAATTACGTGACTTCCCCACAATAGTCTGTAATACTGTTAAAAGTATCCCAGATGAGCAACTCAAAAGGAAGCTGAACACCAACAGCCCTATTATCTTAAGAATCTGGAGCACAATTCTAGAATTTGATCCAGAAAACTTCATGGAAGTTAAGCATGCCAAACACTGCATATATATATATATATATATATATATATATATGTATGTATGTATGTATATATTGTTATGCTTCTTGAAAACGTGGTTTCTATTGATTGCCAAGCCTCTTTATTTTAGGGCCTTTTCCTGTCTCCATGCTACCCTGTGCATAGTAAAAGTTCGCTCCTTTCTCCATTCGGCACGTAGCTGTCATTTTCACGAGTAATGCTATATATTATGAGAAGTGCTACACATTTCAATTTTTTTTTTTTTCAAAATTTAGTTCTCAAATGAGTGTTACAATCTCATATGATCTATCATTTTGGAAAATGTGTCATCATTTCATGAGATGATGACACATCATTTGGGAAGCACTTTTGGAGATAAAAATTTGGAAAGTAGAGCATTTTCCATATATTATAAATAGGTCGATGTATTCAATTATAAATAGGGACCTATGTACTGTAAATCATAAAGTTAATGAACACAATGCAGTCCTTAGGGCTAATTTGTAGTTGTGGATGTAGGTGTCGAACACCGAACCACCCATAAATTCTTTGTGTTCTTTTCTCTTTATTGCTTCCACTATTATTCTGCTTTTATTTTTGTATTTTAGATTTATACACAAATCTCAACATGGTATCAGAGTAATCATTTCTTGGCCTAAACAGTCCAGTCATGCTTCTACGCGCTATCCATGCCCTTTGCTAGTGCGTTCCACGCGCCTGAGCTCACTCGTCCTGCCTCTTACGTGTCACATCCGATCTCAGCCTGCAGTTACACTTGTGCGTGCCTCACACCAGATCATTGCACGCAAGTCTATTTTCCTTTTGTTGCACACACCACACTGGATTGCAACCCTAAGGTCCTACTCTCCTGTCGATGGACTCACCTACACCATATCATGCCCATCAGCCATGCTAACAAGCTCTTCTGCACTCGTCCACACCAGATCAGAGCCCAAATCAGCCAAGTTCACAAGCTTATTGTGCACCGAACCACACCAGAATTGAGCCCATGAAAAAAATAAATAAACAAAGAAACAAGGAGAAGAATATGTGGATCAAATCATGTGTAACTTGCGCAAGTCGGGTTTGGTGCCCCAACTTGAAAGCAGGAAAAGTAGGCCTCACTCCGTTTTTTCGTTTTTGAAAAGAAGAAGAAGAAGAAGAAGAAGAAAAATGAAGATCATTTCTTTTGGTTTATTGGCCCAAGTAGGCCCTTTTTCAATTTTAGGCCCAACTTATCGTCTGTCAGTTTTCACCACCGGCTATCACCAGCTGCCGTCACTAGCCTTCCGCCTGCCAATCTCGTCTCCTCTGGCATCGTTTGTCAGTCTTTACCACCTGCTGTCACCTTCTGCTTGCCAACCTCTTCTCTCCTCCTGCAACGTCCGTCAGTCTTCACCACCAGCCTCCGTTTTTTATTTTCGAACTCAAGCTTCCAGAATTTTCCACTTTGAGTTTAGGGGGAAAATATATTCTGAATATAATATTATTGATTTATATTTCCTAGGCCAGGTCAATTTGTGTTTCCTTGTATAAGTTAATTTAGGTTTATTTATATATGTTGACTTATTCAACAATAAATAGGGACCTATGTATTGTAAATCATAAAGTTGATGAGCACAATGTATCCCTTGGGGCTAATTTGTAGTGATGGATGTAGGTGTCTAACACTGAACCACTAGTAAATTCTTTGTGTTCTTTGTATTTATTGCTTCCGCTTTTATTATTGTATTTTAGATTTATGCACAAATCTCAACATGTAGTATATAGTAAACCTGATCAAATCATAGTATAACCTAACTAGAAATATTATATTTTCAGCACAAAAAAGATGCAGAAAACAAAATTACTTTCCGTCTTGGAAGTTGGACATTCAACTTGATCAGGAGAATGATGTGGGTTTTGCAAACCGGGTTCCACAGCAATATCAATTACTTGATCCTTTGACATATATAGCTGCATTTGAAAAGTAACTTGTTGTGAGCTAAATATTGCACCCAGCGTCATTAATTATGACAGAAATTCAGATTTGGATCGGACTCCCCTGAAATTTTCCACAAAATAGAGTTAAGCTTATGAGGTAGAGGAGAGAGTACTGAATATAAATGGCCCGAGAAAGTAAAAGACGAGAAATAGTTGGTTCGGAGTGTGGACCAAAACCAAGGTTGTGTTTATATTATTGCGAGTCCAAAGATATATTCCAAAAACAAAAAGAATCCCCTTTACACGACCTGGTGGAGAATCAAATTCCGCCATTTTAATGAATCCCATTCCTCAAATAGGAATCAGATTCCAACTGTGCGTCATGTTATTTTCAATCATCGAGCCAACTCAAACAACAGGCTCTAAGTGTTGTAAAAAAATCTATAACCTTAAGGGCGACTCTGCTTGCCTAAAATAGACAGATCTGCGCTAGGGCTTCCACGGGCGAGATGGCAGCCGTCGGGGGCTCTAAAGGCCCTCCGACGGTGGCGGGGAGGACTCGGTCTTTCGCGGAGTTGGTGTCGGTACAGCCTCAGCCCATCCCTGAGGTTGTGATACCGTTTCGATCTCCCCAGATTGTGGATGGGGAGGTTTGCGTACAGTTTTCCAGGGAAGAAATTGAGAGATCGGCGGCCCCATTTCGGTTTGCTATGGTGATGAAGTTCCTGAAGAAACGGCCCTCTCTTGATAGGATCCGTACTTTCATTCATGGGCGTTGGGGCCTAGTTTCTCAGCCGGTAGTCTCAGCGATGCGGAAGCCCAGAAACGTGTTCGTCCGGTTTGCTTTGGAGGAAGATTTTATAAAGGCCATGTCCCGTGAAAGCAGCGAGATTGATGGGGTTAATTACCGCAATTTTCAGTGGACGGTGGATTTTTCTGAAGAAGTGGAACCTGTGATGGCACCGGTTTGGATTAACTTGCCAGGACTTGCTCCGAATTTCTATCAAGAAGCTTACCTGCAGAATATTACAGCTCCAGTTGGAATGCTCATGCGGAGAGACAATGCTACTAAATGTGCGACACGCACTGATGGGGCTAGGGTCTGTGTTCTTATGGATATATCCAAACCTCCAGTGCAGCATGTGTGGATTGGGATGCCTCGCCAGCCTTCCAGTGTGCGTCAGGAAATTAACTATGAAACCCTTCCTGCCTTCTGCACCAAATGTAATACACAAGGGCATAATACCGGCACTTGCAAGCTGTTGGCGAAGGAATTAGGGAAAAAGAAGGAATCGGGTCTTGTTTGGAAACAGCAGAATCCCAAAGAAACAGAGAACGAGATCGCCTTGGGGGGAAATAGCCACTCTGTTTCGGGGGAACCTGTGGGAGTTGCTATGACTTTCAAGGAAAATAATGTTGAGGCACAAAATTCTGGGGTGAATAAGGAAGATGCTGTCATGAAAAATGACAAAACAGAATCGTATGGAGGGGAGGAAGGGCTGACTAGAAGTGACGAAGGGCAATCCAAAAACCTATTGGAGGCAATGGAAAAAAATGATAAAATCTCCAATGAGATGAGGTGTGCTGAAGTGATCATAGAGGAAGCTGATTTGGAGGTTACTACTAACATGGTTAGTATGATGAAACCGGTGGAAGTCAGTGGGGATTCTGGAAAATATGGAGGGGCTGGGCTGTTGAATGATGAAAAGGAACGTGAGACTACATCTATAAATGGCTCTCCGGATGATGTTATATTGGATAATCTAGAGGAAAATGTTGAGGAATTGGCCAAGGAAAATGTGGGGTGGAGGAGAGTCGAAAAAGTACCCAAATCTGTGATAAGGAGATCAGGATCTGTTTCAGATTTAGAGGGAGTAAGTGTGCTACCGCACTTTGCGAAAGAAAAAGATGGTGTTTCGGATACTGAAATTTTGAAACCAAAACTGAGGACAAATATGAAACTTCGCAGCTCTTCACAGGCTCCAAGCAGGCCTGAACGGATTGATCAATGTTAGACAACCTACTGTTTTGGAATTGTCGAGGTCTCGGCTCCTCGAAGACTAGATTACGTACTATGCTTAAAGTGTTAAAGCCGAAGATTTTAATTATTGCGGAGCCTTTTCGTCAAGATTGTAATCTTGCACGTTGGCAAGGTATGTTGAATTTTGATGCGTCTTATTCCAATGGTGAGTCAGGCGGTAAATTATGGATTTTTTGGAAAGAGGAGGTTCAAGTTAGTATTCTGCAGGAATCAAATCAGCAGGTTACTTTTATAATTAATTCTTCATTGCTCATTTCTGCTGTCTATGCCAAATGTAATTACATGGAGAGAAGGCAGCTCTGGGATTGTCTTCTGTCTTATGGAGGTTTGCAGATGCCTTGGGTCCTCATTGGCGATTTTAATACTATCCGTCACGATGGGGAGCGAAGAGGAGGATGTCCGCGTCTGCCAAGGGCTATGGAAGATTTTTCCTCTTTTATTCAAAATGGTGGTCTGATCGACGTGCCGTTTTCTGGAAATAAATTGTCTTGGTGTAATGGGCGTGGAGGTTTGTCTCGTAGTTGGGCTCGTTTGGATAGGGCTTTGTGTAATACAAGGTTTTTGGATAGATGGTCGACGGTTTCTTTAAAGCATTTACCTCGGAAATCGTCAGATCATGCGCCTATATCGCTTCGGTTGGAGAGATCGGATAAAAGGTATGGCCCTAGCATTTTTAGATTCCAACAGATGTGGACGTTGCATGAAGGTTTTGGGGAGTTTGTTCATAATCTTTGGAAGGAGGAAGTGGATGGAGCTGGTTTGTGGAAACTTGCTTATAAATTGAAAAAAGTTAAAATTGCTCTTAGAAGATGGAATCGTGAGGTTTTTGGTTGGACTACGATGCACTTAAAATGTCTGGAGGAAAAAGTTGAGCAAAAAGAATATCAATTGCAAGAGGCTTATTCACAAGAAGTGGAAGCGGATATGAAAGAGGCTCAAGCGGAATTAAATACTTGGATGAAACGAGAGGAATCCAGAATTGCTCAAAAAATTAAAAATACGTGGATAGGGCATGGGGAGGTTAATGCTTCTTTTTTTGCAGCTTTGCAGACTAGGAAGAGGAATATTATTAACTCGATGAAACTCCCTGATGGTAGAACGCTATCTACGCCGGAAGAGATTCATAATGAAGCGGTTGTTCACTTTGCTGAGTTTTTGAGTCGCAGGGATTCGGAGTCGGTGCTTAGTTTATCAGGTATCATCCAAGAAGAGGTGAGGGAAGCTGAAAATTTGAATTTATGTCGGAGCCCAACGAAGCAGGAAATTCATGATGCTTTGTTTGATATTCCGATTAATAGTAGCCCTGGGCCAGATGGTTTTACTTCTGGTTTTTTCCAACATTGTTGGGATTTTATTCAGACAGACTTGGTCGAGCCAGTCAAGGATTTTTTTGCAGGTACGGCTTTTCTGAGGTATTACACCGCTTCCTTTATTGTTTTAATTCCGAAAGTGCCGGACCCAAGTTCCTTTGATAAATTTAGGCCTATTAGCCTTTGCTCGGTTGTGTATAAAATATGTTCTAAGCTGATTGTGAACCGATTATCTGCTGTTTTGTGTCGTTTGGTTTCTGAGGAGCAAGGAGCCTTTCTGCCTGGCAGAAGTATTTTTGAGAACATAAGTCTTACTTAGGAACTGGTTCAAGACATAAATAAACCAATTCGGGGGGGCAACATTATGATGAAAATTGATATGGCCAAGGCTTATGATACAATAGATTGGAATTTTTTAATGCAAGTGCTGAATGCGTTCGGGTTTTCCTTGGGGTTTTGTAAGTTGATCTCCAACTGTGTTTCTTCTTCTTGGTTCTCTGTGGTGATGAATGGCACTTCCAAAGGTTTTTTTAAGGCCGGTAGGGGTCTTCGCCAGGGGGATCCTCTATCCCCTTATTTATTTATTTTGGTGGAGGAGGTGTTTTCTAGGTTGTTGCGGAAGAAAGTTCAGGATGGGACTATTGGACACTATTTACAGCCTAGAAAAGGCCCTTTAATATCCCATTTGCTTTATGCGGACGATATGGTCATTTTTTCGACTGGTAGAAAGAAAGATGTGAGGAGCATTTTAGATGTTCTTGATATTTATGCCCAGTGGTCTGGTCAAGTGGTCAACGCCTCGAAATCTTCTATTTTTCTTTCTAACCGTATTCCAGATTCTAGGCGTCATGAGCTGATTCGGATTTCTGGGTTTTCGATGGGGAATTTCCCGACGCGTTATTTGGGGGTTCCCATTTTCCCTGGTAGGGTTAAAGCTTGGTATTTTGATGATTTGTTAGTTAAAATTTCTAAAAAGATTGAGGGTTGGAAGATGAGATACCTTTCTGCTGGTGCCAGATTACTTTTGATTAAGCACGTTCTTTCAAGTTTGCCTGTGCATTTATTATCAGTCTTACCTGTGCCCAAGAAAATATTTGGGAAGATCAACAGACTTTTTAGCACTTTTTTCTGGGGTGCGTCTGAAGGAAGGCCAAAGAGGAAATGGGTGTGCTGGGATTCGGTTTGTAGGCCCGTGGATGAAGGCGGTGTGGGGATCAGAAATATCATGGATGTTTACAGCTCTCTTCAATCCAAATTTGCCTGAAAATTCCTCTCGGAGGATACCATGGATGTTTCTTTAAAGCTAAATACGTGAAAAATCAACATATCTCCCTTGTGGACTCCTCTAAAGGCTCTAGATTTTGGAAAATGCTTATTAATTCCATTCCTCTGGTTATTGACAAGTCCTTTTGGCGTGTCAAAGAAGGGAACCTATCATTTTGGCGGGACAAGTGGATGGAGTCGGGTCCTATATGTCAGAAGATTCAGATATCTGATTTGCCTTTACTAAAAATCAAAGATTGCATGGTTGATCATAGTTGGGATGTGGACTTGGTTGTTCAGCTAGTGGGTCAAGAGGTTGCTGATGATATTTTTGCTCAGGTTGATGGTACTAAACCAGGAATGGATCGGTTAATATGGCTTGGAAATAGGGATGGGAGTTTTTCAACAAAAAGTGTTTGGGACTGGCTTCGGATTTCGGTTCCAAAGCAGCAATGGACGAACTGGATTTGGCACTCTGCTTTACCAAAAAAAATTTCAGTTATTGTGTGGAAGGCAATGACTAATAGCTTGAGTGTGGATGACCGGATAAGGCGCATTGGTGTCTCTATAGCCTCTAAATGTGAATGTTGTCCACAGGGTGACATTGAGGACTTGGATCATGTGCTCTATAGTGGTAAGATTGCGGCTAACCTTTGGAAAATGTGTTCTAGTTTCCTGGGTATGCCTTATGTGGCTACTAGGTCTTGGTTAGGTACTGTTGAAGCTTGGTTTCGTAGATCCAAAAAATCTACAAAGGTTGGTAATTTGATTGGGTTGATTCCTAGTATCATTACTTGGAATTTATGGATATGGAGATGTTCGGCTCGTATGGAGGGTCAAAAGGATTGTTTTAATGTTTTGTGGCGGAAGGTTAAATACTGGATTTATTGGGTTGGCTTGAGGCTCAGGGATACCGGTAATCTGCATCATCGTGATCAAGCAATTCTTCAAGAATTAAATCTGCCCACTGTTTCTCATGCGAAGAGTAGGTTCATTGCAGTTGCTTGGGAGAAGCCAGAGCTGGGTTGGTTCAAATTAAATACGGATGGCAGTAGTTTGGAGAATCCGGGGATTTCAGGTGCAGGGGGTCTAACTAGAGACCATACAGGTAATTTAATCTTTGCCTTTTCGGAGTATATTGGTATTGGTTCGAATAATAAAGCAGAATTATTGGGGGTTCTTATTGGTTTGCGAAAATGTAAGGCGATGGGTTTACATAATATTGTTGTTGAACTTGACTCATCTTTGCTTGTGACTTGGTTTGAGAAAGGTAGTTGTCGGGTTTGGTACTTGGAGGATTTTTGGGAGGAAATAGTTTTTCTTCTCAGTGGCCTAAATACTCGGATTAAACATGTGCTTAGAGAGGGGAACCAAGCTGCGGACTGGCTCAGTAAAAGTGGTAGTGCAGGGATTACGCATGACTATACTTCGAATAATATTCCCAAGGAACTCAAAGGGATTTTACGGATAGATAAATGTGGTTTATCTTGCTTAAGAATAAAGTGAGTTGTGTTTTACTGTTTTCATGGGATGTTTTCTTTGTAAATCCTGTGATTTTTTTGGATGTTATCATGGTATTCCTCGGCCAAAAGTGAGGCTTTTATCTAATAAATTTGGGCCGGGATCACTATTGGACATGTGATCTCGTCTCTTTCTTGAAAAAAAAAAATATATATATATATATATTCTTATGCTGATGCAGTGTGATTGTAGTATTTGTAATGTAGTGTGCTTATTTGACAGGGGCCCTTCGCTATTTATCTCCATATTCGTTGCCTCCCATTCTCATGGCTTACCTGTCTAGCTGGTCGAGCATTAGGAATCTGTTTTTACTCATAATTGGGATTATACTTGGCCTTCAATACTGATTGCAGAGCTTCGGCCATGCCATCATGTGTCTAGTCGGGATTGAGTGTTTTTTGCCCGCAAGGGACCATGGCTTTCAATACGAACTGCAAAGCATCAGATTTTAATACCGAGCACAGAGCATCAATCTTCAATACTGAGCGGGAGCATCGACCTTCAACACCTTGCTCGAGACCAGGGCTTTGGTGACCCCAAACTGCCTCACACCTGCTAGGCACTCGGTACCAAAGAGTGAAGGACTTTCCGAAAATAAAATTCCAAAATGCACCCTTAGCTAGAATATTTTTCTTTGACTCTTCGATAAAGTTAAAAATTAAACCTACCATAAACTCCTTTATCAATCATTCCAAATGACTCCATAATTCAACCAAAAATCTTGAATGATAAAAATCGAGGCAAAAAATACTCGATAATAGAAATTAGACCCCAAAAAATATTATTCTCAACAACTGAGATGAGAACCCAAAAAATAATATTCTCTGTAAGAACAGTTTCTGGTATGTACGGTGTGAACGACATGTTCTTCGATGTATTTCACGTTCCCACAATCGCTACAAAATAACTAAAATCAGAGAGAACTCGCTGAGGTGCTGGTGAGGTCTCACTTCGATGCCTGTGTAAGTCTCTGAGAGAAAAATAATCTCTAAGAAGTTTCATAAAATTACCTATTGAAAGATTCAATGTATTCATCATTTCTACAAATCACAATGAATATCCAATTTAATTCAAAATCATCCAATATATTTGTTTGATTAACAAATCACAATGGATATCCAAATTAAATTAAAAGATTCGATGTATCTATTGGATGAAACACATTGAATATCCAACATTTGCACATATATTAATCGAAACAATCAATTAAAAGAGTTTTAATCCTTTAATTGAATTGAAATGAACATACATTAGGATTATATGAACAAAACATGAAAATACATAATCTAATCAATGACGAGACTTCATCTTCAACCTTAGTTGAAGATTTAGTCTCTCATGAATAAAAACACCGACCAAACTTGTAATGAAAACATAAAAATAAAAGAAACTAAAGAAATGGAGAAAATAAAAAGACAGAAATTAAACTAAATTACAAAAGAAAAGAAAAGAAAAAGAGCTAAAAACATGCTCTTGAAAAATGATGTGTATATATGTTGGTGATATTTTTGATCCGGTGACGTGGCATCATCAGAGACGTCCCTTCATCCGAGCTTTGACCTGCAAAACAATAAAGACCCGCCGGGGGGTGGCCGGCGGAGCCTCCTCCGACGATCAAGTCAGTCCAGTATTTAAAGAAGAGGGAGAAGAGGAGAGAGAGAGATTAGTAGATCCTGCTTCTAATGATTTTTCTTTACTCCCTTTTATATCCCTGCATGCTATATGTCCATTTTGCCCTTGTCACGCGCACTGTCCAATGGGGACGTCTGATATCTTCTCTGACTTGATTTGACTGGTCTCATAATTATTGAAGGCTTCCTGCGACCAAGGCTCACTTCCGGGGACTAACCCATTCCGGGGTCCGAAATCCCACTCTGGGGCAAACCTGGCCCCACTCCAAAGTGGGGATAAATATTTCCCTAACAATTACCCCCCAATTCTCCTATCTTTGTTATAAAGGTAGCGAGAATTGACCCAATGGAGCCTCTATAATCCGACCAATCCCACCGGCCATTCTTCATCCAATCCACGTAGTGCTTTCCTAGGATCCCGGGAAAACTCAAGTGTTTCTTCTACTGCCGCATTACGCGGCTCCAAGCCATTTACGGCAGGCAATCGAGAATTTATTTCTGTCATAAATTCACCATCAGTTAGGCGCACCTAACACCCCGTAAATCGTGCACGTAGTGATCATTATGGCTTTTCTATATATTCACACTTTCCTTCACTGGAATGTCATTGGCCTTGAGAGTACCCATTTGAGTAGATCTTCCTTTCTTTTTATTCCTTTCCCTGGGATCGGATTTTACCTCTCATTCTATGTGAACTCTTCAAAAAATTCTTTGCAATGTTCTTCATTCCTGGTGCGGTCTTCACGACCGAGCATATTCACAAATCCATTAAGGATGGTTTTGATTTAGAAGTTCGCCGCCATGAAGCATCGGCTCTCCATGGCGGTTCTATCGAAGGTGCGATCTCCGGCTTTAGGCGTACAGGGGTGTGTGTCTTCTGGCTTCACACCAACCTGTTCCTGTCCAACCTGCAGGAACTGCGCAGCACCCAACTTTTGCCCCGACGACTCGTGGGAGCCCAGCTGTTCAAGCCGCGCTTGGAATTTGCGCGGATGATCCCCTCAAGGTTTCCAGGCAGTTCCTCTTTGCAGTGTCAGGATTATTTGCAATCAGATGACCACTAGGCATAGTATTCCTTCGGGGTTGTCTGTTCTCTTCGTCTTCATGTACATGTGCCCTCTGAGTAAATCTAATAAAATCTTCTCTTTTGACGAAAGTTACGCCCTCACGACGTGAATTCCAAATTAATCTCTAATAATTTCCTCGGATTACCACCGAAATGGATGTCTCATAAATCGTAAAATTACGCCCGCACAACATCGGCCAAGCATTAGCATTATGCTTCCCCGGACAATGATTCCGATGGCATTTTAACATATCCACCGTTCCCAATAGTCGGAAACCTTTCGTCGGACCATTAATTTCTTTTGGTAGATGGATGCCCGTTAACCGGCATGCCTGAAGTTCGGGGACGGCCAGAGGCGCAGTTGCCCTTTCCATTTCTTCAAAGAAGAGGTAATCACCCCAGTTTCCCTATTCGACTTCCAGGTCGTTAGACTGGAAATTTCTCGTCCTTGATATAACCCCAAGTATAGATAGCTCCTGATGACAGACGAGCTGCCATAATTATTTCTGTCTTTAATATCGGCAAATTAACTAGTGTCATCTCCGGCTGCCATCACCCCCCTGTCCGAGATATTGGACTTTTCTCATCACCCCCCTGTCCTCTACCAAGGGGGGTGGTCCTTTGTCCAAAATTGGACTTTTCTCCTCACCTCCCTGGTCCTCTACCAGGAGGGGAGATCCTTTGTCCAAGATCGGACTTTTTTCGTCACCCCCCTGTCCTCTACCGAGAGGGGTGGTCCATTGTCCGAGATCGGACTTTCCTCATCACCCCCCTGTCCTCTACCAAGGGGGGTGGTTCTTTGTCCAAAATTGGACTTTTCTCCTCACCTCCCTGGTCCTCTACCAGGAGGGGAGATCCTTTGTCTGAGATCGGACTTTTTTCGTCACCCCCCTGTCCTCTACCGAGAGGGTGGTCCATTGTCCGAGATCGGACTTTCCTCATCACCCCCCTGTCCTCTACCAAGGGGGGTGGTTCTTTGTCCAAAATTGGACTTTTCTCCTCACCTCCCTGGTCCTCTACCAGGAGGGGAGATCCTTTTTCCGAGATCGGACTTTTTTCGTCACCCCCCTGTCCTCTACCGAGAGGGGTGGTCCATTGTCCGAGATCGGACTTTCCTCATCACCCCCCTGTCCTCTACCAAGGGGGGTGGTTCTTTGTCCAAATTTGGACTTTTCTCCTCACCTCCCTGGTCCTCTACCAGGAGGGGAGATCCTTTGTCCGAGATTGGACTTTTTTCGTCACCCCTTTGTCCTCTACCGAGAGGGGTGGTCCATTGTCCGAGATCGGACTTTCCTCATCACCCCCCTGTCCTCTACCAAGGGGGGTGGTTCTTTGTCCAAAATTGGACTTTTCTCCTCACCTCCCTGGTCCTCTACCAGGAGGGGAGATCCTTTGTCCGAGATCGGACTTTTTTCGTCACCCCCTGTCCTCTACCGAGAGGGGTGGTCCATTGTCCGAGATCGGACTTTCCTCATCACCCCCCTGTCCTCTACCAAGGGGGGTGGTTCTTTGTCCAAAATTGGACTTTTCTCCTCACCTCCCTGGTCCTCTACCAGGAGGGGAGATCCTTTGTCCGAGATCGGACTTTTTTCGTCACCCCCCTGTCCTCTACCGAGAGGGGTGGTCCATTGTCCGAGATCGGACTTTCCTCATCACCCCCCTGTCCTCTACCAAGGGGGATGGTTCTTTGTCCAAAATTGGACTTTTCTCCTCACCTCCCTGGTCCTCTACCAGGAGGGGAGACCCTTTGTCCGAGATCGGACTTTTTTCGTCACCCCCCTGTCCTCTACCGAGAGGGGTGGTCCATTGTCCGAGATCGGACTTTCCTCATCACCCCCCTGTCCTCTACCAAGGGGGGTGGTTCTTTGTCCAAAATTGGACTTTTCTCCTCACCTCCCTGGTCCTCTACCAGGAGGGGAGATCCTTTGTCCGAGATTGGACTTTTTTCGTCACCCCCCTGTCCTCTACCGAGAGGGGTGGTCCATTGTCCGAGATCGGACTTTCCTCATCACCCCCCTGTCCTCTACCAAGGGGGGTGGTTCTTTGTCCAAAATTGGACTTTTCTCCTCACCTCCCTGGTCCTCTACCAGGAGGGGAGATCCTTTGTCCGAGTTTGGACTTTTTTCGTCACCCCCCTGTCCTCTACCGAGAGGGGTGGTCCATTGTCCGAGATCGGACTTTCCTCATCACCCCCCTGTCCTCTACCAAGGGGGTGGTTCTTTGTCCAAAATTGGACTTTTCTCCTCACCTCCCTGGTCCTCTACCAGGAGGGGAGATCCTTTGTCCGAGATTGGACTTTTTTCGTCACCCCCCTGTCCTCTACCGAGAGGGGTGGTCCATTGTCCGAGATCGGACTTTCCTCATCACCCCCCTGTCCTCTACCAAGGGGGGTGGTTCTTTGTCCAAAATTGGACTTTTCTCCTCACCTCCCTGGTCCTCTACCAGGAGGGGAGATCCTTTGTCCGAGATCGGACTTTTTTCGTCACCCCCCCTGTCCTCTACCGAGAGGGGTGGTCCATTGTCCGAGATCGGACTTTCCTCATCACCCCCCTGACCTCTACCAAGGGGGGTGGTTCTTTGTCCAAAATTGGACTTTTCTCCTCACCTCCCTGGTCCTCTACCAGGAGGGGAGATCCTTTGTCCGAGATCGGACTTTTTTCGTCACCCCCCTGTCCTCTACCGAGAGGGGTGGTCCATTGTCCGAGATCGGACTTTCCTCATCACCCCCCTGTCCTCTACCAAGGGGGTGGTTCTTTGTCCAAAATTGGACTTTTCTCCTCACCTCCCTGGTCCTCTACCAGGAGGGGAGATCCTTTGTCCGAGATCGGACTTTTTTCGTCACCCCCCTGTCCTCTACCGAGAGGGGTGGTCCATTGTCCGAGATCGGACTTTCCTCATCACCCCCCTGTCCTCTACCAAGGGGGATGGTTCTTTGTCCAAAATTGGACTTTTCTCCTCACCTCCCTGGTCCTCTACCAGGAGGGGAGACCCTTTGTCCGAGATCGGACTTTTTTCGTCACCCCCCTGTCCTCTACCGAGAGGGGTGGTCCATTGTCCGAGATCGGACTTTCCTCATCACCCCCCTGTCCTCTACCAAGGGGGGTGGTTCTTTGTCCAAAATTGGACTTTTCTCCTCACCTCCCTGGTCCTCTACCAGGAGGGGAGATCCTTTGTCCGAGATCGGACTTTTTTCGTCACCCCCCTGTCCTCTACCGAGAGGGGTGGTCCATTGTCCGAGATCGGACTTTCCTCATCACCCCCCTGTCCTCTACCAAGGGGGGTGGTTCTTTGTCCAAAATTGGACTTTTCTCCTCACCTCCTGGTCCTCTACCAGGAGGGGAGATCCTTTGTCCGAGATTGGACTTTTTTCGTCACCCCCCTGTCCTCTACCGAGAGGGGTGGTCCATTGTCCGAGATCGGACTTTCCTCATCACCCCCCTGTCCTCTACCAAGGGGGGTGGTTCTTTGTCCAAAATTGGACTTTTCTCCTCACCTCCCTGGTCCTCTACCAGGAGGGGAGATCCTTTGTCCGAGATTGGACATTTTTCGTCACCCCCCTGTCCTCTACCGAGAGGGGTGGTCCATTGTCCGAGATCGGACTTTCCTCATCACCCCCCTGTCCTCTACCAAGGGGGTGGTTCTTTGTCCAAAATTGGACTTTTCTCCTCACCTCCCTGGTCCTCTACCAGGAGGGGAGATCCTTTGTCCGAGATCGGACTTTTTTCGTCACCCCCCCTGTCCTCTACCGAGAGGGGTGGTCCATTGTCCGAGATCGGACTTTCCTCATCACCCCCCTGACCTCTACCAAGGGGGTGGTTCTTTGTCCAAAATTGGACTTTTCTCCTCACCTCCCTGGTCCTCTACCAGGAGGGGAGATCCTTTGTCCGAGATCGGACTTTTTTCGTCACCCCCCTGTCCTCTACCGAGAGGGGTGGTCCATTGTCCGAGATCGGACTTTCCTCATCACCCCCCTGTCCTCTACCAAGGGGGTGGTTCTTTGTCCAAAATTGGACTTTTCTCCTCACCTCCCTGGTCCTCTACCAGAAGGGGAGATCCTTTGTCCGAGATCAGACTTTTTTCGTCACCCCCCTGTCCTCTACCGAGAGGGGTGGTCCATTGTCCGAGATTGGACTTTCCTCATCACCCCCCTGTCCTCTACCAAGGGGGTGGTTCTTCGTCCAAAATTGGACTTTTCTCCTCACCTCCCTGGTCCTCTACCAGGAGGGGAGATCCTTTGTCCGAGATCGGACTTTTTCGTCACCCCCTGTCCTCTACCGAGAGGGGTGGTCCATTGTCCGAGATCGGACTTTCCTCATCACCCCCCTGTCCTCTACCAAGGGGTGGTTCTTTGTCCAAAATTGGACTTTTCTCGAGGTTATTACTCCTCTCCCGATTTTTTAACGAGGTTATGACTCCTCTCCCGATTTTTTAACGAGGTTATGACTCCTCTTCCGATTTTTTAACGAGGTTATGACTCCTTTCCCGATTTTTTAACGAGGTTATGACTCCTCTTCCGATTTTTTAACGAGGTTATGACTCCTCTCCCGATTTTTTAACGAGGTTATGACTCCTCTTCCGATTTTTTAACGAGGTTATTACTCCTCTTCCTTTAATTTAATCCGGAAGTTATCGAAAATGTCATCAGAAATGTTAACGGGATTTTACATATCAAATATTTGACAACCAATCTTGAAATCAATCTTCCACGCTCTTACCCCCCCAAAGCACTCCGGTCTGAGGAAAGCTGGCCGGAGTGATTTGTCTTGGGAACATAGACCCGAACAGCTTGTGTGGCAACAAGAGCTTGTAAAAATTAATCCTTTATTTTTTAACGAGGTCACCTCCTCGATTCCCCCGGTAATCCCCTGTTAAGGGCGGGTTCCTGATTTTTTACCGAGGTTCTTACTCCTCTTCCATAGTTTTTTAACGAGGTCACCTCCTCGATTCCCCCGGTAATCCCCTGTTAAGGGCGGGTTCCTGATTTTTTACCGAGGTTCTCACTCCTCTTCCATAGTTTTTTAACGAGGTCACCTCCTCGATTCCCCCGGTAATCCCCTGTTAAGGGCGGGTTCCTGATTTTTTACCGAGGTTCTTACTCCTCTTCCATAGTTTTTTAACGAGGTCACCTCCTCGATTCCCCCGGTAATCCCCTGTTAAGGGCGGGTTCCTGATTTTTTACCGAGGTTCTCACTCCTCTTCCATAGTTTTTTAACGAGGTCACCTCCTCGATTCCCCCGGTAATCCACTGTTAAGGGCGGGTTCCTGATTTTTTACCGAGGTTCTCACTCCTCTTCCATAGTTTTTTAACGAGGTCACCTCCTCGCCAGATTTTTATTTATTATATTCCGGGAATATCATCGGAAATTAGTCCATCTCCTGCCCCCAAACAGTGCTCTCGGAATGTAACGTCGAGAGCTTTCCTTTTCGCTTTATTTGTTTGTATAATAAAAACAAAGCTCCTGCAAAAAGGCTATAGAAAAAGATCAATAAATCCAAGCAGGAGACAAGATAGCATGAGCTCAAAGACCTGCTCCTTACACTCGATTCCAGGGAAGTAGTCTCTGTTGCTCAAAGTTTGGAGCTACCATAGCTCCTTATTTTTTGTAAATAAATTCTAGGCTATTTGTAAAGGAGCATATCTAACCCTTATTACTGGAATTACAAAATTATTAAAATTCTCCGTATTTGTGCTCTGAAGCACTGGATATAGAGGCACAATTATTCACTGGTCATTGTTAACCGTCAGAGAGACGATTTCAATTTTAAATATTTAATAAAATGAAATGAGAAGAGGAAAGTGGGCTTATCTCGGCCTCCCCGGCCTCTGAAGGGATCCCGGACCTAGGAACAACCAGTTGAGCTCTGAAGAGTCTTCTGGGAGAGGTCGACCGGAGTTTTTTCGTCAACCTTGCCGAGGCCCGAAAATGCCTGACAGGTCCGTTCTCCCCGGACCTAGCCTCTCTGTACCCGGAACCGCCGATCCTTTGAAACCCGTTGAGCACGTATGCTTTTGCGTCCTCGCAAACTTTGTTCTCCTTCCATTTTGTGGTCTAACCTGTCCGGGGACCACGAGCATGGCTACTGTTCTGCCTTTCCTTCTTAATTCCTGCTATCAATATTTAATATCCAGAATTTGATAAAATGGAATAAAAAGAGAAAAGGGAACTTATCTCAGCCCCTCCGACCTTTGAAGAGCGTGCGAAGTCTCCCCTCCATTTGGATCTTTAAGCCCGAACTCGGGTAGGTTGCCAACCTGCTACTGTATGTGTCCGAGATGAAAAGTAGCTTCATAACTAGCTTCATAGCTTCATAACTATGCCTGTATGTTTCTCCTTTTTTCTTTTCTTTTTTGCATTCCGGAAGCTCTAGTACCCATAACTATTTTGTTGGGGGACAGAAGCCCCTCCGACCATCCTCTAGGAATGGGCCTTAATCTTGAACATAACCGCGGAGAAATTTTCCGAACTAACCTCTTGATCTCGACGGGTCCTCGGAGATAACCCCGGAACTACCTTCTCGGATGGGAGGGGAGCCTCTGAACATAAGTCCTCGATAAATTTTTCAAAGGTTGCTTCGCTACTCGCGAGGTGCCATTAATGAAACTGTCAGAGGAATGTCATTTTGAAACCCGAGAATACGAACTGCACAGCAAACAACGTTTTCATTCCTCATTATTTATTGTTCTTTGAAACGTGGCCCACTCTGAACCTTTTATCTCTCTTGGACATAAATATTGGTTCGTCACACACATACTTAATGGTACTGTCAGAGTCATTTGAAATTTGCATGAAAAAGTTGCACAAGACCCAACAAAATAATATGCACATCCTTAACTTTAAATTTGATATCAGATACTTTTCCCTTCATACTCGTAAAGCCACCTTTCTCATGATTTCTTCTTTTCTTTCTTTTCCTTAGCTTGAGACGTGGCCACCTCTTCACCTTTTATCTTCTGACAAAGTCACTTCCATGACAAATAAATTAAATATTAGGAGCTTTTTCCTCTCACACATGTGGAAATAAATACAAACCAAGCTCGGTGGTCGGACTCCATTTCGATGCTGATGAATCCAAATCTACTAGCCCGTCCCCACACATATTCATACTTGGCGAAAGTCGGCTTTGCTTTCGGCTCAGTTGTTAACAAGGAGCCACTCCAGCTTGGATCTTCATAAAATCTCAGCATACGAGTACGGATATGCTGTTCTTGAGTGTAGACCTGTCAAACGTGGATCCAGATCTGCTCCACTCGCCCTCTCTCAATGAAGGAGGTCTCTTACCATCAGTCACCATTTTGAGTTTTTGTACGAACGACGATGTCGTTCCCACAGACGGCGCCAATTGTTGGTGATATTTTTGAGCCGGTGACGTGGCATCATCAGAGACGTCCCTTCATCCGAGCCCTGACCTGCAAAACAATAAAGACCCGCCGGGGGGTGGCCGGCGGAGCCTCCTCCGACGATCAAGTCAGTCCAGTATTTAAAGAAGAGGGAGAAGAGGAGAGAGAGAGATTAGTAGATCCTGCTTCTAATGATTTTTCTTTACTCCCTTTTATATCCCTGCATGCTATATGTCCATTTTGCCCTTGTCACGCGCACTGTCCAATGGGGACGTCTGATATCTTCTCTGACTTGATTTGACTGGTCTCATAATTATTGAAGGCTTCCTGCGACCAAGGCTCACTTCCGGGGACTAACCCATTCCGGGGTCCGAAATCCCACTCTGGGGCAAACCTGGCCCCACTCCAAAGTGGGGATAAATATTTCCCTAACAATATACAATGTTCTGTATGAAAGGTGGTGCCTATCATGGAGTTTTTATAGCAAAACATTAGGTTAAACCCTGTATTTTCAAAATGGCATCTCTACTCCTCAAAACCCGAATAGGAGAAAAGAATGCTAGGATTTATGGCCATATTTTCAAAATAGCGCATCTACCCCTCAAAACTCTAATAAAAGAAAAGAATGCTAGGGTTTTTAAAAAATCTGAAAATGCCGCCTCTACCCTCATGGTTACAAGACATACACAGCTTCTTTTCACTTTCAAGAGAAAAGAACAAAAATAAAAAAGCCCTAGGGTTACAAAAGGAATGGAAACTACGCTTCTGCCCTTGAAGTTATAAGCCAAAATCGGAGAAGAAAAATTGGAGCTAGGTTCTAATGCCCGAGTGCGCTCGATCGCACTAAAGTAGTGCTTGAGCGCCTAAGAGCTTGATCGCACTCAAGTGGCGCTCGAGCGCTTATCTTAAATAACTATTCTACTTCTAGCGTCATGCTTGCATGGGCTGTAAAGACTTCTTTCCCAATTTTTTGCAATTCCACATAAAAACCGTTCTTTTCCTTTAATGACCTGCAAATCGTTAAAACATCAAAACTAACCAAAAATATTAGAAAATAACAAAACTAAAGATTTAACAAATGCAAATTAAGAGATCCTATTATACAATATTTGGCACTCATCAAATACCTCCAAACTTACATTTTGCTAGCTCCTTAGCAAAACAAAATAAAAAACATAATCAAAGTATGAAACATAAGTTCGCTATCGCGGGAAAGACGATTGCATTTAGTATATGCAACAAGCCTTTTAAATCAATAGGATTCCCTAGAAGACGAGTGAAGTCTCGTGGGGGTTTGCCAGAAATGATACCTACAAACATTTTAAAGAACTATGTTGTTGTCGAACAAAAACTTTCACACAAACTAATGGTTCAAATATCATGAGAAAGTTTAACAAGGTGAATATCATATCATCATCAGGAGATTAAAAATCAATCAACTCATAGCTGAAAAATTGAAACAATGCATGCTTAAATAGGTGTAAAGTGAGATTAACATAGACTCATGAGGTTTCAAATTTTTCTCAAAGCTTGTGTACCCCAAAATTCATAAGAATTCTTGCTAGATGAAAACAACCAAGGCTTAAATCTTATTTATTTATTTATTTATTTTGTGTTTATAGGCTATGCAATGCTCGACTCCCTTAAGCTTTCTAATTGACTTATGTAACGAGTGTCAGGCCAGTGACTCCCAAACTAGATGGTTTTAGGGCACTAGATGTATAGACATCCCTAAGGGCTTAGTTACTCAAGTAAAAAAGCTACGAAGTCAAACTAGCCATACAATCAACAAAATTGAATTGCTCATCTTTTTACGAGAACACTCAATACTTAGTGAGGCAAGAGGTTTAGTTACTCAATGAGAACTAAAACTGATTATATTTTTGGATTTTTTTTTTTTTTTTTTTTAAGAATTTAAGCCAAGGTTTCATCAACAAATCATCATACAAATGTTAAGACACACATTCTTTAATTCAAATTTCATACCTCACAGAACCAATGTTAATGTGTTTGTGATGAATAATTCAAACAAATGATGTCTCTCAAATCCAACAGACGAGTCAAAAGATTCAAATTTCTAATGACATGCAGTATTCAAGATATTAAACAAACCAATGATATGCAAACCATAGTTGCGGTGTACTCATACTCAATCAACAACCTAGCACAATATTTTTTTGAATTTTTTTTTTTTGAAAATTTTCTAGAATAAAATGACAAATAAACAAACAAACACACAAAGTGTGTTTTTTCCATACCCCCAAACTTGAATTACACATTGTCCTCAATGTGTAATATATAAAGATATTACCAGAAGTAAGGAAACATCAAAGTGTGAAAAAGGTCAGGGCGTCCCCCATACTTAAACACGAGCACACCTGTCACAAAACTAACATAAATATTTCTCACAGAAACACACATCACAAGGTCAATTGCTGTTAGGAAGAGAGAGAGAGAGAGAGAGAGAGAGAGAGAGAGAGAGAGAGAAAGAAAAAGACATAAATGAAATGAAAAATGACTAAAAGAAAATGTGCGGAAAATAAAATAGAAAAGAAAAGTTACCGCACTTTCTCTGATCATTAGGATATCTAACTAATCCCTTCCACCATTTCTTTTTTAGAATTTAATAGCCCTTTGGCAGAATGTTTCACCATCTCAAGTAGCCTACTTGTTTGCTTCGAAGGATCTTCTTAGGAAGATGATTCTTAGATTTGTGACCTTGTGTGCATAGATCCTTTACAAATTTATCATAAGATGGCTCTTTGAGACATTGAAGAACTGAAGCTTGGGGTTCATGAAGTGTCTCAAAAGGGATGATGATGAATCAATGAGTTTCAATACTCATTTCCTTGTCATTGGGCAAATTTGGAGATGATGGGGGCTCAATTCACTCCAAGTGCTCGTCTTTCTCTTCCTCCTTAGCTGCTGATGAACTGAAGCTTGGGGTTCATGAAGTGTCTCAAAAGGGATGATGATGAATGAATGAGTTTCAATACTCATTTCCTTGTCATTGGGCAAATTTGGAGATGGTGGGGGCTCAATTCACTCCAAGTGCTCGTCTTTCTCTTCCTCCTTAGCTGCTGATGAAGATGTGCTAGGGAATTATATCTCAGTTGTTTCCCCATTCTCAAGTTGTATCTCAGGAGTGGAATCCAATAAGGTCTCAGCTTGCTCACTTATCATATCAAGGTCCAAATCAAATTCAAATTGAGGAAAGCTCTCTTCCAAAGGATCTTCCTGACTTGGCTTATTAACAATATCCTCAACAACTTCTTCACTCCCAAGTGTAGTCATGGCTTGGACATGCTCATGATGAGGATTACTGGAATCATCCTTATCAATCATGTAATGTCTAATGAATGGGCATTTGTGTGTACGGTGAGAAGGGTTAAAACAATATGAACATGACTTAGGTGGTGCAATAGTGTGAGAAACCTAGTTGCCCTGAGTTGGTTTGCTCTCCCAGCTAAGTCATCGATGTGAACAGTTGGAAAATGTTCCCCACCGCTAGTGGAATCATGTAGCACCCAATCAACAGAATGGTTATTCTAGTCCGGATTGTAAAAATTGGAATTTGATTTAAATCTCGAGCTGGAGAAATTGGTGTTCGTTTGCTCATATGAAAAATTGGAGAATTGTCCCCAGTATGGACAATTATTCGAACTATTATAAGGATTAGAGTAATATGAACATGATCCATGTGAGTGAAAATTTTGGGGGTAGTTGGTAGGAATTGGCGCCCTACAACTATGTGAAGCATATTGTACAGAAAAATTATTAAAATCATCAAATAAAAAATTCATGTTTCACCCTCACTCTTTCACATGCAGATATTCAACAAACTCGACCCTTTTTTTTTACTAAAATTTAACTTAAAAAGAAAATACAAGTACGATAAACAGAATTATCCAAGGTGCGACAATGTTAGTTCGCAAGAAAGTGAGGGGGGTCACAAGGATACTCTTAAATCCCAAGACTTTCCTAACTAGAACTTTTACAGACATTGCATTTTTGGATAGTGCCGTAAGCCCACACTAGCAATTTTTTTTTTTTTTAACAGTTAAAATAACCAAAAATAAATAATATAAAATAAAATAAAATGAAAATTAACACAGAAGCACAAACAAATACACCAAAAATTAAAAACTTAAACTTAAACACTCACAAAATGGACCAAAAATAAATTTTTGGCAAAGTTTCAGTTACTGATCTGCCGCAGGTGGTGCCCTTTGTGTTGGTGTGCTCGAGCACAATTCCGTGGATTATCTCACCAAAGCTGCAAAACAATGACATAAACTTATTTTTTTTGGTTAGACAATAAAGCAAAAATAAAAATAAACAAAAATTGCAAGAAGAAAAAGGAATAAAAAAAAATAAAACACAAATCTACCTAAACTAGTAGAAAATTTAAACAAAAATCAATTTTCACAAACAAAACAATTTCATGGCAATGGCGCCAAAAACTTGTTGTGAGTTTTAAATTACTCGTAACCGCATAAATCGTTTGCAATATAGTGTATGTGCAAGTGCAAGGTCGAATCCACAATGAATTGTGTTACGAAAATTAATTTTTATTTAAACTAATTCTATTTTAACCAAGTTCCAATTTTTTGGGATTTTTAAAATAATAAACTAAAGGAAACTGAATTAAAAATAACAGATAAAAAAAAAAAAAAAACTAAGGTTTTCAAAATCTACCTCGCCAAATCAAAGCACATATTCTCATGTTTGTTCATATACCCTATACATGTTCTAATTTTCATAAAATTACCTATTGAAAGATTCAATGTGTCCATCATTTCTACATATCACAATGAATATCTAATTTAATTTAAATCCATCCAATGTATCCATTTGATTAATAAATCACAATGGATATCCAAATTAAATCAACAAAATTTAATGTATCCATTGGATGAAACACTTTAAATATCCAACGTTTACACATATATTAATCGAAACAGTCAATTAAAAGAGTTTTAATCCTTTAATTAAATTGAAATGAACATACATTCAGATTATACGAACAAAACATGAAAATACAAATCTAATCAATGACGAGACTTCGTCTTCAACCTTAGTTGAAGATTTAGTCTCTCATGACTAAAAACACCAAACAAACTTGTAATGAAAACATAAAAATAAAATAAACTAAAAAAATGTAGAAGATAGAAAGACAGAAATCAAACTAAATTACAAAAGAAAGAAAAGAGCTAAAAATATGCCCTTGAAAAATGATGTGTATATATAATGTTCTGTATGAAAAGGTGGTGCATATCATGGGGTTTTTATAGCAAAACATTAGGTTAAACCATATATTTTTAAAACAACATATCTACCCATCAAAATCTAATAGGAGAAAAGAATGCTAGTGTTTAGGGCCATATTTTCAAAATGATGTCTCTACCCCTCAAAATCCTAATTTGAGAAAATAATGCTAGGGTTTTAAAAAAATCTAAAAATGCCGCCTCTACCCTCATGGTTACAAGACGTGCATAGCTTCTCTTCACTTTCAAGAGAAAAGAACAAAAATAAATAAGCTCTAGGGTTACAAAAGGAACGAAAATTATGCTTCTGCCCTTGAAGTTATAAGCCAAAATCAGAAAAGAAAAATCGGAGCTGGGTTCTAATGTTCGAGTGTGCTCGATTGCACTAAAGTGGTGCTCGAGCGCCTAAGAGCTCGATCGAACTCAAGTGGCGCTCGAGCGCCTATCTTGAATAACAATTCTACTTCTAGCTTCGTGCTTGCATAGGCTGTAAAGACTTCTTTTCCTGCAATTCCACATAAAAACCGATATTTTCCTTTAATGACCTGCAAATCGCTAAAACACCAAACTAACCAAAAATATTAGAAAATAACAAAACTAAAGATTAAACAAATGCAAATTAAGGGTCTAATTATAAAATATTTGGCACTCATCAACCCCTTGGACTTAACTCTAATTTGGTTTTCGACTCCGGCTAGACCTATGAGTAGGATGCAAGGAATCCAACTTGGGCCGGGGAAAAAGTCATTCTTGCTACTCTTGTTCAACATACATGTAGTACAGTATATATGGAGATTGATTGAAATAACAAAGCATTGAAAGAAAGTAGTTGGGAGTTTGTGTATGCTAGTTGTGTTGTGGAATTAACGATCCTATGCCTAGTTGTAATGTTATTCAAATGCAATATTCCTTAAAAGTGACAGTAAACCTTAAAATGACGTACGTAGTTGAGAACTTGATGCATGCCGACAATAATCGAATTAATGATAGTAACCTAAATAAAATGATCTAGTTGTGCGTCCCCATCACTGTCATTACAAGTAATAAAAAAAAAGTGGTTGAAAGAGTTCCATAATTACATATATTCTTTCGCATATACAACAACTTGTTGTATTCTTAATTCAAAAATAAACTCGCCTACACCAACCTTCACAAAGTCCATTGAATGACTTCAAATTCATTCATTCTCGTGAAGAAGAAGAAAATGTCAATTCTTCATGTACATGTATGTGTGTCACCCTTATATATAGTGAGAGAAATTAAAGATTCAGGTAGCTAGGACCCCAGTAAAATGAATGCTTTATTTTGATGAGGTTTTATGTAGGACAGTGCGTGGAGGAGTGTTTCATATATTCCCTCCCAATAAGAAAAGTGTACTCCAAAATATATAATTAATTTGTCTTCGTATTCTACAATCATGTCTTAGAGTTAGTGATACAATTAGGAGAAAAAATGCAGATGTGGATGCGGTTATTAGCAATACTCGTATCCGCATTCACATAATGTAGTTGTCACTTTTAGGTATCCGCATCATGGGATTACTATCAGCTTCCGCACAATTATTGCGGTTATTAAATGCGGTTATTATAAGCTATCCGCATATGAGGTAATGAACGTTTTAGGTCTAGAAGTGGGGGCTTTTGTGATTACAAAACGCTAAATGTTATTACCCAACATATTAAGGTTTTGATCATACAAAATATCAGTCCTAGATACATCAAAGTAACCTAAATTTCAGGTTTGAATTCACAATCCTAGCTCTTAGGATTAAAAGTCAATACTGTTAACAGTCATGAGTTTAATTATTCAATTGATAGAAGTTTATAGAATAATAACGCATGGTGGTAATTGGATCATATCCATGCCATCAAAACTGCAACATTCATTTTTGTCCCATCGAACAACTCTTGGACTTAGTTCATGGTTGAAGAAATATCAGTTCTTGATTTTTTTTTTTTTTTTTTTAACAAGGATTGATGGACACTAATCTATTATCTAATTATGCTGATGTGACACTGCCAATCCATCATTAGATCAACCCCTTTAAAAGAAAAAGAAAAAAAAATTACTCATAGATTGGCGGACATAAATTTCCGACAAACTGGATTGTAGAAACTCCTATAATCCAATCTCTAAAAAAGTGACATTTTTCATTTATGCTTCGTTTGTTTCGGCGTAAAATGATTTTCTGGAAAATGATTTCAGTATTTTCCGGTGTTTGGTAGAGGCGAAAATAATAGTCAACCGAAAAATGATTTCCGTTTTACCAAAAATGCTTAATAAATTTTGAAAAATGATTTACGCTTTTTAAAAGAATAAATCATTTTCCGTAGATGGTAGACGCAGTCGACTCTCTTTTAAACAACGCAGTTGACCTTTACGTTCAAGCAATTCACTATCGTCGGATTCTGAAAAGCCAGATTCCAACACTGGTCGGTGCCGAAATCCAACAAATTATGCCGGAATCCGGCGACTTCCGGCAATCGTCTCCAGATTTTGTCAGTATAGTGCCAAATTCCACCCAAGCTGGCTGGAATCTGGCCGGAGTCGCCGGATCTCTGGCTATCTAGCCGGGATATTGGCCGGATCGGGCCGTTCTGGCCGAAACTCCGACTAGTCCAGCCGGATCTCCGGCCATCTGGGCGAGATATTGGCTAGATCCTGGACAGATCTGGCCATTCTGGCCGAATCTCCGGTTGGGATCCTCCTAGAACGGCAGGATCCCGGCCAGCTGGTCGGAATCTGGCCAGGACGGCCAGTTTCCGGTCAACTGGCCGGGATCCAGCCGTTTTGTGCTAGATTCCGGCAAAGATCGCCGGAATCCGGCACAAATGGCCTGATTCCGGTCACGTTTGCCGAAATTTGTATGAAAAATATTTTTATATTAATATTTTTTTATTTTGTGAATAAAATTTAATTTTTTTAAATTAATATGATTAAATTAAAATATAAAAAATATTTGTAATTTTCCGTACGCGCCAAACACCGAAAAATGATTTCGACGAAAAATATTTTTTTAAAAAATGACTTCCCTGAAAATATTGTACAATGGAAATCATTTTACACCGAAACAAACGGAATATAAGTATGTAAGAAGTACATGTTTTATTAATAGCATGTGTTTCTTTGTGTGTGTTTTTTTCAATAGCATTAATAAGAAACTATGTGCTTCTCACTTGTTTATAGGGCACATGTCACTTCTTAGAGGCTGGGTTATAGGACCACAACTCAATTTAAAGAAAATTTATGTCCTTGATTGAGAGTGCCACATCAACCTAATAAAATAGTGGTGCGATATGTAACATTTATCCTCTATCAAATTTAATGACTTGGGTTGGAAATATATTCCAGAATATAATCTTAATAAGCAATGCCATACGTATAGGACTTCTATTTTCCTTTTATAATTAAAGGTGATGTAATTTTTAAAATTACCATTCAATTTAGAATAAATCACTATTAAATTTTGATCTAATAATAATTGTAAAAGCCACGTCACTTTATCTAAATAGGTATGGACTTGTAAAATATACCCAATACGGCTCACTGAAGCTCCAAATGATTCGCTTCCCAATTTTAACCTGCCAAAAAATTATTTGTTGTTTTAGTTTATTTGTTGCTTTAGTTTATTTGTTGTTCTGTGTAGGCTTTAGATTTAGTCTCTGTTAAGAGTCCCACATTGCCAAGGTATGCTTGGGTTGTGGGCTTTATAAGCCTTGAGCAAACCTCTTCTCTTGAGGTGCCTTTTGGGAATGAGTAAGGCTCAAGTAACTTTAATATGGTATCAGAGCCACAAGCCCTTGGACAATGTTGGGCCTTCCCTCCCGATGTTGAACACGTGTTTGGCCAAAAGATGCCACACGTGAGGGGGCGTGTTAAGAGTCCCACATTGCCAAGGTATGCCTGGGTTGTGGGCTTTATAAGCCTTGAGCAAACCTCTTCTCTTGAAGTGCCTTTTGGGAATGAGTAAGGCTCAAGTAACTTTAATAGTCTCCCTGCTCTGGTGTTATATTATTATTGAGTGGAGACTTGGTTTTTGGCTAGTATCAATATCTTTCAATGCATGTTTCGTTGCAGTGCTTTGTTGTTGTGGTTGAGAGGTCTTCCAATCGCAATTATAGTTCTTAGAATTACTAATGGTAATTTTCATGCTGCCACCACATGTCTCTCGTTTGCTGCAACTATCGATGAAGCCTATGCTGTGCTAGCATCGCAAGATTGGAATGTAGTTTTTGATTTATTTTTAGTGCATTTTATTGTGCACATTATATAACGCGATGTGCCGCTTCTAACCTCATGTTTGGAAGCATTTCCGACCGGTCTCCTATTCTTTCTTCTCTTGTAACTAGGGGTGTACAAGCAATGTGATTATTAACCAGAAATAACTGGTAACCGCTAATAACCTCCAACAACCGCTAATCGAGAAAATTAAAAAATCGAAAATAACTGCAACCGGATAACCAAGTACCCGATTGCGGTTACCGGTTATAGCATTTTAAAAACCAGTTAATAATCGGATAACCGATTTTTTTAATTATATATAATTTTTATATGGTCTATTATGCATTTTGGTGGTGGATAGCAAGTATTCTAACAGAATGGGGTCTGTATATATGGGCTCCAACGGGTAGATGAAGCTAAGAATAAGAATAGTCACAATTGCATGTAATTTGGAGATTGAGCCTCTTGAACGGTCCATTATATTTTTCAGTATATTGAATTCTGTGTTTCGCATTCATTGTTATTTTTTCTTTACATTTCACAGCAATCCATTTGTATTATGCTTAATTTTCAATTAATGGAAATGGCCTTGAAATCAATCCTATTCCCATATTTGCTTTGAACTCATATGTAATTATACTGTACGTGATTGTGCTATTATTTTGGTAGTCCGATTTTCCAAAAGCCTAGGATATAATATGCTGGATTCCAGAATTTTCTGAACTTTTAATTTGGCTGCTTTTGTATAACAACCAAAATAATAGCACAATCACGTTAATAAACCATATTGGATTAAATAAATAAATAAAAATAAAAATAAAAATTTGAAAAGATTCAATAATATAAGAAAATCGATTATTTGGTTATTAACCGGATAATCAGCGGTCGGTAAAAATCACAACTGGTAGTAGACCAGTTGTAGTTACTGAAATGAAAATAACCAAGTACCCTGATTGCAGTTGCGATTATGACCAAATAACTATAACCGATTCTACACCTTTAGTTCTAACCTTTTCCTTATCCAGATAAAAAGATTATTTGAAAAAGAAAAAAAACTACTCTACAGGCCAGGTTTGGGCCTGGATAGGTATACATGCTTCCCAAATTACGAAACTAGGCTAGACTTCCATGCAGTACTACAGTAGCACTCACTGGTTGAGAACCCCCAGTAAAGGCTAATTCAGACATTTCCTAGACAAATCTGATTCTATATACGTAGGCAACTCTGGGCCGTTGGATGGAATCGGCTAGTACTCAATTTGGAATCGCTGTTGACGTCTCTGAGCTTTGTTGCGCCGTGAAAGAGAAGCCCTCCGTCCCTCTTTCCTAGATCCCTATCTCACAGCAGCGACACCAAGTAAGTCTCTTGCATTTCACTTTGATCCTTTCGTTAATTTGTTCGTATTCTTGATTGGGATTTTCGATATTACTTTTCTTGCTTCTTGATTAAACTAGCATTACATTGCCTTAGGGTTTGTGGGCATGGTTTTGTTATTGTGAGGCATGCATTAGCCGATTGAAATTTTTAATCTTTAGATTTGTTTCGTTGATATTCCATTTGGTTATTGAGAAAACTGAAGAAATGAAATGAAAAGAAAAGAGCATGGCATTAGAATCAAGGCCTAGGCATTATAGAGAAGGGAATATGAAAAAAATTGTAAGCAGAGGAGAAACGATCATGAGTCCAGTTTGTTTTCCCGGAAAATAGTTTTACGGAATACATTGTCTGGGGAATTGGGAAAAAAAAATTGTGTTGTCTGTTTGTTTGGTTGCTGGGAAAGTAGGAGTGAAAATGAAGGCTTATAATTATGCTATGGTTGAGATCTATAAGTCTTATTGAGGTCAATTGCTTTGGACATTTGTTGGATTCTAGAGCTTGGCTTCGGCATGAAATGCCCAAATCAATATTTCGATTTTTGATTAAAAACAAAATATATATTGGACTGAACCAAATGGGGCCTTGCTTATCTTTGTCTAACAAAAATTTCTTCTCCCCATTTTGTTTTAATGGGAAATCTTTGCCGGGTTAAAATTTTCTAAGCAAAAATAGTAAGATTATTTATGGTGATTAATGGGGTCTTTAAGCATCGCAATTTTCTGAGTTTTCTTCTTTGTGGTCTATGCACAGCAAATGGCGTGGAGGAATTTCTACAATGAGGTCAAGGGGCTGAAGGTGAAGGAACTGCCCAGCCATCTGAAGCCGATGCTTTCCCTAAACTATGTGAAGAGTGCAGTACAGAGAGGGCTGGACAACTACCATGCCAAGTACATCCAAACCAACTCCATTGACCCTCTCTACCATGTCTGTTTTGGTGGGATGATCTTCTCCTACTTGGTTGCACTCCCTGAGGAACGCCGTCACCTTGAGCACCAGCAGCATGCCAAGGAGCACGGCCAAGGAGGCCACTGATGATCAATCTGTCGGTTATTGCAGGTGTGTGCTCAAATGAGTATTTTTTTTTTTGCTGATAGATGGTTCTGACTTTCGATTGATGCAGTATTAAATCGTTGATTTTTTTTTTTAATTCAGTTTTGTTTGGTGGGTTTTGCTGGCTTTTGCATTGATTTTTGCGGGTTGAGTTAGGTTTCTGTATTTGAGTGATGCATGTATTTAAATTTATAACTAATTTTTGTTGTTTCCTTGATTTTTTTTGTTTTTTTTTTTCTAAAAAAAAAATAAAAAATCTATATTGGATGGTTCACCATAGATTTATCTGCCAATGATTGTTGAATGCCAGTATTCAATGAATAATCATAGTTTTCATTAACTTTTTATTTCATGTGTGGCTGTTGTTTGTGTCAGTGTGTACCTTTTTTATTTTTGGTAAGTAATCGAAAATTTTATTAAAAGCTTAAGGCGCAACTAAGTACACAGGAAATATACAAAAAGAAACACCTAACTAGAACGAGAAACATCTCCCCCCCCAAAAAAAAAAACACCCCCAAATCCCTAACAGAAACAACCAAGAAAGACCCCCACAAACATGACTAAATTCTCCACTGCCCTAAAGTCCCACAACAACCACCTGAAGCCCCACATAAAGACACCCCATAAACAGCGCACAACGCTAAAAGACGTAAACCTTGCCTTTTCCATGGCCAGAAGACTCACCTCTGGAATTATAGTTAATGGAGCACTCCCTTGTGTCAGTGTGGACCTTGATGGGCTGAAGAGGCTATTAGTGATTCTCTCTGCGTATACTGTTGATATGCATTTATGTAGACTAATCTTCCAATAGTTATTGATATGATTAAGCGATGTTGTCTGTGTGGGTTTGTGCTGCCATTGTATACCAGGGAGAACCTCCTAAGATCCTAACTTTGATCTCTTCAAATTGAAGAAGAAATGCCAAAGATCCTGTATGTAAAGCTTACACTGTGTACAAATATATGCTTTTATGTACCACATGCTTAGTTTCTAGAGGGATAATCCTGCAGAGTTCATTGTGGAATTGATCCTGCTAGTAAATTCTGTTGCCAAAGCATTAACCATGCTGCTTCTATTAGAGCCTCTCTAGTTATAGTGGACCAGAAAAGTGGAAACAAGTGCAGAAATAATTTGCTTATTATGAGAAAATCCAAAATATTTATCGACAGCCAATCATTATTTCCCAACTGTGGCATAAATCTGCTAATAAAAGAATTGAAAGAGCGCACAACTTATAAGGACAATGAAATGAAGTAAAAGGCCATAGAAAGGAGGAGAAGAAAAGATAGTGCGAAGCTTCTTAGCTTAGCGAGCACCACCGTGCCTCCTTTCTATCAAGAGTTGTTAGTAGGGTTATAATTTTGAAAAAATCTGGTTAGTTATAAAAGGGAGTATGGGTTACGTCGGTTACTTTTATGTCGAAGCCAAATCTTTCGAGTTTCGTTCGGATGTCTGTGTGGGGGATGGAGTGAGGCTAGCTGAGTGGAATAAGGGCCTCTTCAGGGCAGTGTTCCTGAATACGTTAAGTGTAGGATGGTTTAGGAGAGCGATGGAGGAACTGAAGCAGGTTGGGGAGATTCGGGATTTCTGCAGGACATATCGGGTGGGTTCGACGGTGTTGATCCTGCAGCGGAGGGGGAACGAGCACGGTAGTTTCTTGGAACTGTCAGAGTATGCTCTTGGAGGTAGAAGATCGTCTGTGATGATACCAGAGGGAAGAGTTGGTTGTGGGTGGGCTAATTGTCTAGCGCAACTGAGAAGATTAGAGAAATCACTCGAGAGAATAGCCGCTGGGGGGAAAACTGGCGGAAATATACCAAGTGCTGCAAGAAAGGAGTTGAAACCGGCGGTGCGTGATGGCCGATCGTTTGCGGAGGCGTTGATAGGGAGCAGCAGTAAGCTGGAAAATGGAGAATCAAGTAAGGACAATCTGGGTGGTTCAGGAGAGCTATCCTTGTCTTTGCTGGCAAGATCGGAGAAGCAGCCGGCGACGAAGGAGGGAGGAGACTGTACAGCTATTGGTGGAGCGCATTCTGCGCTGAACGACCTGGTTGCTTCTGCGGAAGGGCAAAGACAGCTGGCAGATTTCAAAAATTTGCTCGTCTCTATCCGTGATGAAGTTACAAGATGGCTGGATCGGCTGGAGTTGGGCCGGGTCATCGTTAGCCCAAACAAAGGTCAAACAGACATCGAAGTGGGTCAGGTTGCCTTGGGCTCTCCTGCGCAGGACCAACAAGGAAATAAGGAGAAAGGAAAAGAAGCAGCTGCCCAAGAGATATGCGGAAGCCCACAGCTTACCTACAAGCGTCGGGTTCCACTTAGGCAGAAGATCCACGCTGGGTCGACAACGGTGTCGGGGGAGGAAAAGGCCGAGCAAAGGCAGATTTCACCTTTGAGGTCGCTGGAGGTAAGTTCCGAGCTCGCCCATCCCGGTTTTGGGTCTGGAGGGTTGGGGAGTCGGGATGCTGCGCCTGCGGGGAGCTGTATGGAGGATTTTGGAGCTGGTTCAGAGGGGGACGGAGGGGTCATCGGAGGGTTGAAATCGGCCACAGAGGAGGCTACTTCGATTGAGAACCAGGATTCGATAGTCGATAGTCCGGGACCGGCAGATAATCAGGAGGAGGAGGAGTGCTTCAACAAGGGCAGTGAAAGCGGGAGGTTGGGTAAGTTCGGACTGGTTTCTGGTTTGAGTGTAGAGGCAGGAGACGGCAGGGAGGTGGGGGAGCAGGGGTTAGAAAGCCCGATACAGGCAGATTTTGAGATTGGACTGGGAGAGATGGCAGTACAGTGCAGGGGCCTAGAAATGATTGAAGTGTGTGGTAAGGTGGATGAGGTTATGAGTGATCTTGATTGTCGGGAGAAGGGTGATGGGGTTGACAGTTTAGCTTTGATGACTAACACAGGGGAGAATCTGGGGGATTTTGAGTTGCTGGAAGTTATGCCTTTGGCAGTCTTGGAGAAGGATATAGGAGTGGAGTCTTCGGATTGGGTGCTTGAGAGAATTAGTGGTTTTTGTAAAGTGGTTGGAATTTCTTGTCCTGGCCTTGAGGAGAAGATGATGGAACTGTTTAATGGTATTGAGGCACAACGGTTTTCTGATAGAGTGAGGCAAAACAATAATAGTAGTACTATGGGGAACCGAGGACACCGTGAAGTGAAGAGGTTAGAGTGTTCGGTGAATTATGATGGGAAAGGAGGTCAATCGTCCAGGTTGACTAGGAAGGGGAGGGTAGGTAATTGCTTATGTTGAAGCCAAAAATAATTTCTTGGAATGTGCGGGGCATGAATGAGTTTGAGAAAAGAACGAAGATTAGGGGGTTGTTGAGGGAATGGAAAGCAGATATTGTATGTTTACAAGAAACAAAATTGGAGGTTATCACCATGGAGTTGGTTTATAGTGTTTGGGGCTGTGCTTATGTGGATTGGGTGTATTTGGGCTCTAGAGGGGCTTCGGGAGGTATTTTGTTGATGTGGGATAGAAGAGTTGTTGAGAAGTTTGAAGAGTATGTTGGGAGATACGTGGTAGCCTGTGCCTTTCGAAATGTATCAGACTTTTTTGAGTGGGGTTTTGCGGGTGTTTATGGGCCTAATGATGATTGTGATAGAAGAGGCCTTTGGGATGAATTGGCGGGTGTGAGGAATATTTGGGAGATGCCGTGGTGTATGGGGGGGGATTTTAACGCTGTCCGGTATCCGAGCGAAAGAGGGGGGAAGGGAGATCTACCCATGCTATGGTTGAGTTTTCTGAGTTCATCTTTGATCAGGCTCTCATTGACCTTCCCTTGGTTGGGGGGAGATCCACCTGGTCTAATTGCCGTTCGTGGTCCAGAATAGATCGGTTTTTGTTGTCTCCAGATTGGGAGGAGTATTTTCCTGAGGTTTCCCAAAGGCGTTTGCCTCGGGTTCTATCGGATCATTATCCTTTGCTCTTGGATTGCGGCACCGGTAGACGAGGCAGGGGGTCTTTTAAGTTTGAGAATATGTGGTTGCAAGTTGATGGTTTTGAGGAGTTGGTAAAGGGTTGGTGGAGATCTTATGGGTTCGAAGGGTCGCCTAGCTATGTGTTTGCTCGGAAATTAAAAGCTTTGAAATTTGACCTTAGAAAATGGAACGATGAGGTGTTTGGAAATGTAGGGGCTAATAAGAAGAAACTTGAGACTGATCTGTGCGAGCTGGATTTGATTGCAGAGGAGAGGCCGTTATCTGATGAAGAAAAAGAAAAGAAGGTAGAATTTTCCAGAAAGTTAGAGCAGCATGTCTTTCTTGAAGAGGTCAGTTGGAGACAAAAGTCCAGGGCTCTGTGGTTAAAAGAGGGGGACAGCAACACAAAATTTTTTCACCGTGTGGCTAACTCTCATAGAAGGCATAACATGATCGAGGCTCTGGTGGTGGATGGTCAATTGACTGAGGATCGTGCAGTTATCAAAGATCACATTGTAGACTTCTACGCGAAGCTTTATAGTGAGCAGTATCAGTGGAGACCAAAGGTAGATGACTTATCGTTCTCTTCCATTGATGATATGGATAGAATTTGGTTGGAACGTGAGTTTGAGGAGGATGAGATTTGGGCGGTTATTCAGAACTTTAAAGGGGATAAGGCTCCTGGGCCTGATGGTTTCTCTATGGCTTTCTTTCAGAAGTGTTGGGAGATATTGAAGAATGATATTGTTGCGGTGCTGAAGGAGTTTTACTTTACCGGTAAATTTGAAAAGAGCCTTAATGCTACTTTTGTGTCGTTGATTCTAAAGAAGGCCGGAGCGGTGGATATCAAGGATTTTCGTCCTATCAGCTTAATAGGTGGTATGTATAAAATCATCTCTAAGATTCTGGCTAATAGGTTGAAGGTGGTTTTGGGGAAGGTTGTTTCTCAGTCTCAGAATGCTTTTGTAGAGGGGAGGCAAATTCTGGATTCAGTGTTGGTGGCCAACGAATGTGTGGATAGTAGGATTCGTTCTGGAACTCCGGGCATAATTTGCAAATTGGATCTGGAGAAGGCCTATGATCATGTAAATTGGGAATTTCTGCTTTATGTTCTAAAAAGATGTGGTTTTGGGGAGAAATGGGTTGGCTGGATTGCTCATGCTATTTCTACTGTTTCTTTTTCCATCATTATTAATGGGTCGCCTTCAGGGTTTTTTCGTAGTTCTCGGGGTCTTCGACAAGGGGATCCTTTGTCTCCGCTCTTGTTCGTGATGGTGATGGAGGTTTTCAGTCGGATGACATATGCAGCAGTGGATAGCGGGCGGCTATCGGGTTTCTCAGTGGGATCGAGTTCCCAGGTTGCCATGAAGGTTTCCCATTTATTATTTGCGGATGATACGTTGATTTTCTGTGATCCGGTTGTTGATCAGGTCCGAGATTTGAGGTGTTTGTTGCTTTGTTTTGAAGCAGTTTCCGGCTTGAGAATCAATTTATCCAAATCGGAGATGGTCCCGGTGGGAGAGGTAGAGGATGTCGAGGAGTTGGCTAGTATCCTTGGGTGTGGTGTGGCTTCGCTTCCGATTAAGTATTTGGGCCTTCCGTTGGGTGCTAAATATAAAGATTCTAATATATGGAACAATGTTATTGAGAAGATGGAAGCTAGACTAGCAGGGTGGAAGAAGGTGTGTTTATCTAGGGGGGGGAGGCTTACTTTGATTAACAGCACTCTCTCTAGCCTTCCTACGTATTTTCTTTCTCTTTTCCCTATTCCTGTGGGTATGGCTAATCGGATGGAGAAACTTCAGAGAGATTTCCTATGGGGTGGTGTTGGTGATGAATTCAAAATTCATTTGGTTAATTGGCGTACGATTTGCTCTTCAAAAGCTTCGGGAGGGTTGGGAGTAAGAAGTTTGGTTAGATTCAACAAAGCTTTGATGGGTAAATGGTTATGGAGATTCGCTATGGAGAGAGATGCTTTTTGGAGAAAGGTGGTGGAGGTCAAATATGGTAGTTCGAGGGGTGGTTGGTGTTCTAAGGAGGTTGGGGGTTCTTATGGGTTTGGTGTGTGGAAAAGCATTAGGAGGGGATGGGATGACTTCGCTGCGCATGTGAATTATGAGATCGGGGATGGCTCGAAAGTCTTGTTTTGGCATGATGTTTGGTGTGGGGATATTCCTTTGAAGATCCTCTTTCCTGAGTTGTTTCTTATTGCTACAAGAAAGGATGCTTGGGTGGAGGATATTATGCAGAGACAAAATGGCACCATCTCATGGAATATTTTGTTTGCTCGTCCTGTTCATGATTGGGAGGTCGATGCGGTTAGTAGGTTCTTTGGGATTTTGTACAACTTCAAAGTTAGTAGCGAGAGAGAGGATAAGTTGTGTTGGGTGCCAGCCCGTAAGAAATCCTTTGAGGTAAAGTCCTATTATCATTTGTTGTCGAGTCATTCTCAGTTCTCCTTCCCATGGAAAAGTATTTGGAAAGTTAATGTTCCCCCGAGAGTGGCTTTCTTTGTTTGGACGGCAACTCTTGGGAAATCTTTAACTCTGGATAATCTGCGTAAGAGAAACTTTATCGTAATGGATTGGTGCTATATGTGTAAATCCGCGGGAGAATCCATCGATCATTTATTTCTGCATTGTATGATGGCTTCTGAATTATGGAGGGTTCTCTTGCAATTGTTTGGGGTGGAATGGGTAATGCCGAAGTCGGTGAAAGATATGTTGGGGAGTTGGAGGGGCCAGAAGGGTAATCGGACCTCGTTACAGATTTGGCGCATGGCTCCGCTGTGTTTGATGTGGTGCATCTGGAGGGAACGGAATGCTCGCTGCTTTGAAGATTGTGAGACGGGTTTGTCAATTCTGAAGAGAAAGATGTTGCAATTGTTGTATATGTGGAGGGATAGAATTAAGACTATTCATGTTTGTTCCTATTTTGATTTCTTAGACAGTTGTTCTCTTTCCCCTGTTCCTTAGGGGTTCCTTGTATACATCCTGTGTACTTTGGGTTGCGCCCCTTTGCGCCTTTTCTATAAATTTTACTTATCAAAAAAAAAGAAAAGATAGTTACCTTTTTTTTTTGATAAGTAGAAAAGATAGTAACCTAGTAACTTTTATCCTTTCTTTGTTTGCTTATGCGAGGAAAATAGAGAAAATCTTTGACAAAATGCCTGAGCCATTCAAAGTACTTGTTTTTTGTGCTGCCCAAGTTGAGTTGAAGACAATCAGAGCAATGGAAGTGTGTTAGGATTCAATTTATTGAAAGAAAGTGAGAGCTGTCTCTTATTGGAAAAGGAAATATCCGGTCATTTAAGGCAATGAGGGACTTTGCTGTTAAATATAGGTAGCATTTAGAAAGTTTGTCAAAATTGATCTTTATGTTTGCAATTTTGTGCATGGGGACTACAACCTACTCTCAACTTTTATTTTTTATTACTTTGGTTAGATTAGGTGCCTTTTATAATTTTTGTTTTTGGGTGGGAACATGCTAGGTTAAGCTTGACATTGACTGCTTGGACTTGCATTGATAAATCCTTTTCTTTTTGGAAAGTGATAAATCTTAAATCAACCCAAACTTTGGGTTGGGCTTGGTTTAGTGCACGTCCAATCTTATGTAAACTAACCTTTATCTAAGAAAGCAGCATAATATAAATGCCAAAATGATTGCATAGGTCGCTATGGAACACATAACAATGTATACTCCATTACCCTTAAGATAATTAAGTATTGTTGCAGCTCATGTAGCTTTTTTTGTACTATTTTGATAGACTTTGTTGGAAGCCCAACCTTAGTTGAAATGTAACATTTGATAATCTTGTTTCCACCTGGAACAGAGTGTATTGCTTGAGTTAGTCAGAGTTATTATAAACCCGGGAACCTTGATTATAGTTTCATTTGATATTTGACAACTTTTTACTTTGATTGTTTTTTGAGTTGAGGTATTTGGATTCTCTTGTCATTTATCTCCAAAGACTGAGAATTGTGGTGATGCTGTGTTTATCCTTTGTACTCCTGGGTTATCTCTAGAAATAAAGAATCTAGTTTAGGGTGGAAGAGATAGTCATAAAAGTGAAACATGGAATCTCGCGTACAATAGTAAAGGGAAGTTTAAAAGAAGGGTGAGGGGTACCTCCCATTATGTATTTGGAACCCTAATGGACCAAAAAAGAAAAAAAGCAAAATAGAATCTGATTAAGATTAGATAAGAATTGATATTTTTCTTTCAAGTTATTATCTCCCTCTCAACATAAAACCCTTAGGTCACTTCTCTGTTTTTGTCTAGTGAGGAGGGAGGTAAGGCTCTCCTCCCTCCCTCCTCTTCCGGTTCCATTCCAGTCTAGGCTTCTAGTGGTTTTTCTCCTTCTTTTTGGTCTTTTTGTTTTGGGTTTCTCTGCTTCTTGCGAGAAGATCTCCGCTGGTTGGTTGTCACAGCTGTCTGGGGTGGTTCTTGGCAAATCGGGTATTTGGTAGTGTAGCTGATGGTGCAACTGGGTTTGTGGCTTTGATGCTTGGTTATCGTTGTTGGAGAGATGGTCCTCGCGGTGGTGGAAGGTTCATCGGCCCTTCGATTAGAGGCAAGGAGGATTTTTTCTTGTTTGACGATGGAAGAGCTTGGGAGCATCTCTGACTCTAGGGTTTCAGTTCTTTTCGAGAGGGCTCAGAGTTTTCTTTCGCTTGGGGAACAACAGCAGCTTCAGTAGGATCCTGAAGGTGGTGGTGTTCAGAGCGGGTGATTGGAGAGGGCTTCTATTAGGTGGAGGTTTTTGTCATGGTTGTCTCAGAGAAGAGACTGTCGGTGCGTCTTCGGGACCCGGTGGTCAAGGATTCCTTTGAAGTGGTAGGATCGAGGGGCCAGAGGTTCACTTCTCGAGGTCTAACTTTTGCCCTTTTGGCATCACAAACGAGGGCATAGGGCTTCAGCGCGGAAAGGGGAAGGATTCTATCGGTATTCTTTGGGTTTGGAAGGGTATTTTTGAGATTTTGAAAATGAGGTGGACTAGGTTTACGTGGGGGCGTCTCTTGCCGTTGGGCGCATGAAGGGGGCCTTTAGGTGTAGGCCCAAGCTAATGGATAAGTCTCTTTCCAAGTGGGATTTGAGTCGGGTTTTAGAAGTGGATCCTGGGTTTTTATCCGGTTCGACGGGATCAGATCTATTTCTTGGATCCTTTCCGGGGTTGCTGCGCTGGTGTCTCTGCCGATGGCTTTTTTGGTGCCGGCAGCCTCTTCTAATGTCGTTGGGCATGGTGGGTCTTCTCTAGCGAGCTCAGATGTTGCCAGTGAGTTTTTGTTCTCGCCGATGTTGTCTTCTACGGGTGCTTGTCGGTTCGACGGGTGTGGTTCGTCTTTGGCCTAGTTCTGGTCAGTGACGCCGCTTTTGTTGGGGTCAAGCTTTGTTAGTAGCTCAGTGGTTTGTTCTCTGTTGCATAGGGTTCTGGATTTGCGTTTGGGATTGGGTTTGTTTATGGGTTTCTGTTCTTGTTTGTTGGGTCTTGGGTTTCTTGTGGGTTTTGGGTGTTTGGGTTTTGGATTTGTAAGAGCTCTATTGTATATTACCTGTGTACGTAGGGACGCCTTACGCTTTTTAATAAAACTTTTCTTAATTATCAAAAAAAAAAAAAAAAAGATAGAGAAGAAATTGGATGTCAGAAAGTTAATATGGAAGGGTACTTTGCATATTTATGAGCTTATGCCATATTGCCAATCTCCACATCTCAACTTATCAATTGATAAGGAATTCTATTTTTTGTTTTTTCAATGATGGGAGAGGTGATGTCACTTTAACTTTAATGTTTAGCGTTGGTTATGATTATAGGATGCAGATGAAATTTCTAGTCTTCAAATATAAGGGACCACTTCTAATTTTTTCAAATTCAAAGTGAAAATGATCTCTATGTATATGGATAAGGCATCACAATCAGGCCTAGGAGTTCCTGTAAGCTACTTCTTTGTGTCAGTATCTCCTCTACTGATTAAGCGACAAAATGTGATTTCATTAACTCAGTGAACAGGAAACTCTGGTGGGCTGTGGATCAGCATCAAAATCATAGCATACCCATCAAAGGAGGGGTCTCACATTGTAATTCCTTTTTATATATGGATGGGTTTGAACAAACGATTGAAGCTAATATTGTCTTCACATGGGAGACTGCAACTAATGACAATAAAGACATGTTGAAGGTGAATACTTAGAAGGTTTTTTCTATAAAGTACATTTGCTTATTTTGAGAAAACCCAAACTGATGTAGAGCCCTAAAAAAACGAAAAAAAAAAAATTTACTGTGTGGCCACCCTAATTGGAGGAATCGGGTGGCCACATGGCCACTTTGTGTTTTTCATTTTTTTTTTTAAATAATAAGTTAGCTCCTATACTTGCAAAATTTAAGCACCTGCTTTCTTAAAATATTCCTACAACAAAGTTAGAACACAGTTTCAGAAGTGTTTTGTGTTTTGAGTGCGGCCACCCCTCCTCTTAGGGTGGCCACATAGCCACTCTGTGTTTTTCATTTTTATTTTTTAATTATAAGTTAGCTCCTATCCATGGTTTTGTCAAAATATTCCTACAACAAAGCAAGAATACAATTTGAGAAGTGTTTTGTGTTTTGAGTGGGAAATTCAAATTGAATATAGAATACAAGAATACAGTTCATTAACAGAGCCATATTTTGATGTGTTTGAAACTTTATTTTTTTATTTATTTTTTTTTATAGTCTTTTCTCTCCCTCTATTTCTTGCCTGGACTAGAGTAGATCTCTCAAAGATTCGAAATCACTATGATGATATTCAATACTCCCTCACCACATCTATCAAATTCTCTTAGGTTTCCACTTCCATGGCACTCCTTGTCTATCCTTTATATTTTATCCATTTAGTATACACTTTAGCTCTGCTCAGTCCTTCCTTTAGGGGTGTGGGTAAATGCTGGATGTTGGTTTGAGCACATCAGATTTGCTATAAATTATGGCGTTGAGGTGGAGTATTGGAGCTAAAACTTAATGCTGAACTCTAGAGCGAGGGTTTTCGTACTTTGGCGCTCGGGGTGCGGTGGGATTGTGCTGGGCTCTAATCAAGCTTAGCAGAGCCAAGTATTTTTTGGCTGTTTGGTGGCTTGATAAAGAAAAATGATACACATACATTCTCTACACATCTCCATACAACTAAGTTTCATATCCACTATTGAATTTGTGGGACCCAAATTGGGTCCCATAAATTCAATAATAAATTTGAAAATGAAATGTATAGGAGATGTATTTATATCATTTCTCCTTGATAAGTAGTGCGTTCAAGCACCACTTCCACTTTATTCAAGCCTAGATATTCTTGTTTAAACCTGGATTGGTGCCAGCCAAGCTCATGATGGTTTGGCTAAATAATGTAATGACTCTATATAATGTAACTAAGTGGCTGGAAATGATCATAAGTCCTCTAAAGAGCTCTCTGGTTTAAATTTAATGTCTCAAGTCATAAAAAGAAAGATTGATGTGCGACATAATCATGCAAGAGGTTGTATCATGCTTGATATCATTTTAAAGCAGCTTTTGGATGAGACATGCTTATATTTAGTAGAGTTCTTCAAGGTTTTCACGTAGATTAATCTTAAAAAGTTTTCATATTTGACCTGTTTTTGAACCTTAGCGGAGTTTGGCCTTGCCTGGGCTTGGCTCGTTTTTAGTAAATGAGCTAGAAAATACAATTTGAGCCAAGGGTGATATACCAAATCAGAAGCTTGAACAAGTTTGTTATAAAGAAAAGTCTAAGCTGTTCAGCACCCCGGGTTCTGTGCAGCTCTAAGATTGAGTTTGTCTTCATCTGATTTTTTTAATTTTTTGTGTGGGATGATGACTATTATGATTGTGATAATGCATATTGATAGAAGCATTTAAACAAATAAGATTTTGACAAAATCTAAGAGGTCTATGACTGTATTTTAATAGAAAATTATGTCCCCATTAGTCATTATGATCAAACAACCAGCTCTAAACAAATGCAGTTAGGGTATGTTTGTTAATGATTTTGAAAAGTGTTTCTGGGTTTTGGTTTGAAAAAGTGTTTCGATGTAATATAAAAGTAAGAAGTATTACATTTGAAAAATATTTTGTATTTTGAATTGTTTGTTAATGGTTTTGAAAACAGAAAAGTGTGGCTTTTACTGTATGCTGCTAGTGAACACATTATTAGGTTACTAATATTTGGTTAATACTTTTTGTTTCTTCTATTTGCAGGTCCCCAAGGGTTGATTGGGATACCATTGAAATGCATGTTGTTCGTCAGTTTTGATAATCTGAAAATTGTTAAGAGAAATATACTGTCTTCTAAATTGTGTGGCAGCATCAAGTGATACAATAAAATCCACCAAAACATTTTGTATCGTACTTTTGTTACTTCTAATTTGATTGTTGAATGGACGTCTATCAGGGAAATTCATGTTCTTCTTCTTCTTTTCAAACTTTTTTTTTAAAAAAAAAGAAAAAAAATTATTTATTTGTTGAGTCCTGTTGATAAGATATGATAATGTCTCGTGCTTCTGTTGTTATTGGTTATGTGGGGTGTGAGATCATTTTACTGTGAGTGAAAAAATATTGATTCATTTCCGAACTAAAATTCAAGTTAAAATGTTATGCTCACTTTTCAAACACTTAAACAATAGTTTTCAGATGTTTTTTTCAAAATAAACGCAAAATACTGTTTTAAAAAATAAGATATAAAATGACTTGTAAAAATTACAAAATACTAAGGATGTGTTTTTTAAACATGTGAGAAGTACAAGTTTTTTTTATTAATGCTATTAAAAGAGTATGTAAGAAGCACATATTATTTAAATATCATGTGTTTTTCACATGTTAAGGAACACATGTCAATCTTATACATGGGTTGTAGGAAATTTCACATAAATTGATTTGTTAGAAATTTATGTCCTTTGATGGAGAGGTTCTGGTGGGGGCATAGGGACAAGGACTCTAAAATAGCTTGGATGGCCTGGGGTGGAATGGGGAAGCATAAGCTGGAAGGGGGTCTAGGGTACCGGGATTTGAGAAGTTTCAACAATGCTCTCTTGGCTAAACAGGGATGGAGACTCATCAAAAATCCCGATACACTGCTGACAGAATTTTCCAGGAGAAGTATTATCCAACAGGGGATTTCTTGAGTTCCTCTTTGGGCTCTCGTCCCTCTTACGCGTGGAGGAGCATATGGGAGGCCATTCCGCTTTTGAAGGAGGGTCTAATGTGGAGAATAGGAGACGGGTCTAACATCAAAATTCGAGATGACAAATGGATTCCACCTCCTAAGCCTTATCAGTTTCAAGCTCAAGTGCAGAATCTGAATCCGGAAGCCAGAGTTTGTGAGTTAATTGATGTTGAGTCAAACTGGTGGAATGTTCATCTCTTGGAACAAATCTTCTCGGCTGATATGGTGGAACTAATTTGCAACATTCCCATTAGCCCCCGGTTGATGCAGGATCGTTTGGTCTGGGTGGGAAACAAGAATGGCCAATTTTCTATTCGTAGTGCTTATTTCCTTGATCTGGAGTGGGAGACAAGGCATCCAGGCAATAGCTCGAGGTCTTCTTACAACAAAGAGTGCTGGAAACTCCTTTGGAATTTGAAAATTCCTAGGTCAGTGCAACTTTTTCTTTGGAGAGTCTGCAACGATATCCTTCCTACCAAAGAAAAATTATGGAAAAGGAGGCTAGTCGAGAATCCGCTTTGCCCTCTGTGTGGTTTAGAATCGGAATCCAGTTTTCATGATGTGTGGCTTTGTGATGCTGCTAAGGCGGTTCGGTCCGAATGTCCTCCTCGGATTCAAAAAAGTAGTTTGGGGAATGATGATTTCTTGACCTTATTTGGTAGTTTGAATGGGAGGATGGACGTAGAAGACATGGAGTTATTCGCTATGGTAGCACAGAGGATTTGGTTCAGGCGTAATAGATTTGTTTTTGAAGGAGTTTTTACCCCTCCCAACTGTCTGATCAGAGGAGCAAAAGAAGCCCTCCAGGATTACAAGAAAGCACATGACTCTTCCTTTATTCTGTCTCATCCTGATCCACCCCCTTTATCTCACTAGTGGTCTAAACCTCCACAAGGAGTCTACAAACTGAATTGGGACGCTGCGGTTGATAGAAAACAGAGGTTGATTGGGGTGGGCATTGTGGCCAGAGATTGTAAGGGTAAGATCTTAGCGGCTAGATGCTCTTTTCACCGGTTCATTTCGAACCCTGCGGTGGCAGAGGCTTTTGGAGCAAAAATTTGTGCTGAATTTGGTCTTTTTTTGGGCTTGAAGAACGTGGTTTTGGAAGGCGATGCCTTGGAGGTGGTCCGTGCTATTTCCAGGGAGGGTGATGAGGATGGTTATCTTGGCAATCTAATAGGGGAGGTGCGTCAAATACTGAGAGGTTTTGAATGTTGGGCAGTTAGTCACGTCAGGAGGGCTAGGAATATGGTGGCGCATAACTTAGCCAAATTGGCTGTTCTCCATCCTCAAAATCATGTCTGGTTTGGTGATCTTCCTGCTTGTATATTGAGTCTTGTTTCTTCCGAGTGTTAGTCGTTTCTTTATCTATGGAAATACAAGCTCGTTTCAAAAAAAAAATATATATATACTTACCTCTTTACTCTAAACACAAACATGCTAATTTAAGTATCGGAGTGTCTTTGGAACCCGACAGCCTCTTTCACCCTGGAACCCCACTACAACACGAAACCTCGAAGGTCATGAATACTCCTTCCAAAGAATTCTACAAAACATCCAAAAATAACTCAAGTGAAGAATACCCCTCCGGATGTTAGAATATTTGACCAAAAAAATGTTCCAACATCTGTTAGAGTCTTATTTTCATCTAAATCAATTCCATCATCTCAATCCAATTTCCAGTTTACAATCCAATTTCCAAAAGAATTGGTGTTAGCCTCTTCTAAAACGCAAAGAAAGAAAGAAAGAAAGTAACGGGTTTTAAAGAATGGTTTTTAACAGAATGTGGTTTAATAAATTACAGGGAAAGATAATAATGAATTGATTAGAGAATTTCAATCTATTCTCTTTTCTTGCACTTTGGCAGCAACCAAACGGAAAGAGACAATGAGGAAAAGAAATGGGCTTTCTCAAATGATAAGGAAACAGGGAAAGCATATATAAAAGAAGTTCGCAGCATCTGTGGGTTTGGTCCGGCAGGGTGAAGTCACAACAGAGCATCGCGTGGGACTGGAAGAAGCAGAGGAAGAGGGAGAGGCAGGGAAATAGGAAGAGGAAGGGGAGATACAAAAATGTCCTTAAACTAGAAACAATAAAAATAAAAATTTGAAAAAAAAACCTGGTGGATGATCATCGGCTGAACAGGTGCGAATGAAAGTGGTAGTAAAGCAGAAGAAGGATGGAGGCAGAGTTGAGAAAAAAATTATGTTGGGAAGAGGGGAAGGGTGTAGTTAATGGATGATCTTTCTCTGCTTTAATTCATTTTTTGGCCGGCGTTGTTCTCCGAGGACGCCGGCCGCATCTTGGCCGGCTTTTTTTCAATTTTATTTTATTTTTATTTTTATTTTTTAAAAAAAAGCCTTTGGAGAGAAAAGGTCGACCGGAGCCGAGAGTTGGTTATGCAATTTTGGGGAAATGGCCGAGGAAGATGCTTGAGTTAATTTACATGGCTTTTATTGTCAATTATATAGAATTGATTTTACACGTATGCTATATGACGTGGCGAATGGGATATGTGTTGCAGTCTTAGGGGTGTTAAGTAGCGCTGATGTAGCAAACCGTTAGTTTTTGGACAGAAAAATTAACGGAGGTTCCAATTCCGTATTTTCCCAAAACTCAGGTGCCATCTGCGATACAAATTGAAACTAAGATACTAAAAAATAAAGTTTTCAAATCACAGGTACCAAAAATATATTTAACCCATTTTTTTAAAGCAAATTGGAAAAAGGTTACAATGATGCTTAGCTTTTGATTTAACTAGTAGCGCTCAATCTTGACCTTTAACTTTACTAGCCTTCTCAAGTTTGCTTCTTTTATGCTTGACAAGATTGAATTTCATGTGTCTTCATAGTGATACAATTATAATTTTCAACATTTGTTATAAGTCTTTCCCTTTTCTTATGTAGAACGCAGTATCTTCCCTCCTTTTATCAAAGAGGAGAATCTATTACTTGACTACACGAATAGAGATCTCTAACAATTTTGTTGTTTGAATTGCTAACAATTCGAACAGTAAATATAAGAGAGTCCATATAAAACTCATTTGACCAAGCAACTCTCAGTCAGCCTGCCCCTGCTTGGGTACGTAGGTTCTATAAAGACTTTATTATATTTATTGCACAAATTGTTAGGAATCTTACAAGAACAAGTAGCTTAATTATGCCTACGAATATATCAAATCAGCCTTGATAACCCAATTCACAATTACAATTATAATAACCACACCACTTGTTATGCTTAATTGGCTCTGGGTGGGTCCACTCCGTTTAATTTTTGGAGGGCACTAGTTTATTTTTTCAAAAAAAAAAAAAAAAAATTTCTTAGTATTGTTTTTCTTAGGCGATATAATTGAGATTTTGTATAGCTTTATTATGAAACTAATAAAAAAAATTACGTAAAGATCCATTTAATGCCCCGTTTCTTTCGGCGTAAAATGATTTCTAGAAAATGGTTTCGGTATTTTCCGGTGTTTGGTAGGAGCAAAAATAATGGTCAACCGGAAAATGATTTCCGTTTGACAAAAAATGCTTAATAAATTTCGAAAAATGGTAGATGCAGTCGACCTTTACGTTCAAGCAATTGACTATTGCCGAATTTCGACAAGTCAGATTCCGACTCCGGTCGGTGCCGAAATTCGACAAATTAAGCCGGAATCCAACGACGTCTGACAGATGTCCCCGGATTCCGGCCAGACTGGTCGGAATCTGGCCGGAACGGCCGGATCTCCGGAATCCTGGACGGATCCGGCCGTCTGGCCGGGATACTGGCCGGAGAGGCCGGATCACCAGCCAGAACGGCCGGACCCCCGGCATCTGAACGGATCCCACTGTTCTGGCTGGGATCCAGCCGTTTTGTGCCGGATGCCGTTGGGCGCATGAAGGGGGCCTTTAGGTGTAGGCCCAAGCTAATGGATAAGTCTCTTTCCAAGTGGGATTTGAGTCGGGTTTTAGAAGTGGATCCTGGGTTTTTATCCGGTTCGACGGGATCAGATCTATTTCTTGGATCCTTTCCGGGGTTGCTGCGCTGGTGTCTCTGCCGATGGCTTTTTTGGTGCCGGCAGCCTCTTCTAATGTCGTTGGGCATGGTGGGTCTTCTCTAGCGAGCTCAGATGTTGCCAGTGAGTTTTTGTTCTCGCCGATGTTGTCTTCTACGGGTGCTTGTCGGTTCGACGGGTGTGGTTCGTCTTTGGCCTAGTTCTGGTCAGTGACGCCGCTTTTGTTGGGGTCAAGCTTTGTTAGTAGCTCAGTGGTTTGTTCTCTGTTGCATAGGGTTCTGGATTTGCGTTTGGGATTGGGTTTGTTTATGGGTTTCTGTTCTTGTTTGTTGGGTCTTGGGTTTCTTGTGGGTTTTGGGTGTTTGGGTTTTGGATTTGTAAGAGCTCTATTGTATATTACCTGTGTACGTAGGGACGCCTTACGCTTTTTAATAAAACTTTTCTTAATTATCAAAAAAAAAAAAAAAAAGATAGAGAAGAAATTGGATGTCAGAAAGTTAATATGGAAGGGTACTTTGCATATTTATGAGCTTATGCCATATTGCCAATCTCCACATCTCAACTTATCAATTGATAAGGAATTCTATTTTTTGTTTTTTCAATGATGGGAGAGGTGATGTCACTTTAACTTTAATGTTTAGCGTTGGTTATGATTATAGGATGCAGATGAAATTTCTAGTCTTCAAATATAAGGGACCACTTCTAATTTTTTCAAATTCAAAGTGAAAATGATCTCTATGTATATGGATAAGGCATCACAATCAGGCCTAGGAGTTCCTGTAAGCTACTTCTTTGTGTCAGTATCTCCTCTACTGATTAAGCGACAAAATGTGATTTCATTAACTCAGTGAACAGGAAACTCTGGTGGGCTGTGGATCAGCATCAAAATCATAGCATACCCATCAAAGGAGGGGTCTCACATTGTAATTCCTTTTTATATATGGATGGGTTTGAACAAACGATTGAAGCTAATATTGTCTTCACATGGGAGACTGCAACTAATGACAATAAAGACATGTTGAAGGTGAATACTTAGAAGGTTTTTTCTATAAAGTACATTTGCTTATTTTGAGAAAACCCAAACTGATGTAGAGCCCTAAAAAAACGAAAAAAAAAAAATTTACTGTGTGGCCACCCTAATTGGAGGAATCGGGTGGCCACATGGCCACTTTGTGTTTTTCATTTTTTTTTTTAAATAATAAGTTAGCTCCTATACTTGCAAAATTTAAGCACCTGCTTTCTTAAAATATTCCTACAACAAAGTTAGAACACAGTTTCAGAAGTGTTTTGTGTTTTGAGTGCGGCCACCCCTCCTCTTAGGGTGGCCACATAGCCACTCTGTGTTTTTCATTTTTATTTTTTAATTATAAGTTAGCTCCTATCCATGGTTTTGTCAAAATATTCCTACAACAAAGCAAGAATACAATTTGAGAAGTGTTTTGTGTTTTGAGTGGGAAATTCAAATTGAATATAGAATACAAGAATACAGTTCATTAACAGAGCCATATTTTGATGTGTTTGAAACTTTATTTTTTTATTTATTTTTTTTTATAGTCTTTTCTCTCCCTCTATTTCTTGCCTGGACTAGAGTAGATCTCTCAAAGATTCGAAATCACTATGATGATATTCAATACTCCCTCACCACATCTATCAAATTCTCTTAGGTTTCCACTTCCATGGCACTCCTTGTCTATCCTTTATATTTTATCCATTTAGTATACACTTTAGCTCTGCTCAGTCCTTCCTTTAGGGGTGTGGGTAAATGCTGGATGTTGGTTTGAGCACATCAGATTTGCTATAAATTATGGCGTTGAGGTGGAGTATTGGAGCTAAAACTTAATGCTGAACTCTAGAGCGAGGGTTTTCGTACTTTGGCGCTCGGGGTGCGGTGGGATTGTGCTGGGCTCTAATCAAGCTTAGCAGAGCCAAGTATTTTTTGGCTGTTTGGTGGCTTGATAAAGAAAAATGATACACATACATTCTCTACACATCTCCATACAACTAAGTTTCATATCCACTATTGAATTTGTGGGACCCAAATTGGGTCCCATAAATTCAATAATAAATTTGAAAATGAAATGTATAGGAGATGTATTTATATCATTTCTCCTTGATAAGTAGTGCGTTCAAGCACCACTTCCACTTTATTCAAGCCTAGATATTCTTGTTTAAACCTGGATTGGTGCCAGCCAAGCTCATGATGGTTTGGCTAAATAATGTAATGACTCTATATAATGTAACTAAGTGGCTGGAAATGATCATAAGTCCTCTAAAGAGCTCTCTGGTTTAAATTTAATGTCTCAAGTCATAAAAAGAAAGATTGATGTGCGACATAATCATGCAAGAGGTTGTATCATGCTTGATATCATTTTAAAGCAGCTTTTGGATGAGACATGCTTATATTTAGTAGAGTTCTTCAAGGTTTTCACGTAGATTAATCTTAAAAAGTTTTCATATTTGACCTGTTTTTGAACCTTAGCGGAGTTTGGCCTTGCCTGGGCTTGGCTCGTTTTTAGTAAATGAGCTAGAAAATACAATTTGAGCCAAGGGTGATATACCAAATCAGAAGCTTGAACAAGTTTGTTATAAAGAAAAGTCTAAGCTGTTCAGCACCCCGGGTTCTGTGCAGCTCTAAGATTGAGTTTGTCTTCATCTGATTTTTTTAATTTTTTGTGTGGGATGATGACTATTATGATTGTGATAATGCATATTGATAGAAGCATTTAAACAAATAAGATTTTGACAAAATCTAAGAGGTCTATGACTGTATTTTAATAGAAAATTATGTCCCCATTAGTCATTATGATCAAACAACCAGCTCTAAACAAATGCAGTTAGGGTATGTTTGTTAATGATTTTGAAAAGTGTTTCTGGGTTTTGGTTTGAAAAAGTGTTTCGATGTAATATAAAAGTAAGAAGTATTACATTTGAAAAATATTTTGTATTTTGAATTGTTTGTTAATGGTTTTGAAAACAGAAAAGTGTGGCTTTTACTGTATGCTGCTAGTGAACACATTATTAGGTTACTAATATTTGGTTAATACTTTTTGTTTCTTCTATTTGCAGGTCCCCAAGGGTTGATTGGGATACCATTGAAATGCATGTTGTTCGTCAGTTTTGATAATCTGAAAATTGTTAAGAGAAATATACTGTCTTCTAAATTGTGTGGCAGCATCAAGTGATACAATAAAATCCACCAAAACATTTTGTATCGTACTTTTGTTACTTCTAATTTGATTGTTGAATGGACGTCTATCAGGGAAATTCATGTTCTTCTTCTTCTTTTCAAACTTTTTTTTTAAAAAAAAGAAAAAAAATTATTTATTTGTTGAGTCCTGTTGATAAGATATGATAATGTCTCGTGCTTCTGTTGTTATTGGTTATGTGGGGTGTGAGATCATTTTACTGTGAGTGAAAAAATATTGATTCATTTCCGAACTAAAATTCAAGTTAAAATGTTATGCTCACTTTTCAAACACTTAAACAATAGTTTTCAGATGTTTTTTTCAAAATAAACGCAAAATACTGTTTTAAAAAATAAGATATAAAATGACTTGTAAAAATTACAAAATACTAAGGATGTGTTTTTTAAACATGTGAGAAGTACAAGTTTTTTTTATTAATGCTATTAAAAGAGTATGTAAGAAGCACATATTATTTAAATATCATGTGTTTTTCACATGTTAAGGAACACATGTCAATCTTATACATGGGTTGTAGGAAATTTCACATAAATTGATTTGTTAGAAATTTATGTCCTTTGATGGAGAGGTTCTGGTGGGGGCATAGGGACAAGGACTCTAAAATAGCTTGGATGGCCTGGGGTGGAATGGGGAAGCATAAGCTGGAAGGGGGTCTAGGGTACCGGGATTTGAGAAGTTTCAACAATGCTCTCTTGGCTAAACAGGGATGGAGACTCATCAAAAATCCCGATACACTGCTGACAGAATTTTCCAGGAGAAGTATTATCCAACAGGGGATTTCTTGAGTTCCTCTTTGGGCTCTCGTCCCTCTTACGCGTGGAGGAGCATATGGGAGGCCATTCCGCTTTTGAAGGAGGGTCTAATGTGGAGAATAGGAGACGGGTCTAACATCAAAATTCGAGATGACAAATGGATTCCACCTCCTAAGCCTTATCAGTTTCAAGCTCAAGTGCAGAATCTGAATCCGGAAGCCAGAGTTTGTGAGTTAATTGATGTTGAGTCAAACTGGTGGAATGTTCATCTCTTGGAACAAATCTTCTCGGCTGATATGGTGGAACTAATTTGCAACATTCCCATTAGCCCCCGGTTGATGCAGGATCGTTTGGTCTGGGTGGGAAACAAGAATGGCCAATTTTCTATTCGTAGTGCTTATTTCCTTGATCTGGAGTGGGAGACAAGGCATCCAGGCAATAGCTCGAGGTCTTCTTACAACAAAGAGTGCTGGAAACTCCTTTGGAATTTGAAAATTCCTAGGTCAGTGCAACTTTTTCTTTGGAGAGTCTGCAACGATATCCTTCCTACCAAAGAAAAATTATGGAAAAGGAGGCTAGTCGAGAATCCGCTTTGCCCTCTGTGTGGTTTAGAATCGGAATCCAGTTTTCATGATGTGTGGCTTTGTGATGCTGCTAAGGCGGTTCGGTCCGAATGTCCTCCTCGGATTCAAAAAAGTAGTTTGGGGAATGATGATTTCTTGACCTTATTTGGTAGTTTGAATGGGAGGATGGACGTAGAAGACATGGAGTTATTCGCTATGGTAGCACAGAGGATTTGGTTCAGGCGTAATAGATTTGTTTTTGAAGGAGTTTTTACCCCTCCCAACTGTCTGATCAGAGGAGCAAAAGAAGCCCTCCAGGATTACAAGAAAGCACATGACTCTTCCTTTATTCTGTCTCATCCTGATCCACCCCCTTTATCTCACTAGTGGTCTAAACCTCCACAAGGAGTCTACAAACTGAATTGGGACGCTGCGGTTGATAGAAAACAGAGGTTGATTGGGGTGGGCATTGTGGCCAGAGATTGTAAGGGTAAGATCTTAGCGGCTAGATGCTCTTTTCACCGGTTCATTTCGAACCCTGCGGTGGCAGAGGCTTTTGGAGCAAAAATTTGTGCTGAATTTGGTCTTTTTTTGGGCTTGAAGAACGTGGTTTTGGAAGGCGATGCCTTGGAGGTGGTCCGTGCTATTTCCAGGGAGGGTGATGAGGATGGTTATCTTGGCAATCTAATAGGGGAGGTGCGTCAAATACTGAGAGGTTTTGAATGTTGGGCAGTTAGTCACGTCAGGAGGGCTAGGAATATGGTGGCGCATAACTTAGCCAAATTGGCTGTTCTCCATCCTCAAAATCATGTCTGGTTTGGTGATCTTCCTGCTTGTATATTGAGTCTTGTTTCTTCCGAGTGTTAGTCGTTTCTTTATCTATGGAAATACAAGCTCGTTTCAAAAAAAAAATATATATATACTTACCTCTTTACTCTAAACACAAACATGCTAATTTAAGTATCGGAGTGTCTTTGGAACCCGACAGCCTCTTTCACCCTGGAACCCCACTACAACACGAAACCTCGAAGGTCATGAATACTCCTTCCAAAGAATTCTACAAAACATCCAAAAATAACTCAAGTGAAGAATACCCCTCCGGATGTTAGAATATTTGACCAAAAAAATGTTCCAACATCTGTTAGAGTCTTATTTTCATCTAAATCAATTCCATCATCTCAATCCAATTTCCAGTTTACAATCCAATTTCCAAAAGAATTGGTGTTAGCCTCTTCTAAAACGCAAAGAAAGAAAGAAAGAAAGTAACGGGTTTTAAAGAATGGTTTTTAACAGAATGTGGTTTAATAAATTACAGGGAAAGATAATAATGAATTGATTAGAGAATTTCAATCTATTCTCTTTTCTTGCACTTTGGCAGCAACCAAACGGAAAGAGACAATGAGGAAAAGAAATGGGCTTTCTCAAATGATAAGGAAACAGGGAAAGCATATATAAAAGAAGTTCGCAGCATCTGTGGGTTTGGTCCGGCAGGGTGAAGTCACAACAGAGCATCGCGTGGGACTGGAAGAAGCAGAGGAAGAGGGAGAGGCAGGGAAATAGGAAGAGGAAGGGGAGATACAAAAATGTCCTTAAACTAGAAACAATAAAAATAAAAATTTGAAAAAAAAACCTGGTGGATGATCATCGGCTGAACAGGTGCGAATGAAAGTGGTAGTAAAGCAGAAGAAGGATGGAGGCAGAGTTGAGAAAAAAATTATGTTGGGAAGAGGGGAAGGGTGTAGTTAATGGATGATCTTTCTCTGCTTTAATTCATTTTTTGGCCGGCGTTGTTCTCCGAGGACGCCGGCCGCATCTTGGCCGGCTTTTTTTCAATTTTATTTTATTTTTATTTTTATTTTTTAAAAAAAAGCCTTTGGAGAGAAAAGGTCGACCGGAGCCGAGAGTTGGTTATGCAATTTTGGGGAAATGGCCGAGGAAGATGCTTGAGTTAATTTACATGGCTTTTATTGTCAATTATATAGAATTGATTTTACACGTATGCTATATGACGTGGCGAATGGGATATGTGTTGCAGTCTTAGGGGTGTTAAGTAGCGCTGATGTAGCAAACCGTTAGTTTTTGGACAGAAAAATTAACGGAGGTTCCAATTCCGTATTTTCCCAAAACTCAGGTGCCATCTGCGATACAAATTGAAACTAAGATACTAAAAAATAAAGTTTTCAAATCACAGGTACCAAAAATATATTTAACCCATTTTTTTAAAGCAAATTGGAAAAAGGTTACAATGATGCTTAGCTTTTGATTTAACTAGTAGCGCTCAATCTTGACCTTTAACTTTACTAGCCTTCTCAAGTTTGCTTCTTTTATGCTTGACAAGATTGAATTTCATGTGTCTTCATAGTGATACAATTATAATTTTCAACATTTGTTATAAGTCTTTCCCTTTTCTTATGTAGAACGCAGTATCTTCCCTCCTTTTATCAAAGAGGAGAATCTATTACTTGACTACACGAATAGAGATCTCTAACAATTTTGTTGTTTGAATTGCTAACAATTCGAACAGTAAATATAAGAGAGTCCATATAAAACTCATTTGACCAAGCAACTCTCAGTCAGCCTGCCCCTGCTTGGGTACGTAGGTTCTATAAAGACTTTATTATATTTATTGCACAAATTGTTAGGAATCTTACAAGAACAAGTAGCTTAATTATGCCTACGAATATATCAAATCAGCCTTGATAACCCAATTCACAATTACAATTATAATAACCACACCACTTGTTATGCTTAATTGGCTCTGGGTGGGTCCACTCCGTTTAATTTTTGGAGGGCACTAGTTTATTTTTTCAAAAAAAAAAAAAAAAAATTTCTTAGTATTGTTTTTCTTAGGCGATATAATTGAGATTTTGTATAGCTTTATTATGAAACTAATAAAAAAAATTACGTAAAGATCCATTTAATGCCCCGTTTCTTTCGGCGTAAAATGATTTCTAGAAAATGGTTTCGGTATTTTCCGGTGTTTGGTAGGAGCAAAAATAATGGTCAACCGGAAAATGATTTCCGTTTGACAAAAAATGCTTAATAAATTTCGAAAAATGGTAGATGCAGTCGACCTTTACGTTCAAGCAATTGACTATTGCCGAATTTCGACAAGTCAGATTCCGACTCCGGTCGGTGCCGAAATTCGACAAATTAAGCCGGAATCCAACGACGTCTGACAGATGTCCCCGGATTCCGGCCAGACTGGTCGGAATCTGGCCGGAACGGCCGGATCTCCGGAATCCTGGACGGATCCGGCCGTCTGGCCGGGATACTGGCCGGAGAGGCCGGATCACCAGCCAGAACGGCCGGACCCCCGGCATCTGAACGGATCCCACTGTTCTGGCTGGGATCCAGCCGTTTTGTGCCGGATTCCGGCAAGGTTCTCCGGAATCCGGCGAAAATGGCCGGATTCTGGCAACTTTTGCCGGAATTTGTATATGCCAAATTTTAAAAAAATATTTTTATATTAATATTTTTTATTTGGTGAATAAAATTTAATTTTTTTTAAATTAATATGATTAAATTAAAATATAAAAAATATTTGTAATTTTCCGTACGCGCCAAACACCAAAAAATGATTTCGACGGAAAATATTTTTCTGAAAAATGACTTGCCCGAAACTATTTTACGACGGAAACCATTTTACACCGAAACAAACGGAGCATAAAATTAAGGTAACATCTATAAAGCTAATTGTAAAAATTAAAAATCAAAGGAGGGATTTGATACTAACCTAAAATTGAGGATAGTAACTTGTTATTTTCCTTTTTCCATAATACTTGTTATCTAACTGAATCGTCATAATACAATGAATCCAATTTGAGCCCCTCTGTTTTAAGATCACAGTTTTCAATTTGATAAATACAAGACTTGAATTTGAACTCATTTTTAAATCTGAGACCTCCATTTAGTCTCTCTGCCAAATAGTTAACAAAAGTGGGTCTTGAAAATACACTTTTTGCAACTACGCCCCAAGATTGAAACGAGGAAAAAGAATGGAATGGGAATCCCTATATGTGGTGAGAAACTAAAAGATACTCGTAGAAAGCATGGCCCCCAAGCCCTATGTAAGTATAACCCTTAGAAGATAGTTTAGCATTGCTCTATCGCTGAGAAGGGAGTGTATATGCAAACGAATATTAACTACTCGCATCCATCTATTATTCGCACATGCGGATGCAGATAACAGTTTTAGAATATGCGGATGCGGTTAATATATATATATATATGTCGTCGTTTTGAATTAGGTATATGTTAAGTTTACATTGGTTTGGTTGATTATGTTGATTTCTTGTGTAACACTTTAACAAAAAGGCAAAAATAATATAAAATCAATATATTTTTAAAAGATTATAGCTTAAAAAAATTAAAGGAAGCCAAAAATACTAAAAATCGACCTAAATTATTTTAAAAATCATTTAAAATAAGCCCTAATGGAGACCCAAAAAATGCCCAAAAGACTAGAATATTCCTAAAATGGCAATTATCTAATATGCAAATAGTAAATAATAACCGTATTTAATAATTGTGCGGATGCGGTTAGTAAAAACATGATGAAGATGCAAATATCTACAGGTAATAATATCATCATTTTGCAAATGCGGCTGCGGATATTATAAATAACTGTATCCACATTCGTATATACACTCCTACCGCTGAGTCCGAAGAAAAGATCAGTAAATCAAGAAACCTCTTTACCTTGAACTCATAACTAGCAAAATGAGTTGCGCATTGACATTTTTGTCTGTGATCAAATGGTAGAGCCATGAGCCACTCCTTCTAGGGGGTGGCCGCTAATCATTCATGGCTCCAACCCCAGCCCCCGCCCCCCCCCCCCCCAACTAAAGTGGCCGCGAGCCCTTAACTTTTAAAAAAGAAAATTGATCTGAGAGGCATAATTATATTTTCACAATCATTTATGATATCCATTTGACGAAAAGATTTACGGAAGCCTCAAATTTAAAATATGCCCAAACAAAAGTCTTGAATCTATCAAATTAAAAACCAAAAGTCTTGAAATCAAAATGGCCAGAAGCATTGGAGGGTTTTAACCTGAAGATATCAAATTCTTCTTCAAATTATATGCTCACACACACAAAATAAAATAAAATAAAAATAAAAATATCACTAAGCATCCTCAGAGGATTCTTTACAATGTCAATACTAACGCCGGCCAGTGGCCACTGCGCCCACTTCCCTTACCTGTCTTTTTTCGGTGATTTCTTTTCCCCTCACCAATTTGCGTTCTCCAGGCCTCTCTTTCGAATTGCTATTGTTTGGACCGTTTTATTTGATTTCATTTTTAATTATTTAATCAATGATGGAGTTTTCGTCTGAGAAAGTTGAAGAAAAGAGGAATATAAATTTGTTTTATATATTAACTTTTGATTGAAATTGTGGGTTTCCAACATAGCTTTCTGTTGGTGGATGAATTTTTTGTTTGATTGATTTAAAAATCAGGCAAATTTGGGGTTTTGAAGTCCTCTTTGTCTCCCAACTAAACAGATCCCTACCAATCTCTTAATGCTTATAACAACAGATCTATCATCCACCACACCATCTCAACCAACTGCTCCATCAGCTTCATATCTGTTCAATATAATTTGAAAACGCGAAATGCTACATATACTTTCAACTATTTTACTCCGACAAGTCACCATTGATGTAAAACACACCCGTCCAAAATTTAATAGTCATTTTCACTGCCACGTAAGGGAGTGCACAATTAGAAATACATGTAGCATTTCTCACTGGATTTTGCTTTTTACTTGATCCATCCGATCTGTGCAAACCCTAAGAATACATGTGAATTCCCCCATTTTTCAAGAAAAAAAAAAAATTGAAAGAAAACACCTTGTCATGGAAAATATTCCTAGAGGTTCTCACAAAACTGGTTCAAGGAACAGTTGATTGAAAACTGGGCCCCATAACTTTCCCTGTGAGATAGTACACTCAAATTAATGTTGTTTCTTAATTACCCAAACCCTAATTCTACAGTTAAAACAAAAAAAACCCTTCAAATTTTTGGTCTTCCAAGGCATATATAACAAAGTCTCTTTAGGGGTGGAAAGGGAGCCACTACTCTGCCATATTCCTTTTCTTCTTTTAACATTTTATTATTTGCCCCCAAACCTCAACCCTACAAACTTGATGATCCTCAAATTCATACCAGTTCATAACTTGAAAAAAAAAAAAAAAAAAGGCCAATGAAAGGCTTGAATCTGATAAAGAAAACAACATTTAAAGATTAACTGCATACCTCCCAAATGTTGGACCAGCAAAAGTACATCCCTTTGACAACAACAGGATTTGAGTATAACAGTTGATATAAAATGTTCTCATTCGGGTTGTTGGAATTCAAGATCTAATTTCCTTTTTAGATGTGTTCTGTCAGTACTGCAGAAGAACCAAAAAGAAAGAATCAATAATAATGACAACCTTAAAGTACAAGGTTTGCTATATATAACAATCATTCACATATTCTGCATAACTTCATGAAAAAAGGCGATTCTAATGTCCATATTCCACTAGTTTGTTTAGCACTCAAAATTTACAACAACAAAAAAAGGGTTTATAATAATAATTATAACACATATTCCACATTTTCCCAAAAGACGAAATCCAATAAAGTAGATATTATATCATACTATGAGCAATTGGATATTAGCAGTCATTGAGGGGTTCTGTTCTACCTATTAGTAGTACTTAATCATATTGCAACTTTAAACAAATATGTTTTCAAGAAATTAGCATATTAGAATCAGATGCCTAAATAGGGTGAGAAATTTTTTGTCCTATCGGTTCAACTGCTTTGTCCGACTCAGGAATATCAGTTAGAGAAACTCCGATCCTTCTGTTTCGTCCCAGATCAGGTGAACTTTTTTGTTCTCATTCAAATCATTGAAGTGAACCACTCTTATTCTTCACTTCCAAGTTCAAAAATTCAGACAAACCAAAATCATTTGTAGGCATATGTTGGGACAGTTTTTTTTTTCCCCAAACATTAAGATCCTAATGTAAATATTCATTAAAAAAATATTTACATAGATCTAGGCCTTTTTTATAGGTTTGTTAATCTGAGTATAATTTTCTAAATTTTGTAATTCAGGTTTGTTATGTAGTTAAAACATGACTTTTCTACATTGATGTAGCTATGAGGACTATAAATTAATTTAATACAAAGCCACTATGAGATTGAAATCCAATGCAACCCAAGTCAGTTACCGGTTGTCTTAAATAAATAAGGATGTATGGTTCTTTAATATTATCCAAAACCTTATGCCATGTTGCTTTGCATTTTAAGATAACTGATAACTCTCTCTCTCTCTCTCTCTCTCTCTCTTAGTAAATTACACATGCACTAAGTTTTTTTTTATGAATACACATGCACTAAGTTTAAAATCTACAACCTTACCTTCCACCTGTTCTTTTAAGATAGGAAGTGACACCCGAACTAGAACTCAATAGCTTGCATTTTAAGATAATTTTCTCTCTTCGAAAACCTTATGCCATGTTGCTTTGCAATTTAAGATAATTCTCTCAATTAGTAAGTTACACACGCACTAAGTTTAAAATCTACAACCTTACCTTCCACCCATTCTTCTAAGACAGGAAGTGACATTTGAACTAGAACTCAATAACTTGCATTTTAAGATAATTTTCTTTCCCTTTCTCTATTTCTTCTTTTATTTATTAGTAAGTTACACATGCACTAAGTTTAAAATCTACAACCTTACTTCCCACCTGTTCTTCTAAGACAGGAAGTGACATTTGAACTAGAACTCATTAGCTTGCATTTTAAGATAATACATCTCACTCAATGGATTATCTGACTTGGAACCATCCTTAACAAAAACGAGAGAGAGAGGGGGGGGGGGGGGCAGCCACCTACAATAGAGGGGTGGACGGGTGCCCAATAATGAGGGGTGGCTCACGGGGCCACCCCTCCCCTTTTTTTTTTTTTTTTAATATTTTAATTTTTTATCATAAAAGAAAATTAAGTGACGTTGCAAAACTACTTACGTTAATGCCACATAAGCAGTTTTAGACGTAATGAGGGAAATGAAAAATATAAAAAAATTAAGGAATTAAAGGTTGAATTTAAAAACCCAAGGATTAAATTGAAATCATGTGATTACTTAAGGAGTAAATTTATATTTTCCCTTAATTCAACAACTAAAACATAAGAAGAATTCAAGGTTTTGTTTCGAAGAAGTCCCACATTTTCCGCCGAATTAGAGGGAGATATCACCATTGATAACCAAATTCTCTACCGAGTTACATCTTCTATTAGAGCTAGCACTCTGGTGGACAAACTTGGTATTTTTATCACCCTCTCTTAACCACAACACCCTTAACTTTTGCCTCCAACACACCTCCAAAAGAATAGTCTTCTACAACTTAACAGTAGCCACATTCTTCCTCAGTTTCTCCTCACCAGAAATAGGCCTTTATTCTTCAACCGCTTCCAGACCTTTTAAATCATTAAGAAGATCTCTTCTTTTCTTTTCCACCATTACCAAACACTGATTCATTTCACGTTTTTGAATCGGCTTTCAGAGCTTTTAGTTTCTGAGCCAAAACAAAACTGGGGCAACCTTGAAAGCAATAGTTCCACCAGTACCTCACCTTCTCAACAAAGCCGTCTGTTTCAGCAGCATGTTTTCAAATTTAAAGTAACTTTTGCCCCTCTACAATTCGCCACAATCAAGAAGAATAGGAAAATGATTTGAAAGAAGCTTGGGTAATCTGCACTAAACAATGTCCTGAAAATTAGCCTCCCACTCAAGAGAGACAAAAAACTGTCAATTCGAGACCACAAAGGGGAATCGTGATTACGAGACCAAGCGATGCTTCCACCCCAGATAGGGATATCCATAAGACCCAGCTCAAGAATAAAATCTGAGAACTCTTCCATAGCAGGAGAGAAACTAGCCCTCAATCTATTGCAAGGGAAGCGAGTGACGTTAAAGTCGCCTCCAATGCACCAAGGTAAATCCCACCAGCTAATCAAACCTGTCAACTCCTCTCATAGCAACCCACGATCAACATTTCTGGTCATTAACATTTCTGAATTTACAAGCCACCGAGAAGTTACCCACATACATTTCGATTTTCTCCACAAACTTCGCACGGTACTCCTAAAAATTTGCTCCAATTTAGTCTCCTATTAACAATGTCAACCTTCCACGATTTGAGGAGATTTCTCATACGCATATGTTTATCCACATCGTGCAACCCTCTAAAATTTCAATAAATAATTTTCGGCTTCATAATGGAACAGAAGACACCCACCCTCCTCTACCGCCATATTTAGAAGCATTATCTATAGAAGAGAACAATCTAGCCTTTTCAATTCCCCTTTAGGAGTCAACTTATAGGTGCTAGAAGAGAACCACTGTTCACAGCATCCTTAATGGCTGGCTTCAACAGAAGCGGAAAGGGGCATAATTTCCTTCAAATTTGTCACAAAGCATTCCCATAAATTTACTAAAACTTCTGATCTTCTTTAATACCCACTCCGAAGTCTCTGGCTCATAAAAGCCAGTCTCCTCCAAAGCTGAAGGGGGTAGACATTAAGTGGCTCACAGAAAATAGGCTCACCCCAAGGAGAATTATTCAAAGTCAGTACATCAAACTTACACTCAAGCCCACCTCCCTCCACAACGCTCAAATCCGGACAAGGAGACAACTCCTTTCCAGAGCGACTAGTCTCTAAAGCTTGCACAGCCACAGAGGTAACTATGGCAGAGTTCAAAACAACATCCTCGTTGATCCCACACCAACTAAGAAGTGTTAAATTACCACTTATTCCAAAAGCTTAAGCTAATAGGAAGCAGTAAATTTATTCACTTAATCAATACTTTAATACTCCCCCTCACGTGTGAGCTCAGACTTCCTTTTAATAGGTGAAGCCTAACACGTAAAATATATTTTTTTTTTTATAAGTAATTGCAACAATATAAAAAAGCGCAAAGGGGCACAACCCTTATACACGGGAAGTATACAAGAGAACCCCTAACAGGGACGAACAGAGAATAAATTTAAAAATTCAACATAAGTAAAAGAGCTCAAACTATGATGGGGCGCTATCCAAAAATATAAAGTATTGAGCAACCGCTTCCGTAGCTCCACCATGGATGTCTCTACATCTTCAAACAGCCTAGCATTCCGCTCCCTTCAAATACACCACAGCAAGCATAAAAGAGCTAACCGCCAAGCCTCTATAGCATGACCACCCCCAAGCGCCGCCCCCCAACTATTCAGCAACTCCAACACCGTACTTGGCATAACCCACTCAACCCCAAATAAAGTAAGGACATAGCTCCAAAGAGCCTGGGCGACCTCGCAGTGAAGCAACAAGTGATCAATAGACTTCCCACTCTTCTTACATAAACAACACCACTCAATTACTATCACTTTCCTCTTACGCAAGTTATCATGCTTCAATATTTTGCCCAAAGCAGCTGACCAAACGAAGAAGGCCACCCTAGTTGGAGCCTTAACACGCCAAATATTCTTCCAAGGGAAACACGGGACAAAAGGGTCATCTTTCCTAATAAGCTCTTTGTAGAAGGATCTCACCTCAAATAAACCTTTTTTAGAGGGATTCCACACTAACCTGTCACCCTCCCCACGTCGAGCCGAACTGGAGTATAGACGATCGAAGAAAGAAAGTAAATGATGGAGTCATGGTTTGAACTCAAGACATTTGGCTCTGATATCATATTAAATCACCATTTATCTTAAAAGCAAGCATATAGGAAGAAGTAAATTTAATAACTTAATCAATACTTTAACAAGAAGAGGCTGGTTTGGAATAGCCTCAGCTATGGCACAAGGCAAACCATTCATTGCACTACATGCCTCTAGCTGAGTCAGCCCCTCCAGTACCAACTCCTAATCAACACAGCAAACCACTCCCTCCTCCCCAAATCAAGAGAAGGACCAAAGGCCCAAGGGTCTAAACCTGTGACAAAACCCCTCTTTCCACTCCTCAGAACAATCTTTTCTTTTTTGTAAGTAAGAAATCAATCTCATTAAAAAAGCGTCAAATGCCCTTTTGTACACTGGGAGTATACAAAGGAAACACTTCATTAGAAAGAGAAAAGCGTGCGAGAAAGTCAACAAAACTAAATGACAAAGGGTGGACATAAACCGTAATCCAAAAGTACAAAGTAAGATAGAACAAGGATAAAATCTCATACAAGGTACTTTCCAAATCCTCGAAACTCCTATTGTTCATTTCCCTACATAAGCACCAAAAGAGGCAAATAGGCACCATTTTCCACACCGCAAAACTCGTTGGCCTTCTAGAGGACCACCAACAAGCAAGCAAGTCGATAACCCGTCTAGGCATAACCCAAAACATCCCGAAACGACTGAAAAGAGTACACAAAGCAGAAGCCACGTTGTAATGAAGAAGATGGTCCACGGACTACCCAGTGTTCTTACATATATAGCATATGTTTATCACGATAACATGCAGCCTCCTAAAGTTGTCCAGAGTAAGGATCTTACCAAGAGTCGCGGACCACGCAAAAAAGGCAGCCCTTGAAAGAGCCTGAGTGTGCGCCAAACACTTTTCCAAAAAAAGCGACTCAGGGAGTATACAAGAACGACAGCTAAGAAGAGAGTAAAAGAAGAACTTGACCTTTAACAAACCTTTTTTGGAGGAGACCCGCCACATCTTATCCTTCCTACCTCTTCTCACTTTAACTGAATGCAACGCCTGAAAGAAAGAAGCAAAATCATCCACCTCCCAATTGTGAGACTCCCTAGTAAAGCTCACGTTCCACCGGTTGGAACCGCCCAAAAACTCCAAATTATCCGCAACAGAGGCGTCCTTCACACTGGCAATACCAAATAAAGCTGGAAAAGCTACCTTAAGAGCCGTATCCCCACACCACAAATCATGCCAAAAGCTGATCTTGGATCCATCCCCCACAACAAATCTAGTGAAGCTTGAGAAAGAATCCCAACCTTTTCTGATGTTCTTCCACACCCCCACCCCAGAGGCCACCTGCCAACTTGAGAGCACCACCTGCCCCATAGGCTGCTGCATTTAGAATCCACCACTACTCTCCACGCATCTCTCTTAGATCCAAAACGCCATAACCATTTACCTAGTAGGACGCGATTGAACACCTTCAAATTTCGATCCCCAACTCTCCCTTAGATATCAGAAAGCAAACCTTGGGGATATTTAAATTCTTCGCCTATCCCTCCCCATAAAAAGTCTCATTGGAGCTTCTCAATTTAATTGGCCACACTAGCGGGAATGGGGAAGAGAGACAAGTACGTAGGTAGATTGGAAAGAGTACTCTTAAGGGTAACCCTACCACCCTTGGACAAATACAACATTTTCCAACTGGCCAAGCAACACTCCATCTTTACCACGATGCCATCCTAGATAGACTTAACCTTGTAACACGCCCCTAGCGGCATACCAAGATACTTCAGGGGCAGAGAGGAAGTTTCGCATCCCAAGATGTTAGCCAACTCAGCAACATTATCCACGTTGCCAACAAGAACCAAGAGGGATGTGGCCAAATTGACCTTTAAGCTAGATACAACTTCAAAACATAATAAGAGGACACGAAGATAGCGGAGGTGGCTAGGGTTAGCCTCATAGAAGACCAAGGTATCATCCGTGAACAACAAATGTGAGATATTAACAACGGGGAGCCTAGAACCCACAGAAAAGCCTGAGAGACGACCCCTATAAACAGTAACAGAAAACATATTGCTCAAAGTCTCCATGACCACTACAAACAGAAGGGAAGATAGATGATCGCACTGTCTCAGCCCTCGAGAACTACTGAATAAACCGAATAGAGAACCATTAACCAAAACAGAGAAGAGCACCGAAGAAATGCAATATGATATCCAAGAGACCCATTTCTCCTCAAAACCGCACATTTTCCGCATGTACAATAAGAACTTCCAGTTGATGTGATCAAAAGCTCTCGTAATATCTAGCTTGCAAAACACCCCAGGAACACCATACTTGATACGGCTATCCAAACATTCGCTGGCTACGAGGGCCAAGTCCAAAATTTGTCTACCTTTAACAAAAGCGTTCTAAGGCTTTGAGATGATCTTCTCCATGACACGACTCATTCTATTAGCAAAGACTTTAGCAATGATCTTGTAAACACCACTCACAAGGCTAATAGGCCGAAAGTCTATGAGATCAATTGCCCCAGGAGTCTTGGGGATTAAGGCAATGAAGGAGGCATTGAGGCTTTCCACAAATTTGTTATGAGCATGAAAATCATAAAAGACTCCCATGATATCAGACTTGATCACATCCCAGAAATCTTGGAAGAAAGCCATGGGGAAGCCATCGGGACCTAGAACATAATCTGTATTCTTACCTTTCACCACCTCTAGGAACTCCCTCTCCTCAAAAGGAAGCTCCAACCGAGAGGCCTCCTCCACAACTAAAGAGTTGAAAGCGAGGCCATCTGGCCTAGGCCGCTAGTTGTGTTGCTCTGAAAATAAGGACTCATAAAATTAAACAACATGGTCTCTGATTGCCGGTTGATCTGAAGAAATTGAGTCATTTACAAACAATGATTCTATGGAGTTGGATCACCTGTTCAAGTTTGCAATCCGATGAAAGAACATTGTGCATTTGTCACTTTCTTTTAGCCAAAGAACCCTGGATTTTTGTCTCCAACTAATTTCTTCTTGGAGAATAATTTTTTTTCCATATCACTGACAATTAGGCTTTTCCTCAATATCTCTTCAGAGTCTAATCCTCTCTCTTCCACAAGCCTATCAAGAGCGTGCAAATCTTCAAGACGAGCTTTTTTAAGAGTCTACATTCCCAAACACCTGATCGTTCCACAATTTGAGATCGACCTTTAAAGCCTTCAGTTTTTGAGCAAGAACAAAACTAAGGGAGCCTTGAAAGGTACAAGACGCCGACCAAAGCCTCACCCTATCCACAAACCCCTCTTCCTTCAGCCACATATTCTCAAACTTAAAAAGTCTTTTCCCCCCTTAGATGCCGTCACAGACAAGGAGGATAGGAAAGTGGTCAAAGCACAAACGTTTTACAATATCATGAAAACCACTAAAAAGTAGTCTTTTCTCAGTGAGTTAAATACTCACATTGGCTGCTTGACTAACGGCTTATGAACCCTCTTCTGGAAAAGCCCAGGATATATAGCTTCCCAATCCGGTGAAACAAGAAACCTATCAAGCCTTGACCAAGATGAATTATTGGACCACGTGAACGACCCCCCTGCAAGGAGAAGGTCCATGAGACCTTGCTCTGATATAAAGTTAGAAAACTTCGTCATTGCGGGTGAAAGGCGTCTTGATCATTCGCAGGGAAAGTGGGTGACATTGAAATCACCACCAATGCACCAAGGCAAATCCCACCAACTAAGCAAGCCAGCCAATTCGTCCCACAAAAACCTTCTATGAAAATCGAGCTTAGGACTGAAGACCCTCGCAAAAGCCTAGTTGAGTTATCTTCAATATTTCTAAAAGAGCAAGCCACAACATAATCTCCCACACACACCTCAATCTTTTCCACAACACTCCTATCCCACATTAGCAGGATGCCACCAAAAGCCCCACTAGAAAGAAGATAGCATAAATCGAGAAACTGGCACCCCCACAGGCTTCTCACAACACTGTTAGAAATAAGCTCCAATTTAGTTTCTTGCAAGCATATAATGTCTGCCTTCCACTGCCTAAGGTGATTTTTGATTTTTGACCGCTTGCCACCTTGATGCAGCCCTCTAACATTCCAAGAAATCAACCTAGGATTCATGTATAGCCTCTTTGAATCCTCCCCTTGTTCCTACCACAAGAAGCACTGCCACTACGAGCATCATAGTTGATGGAGTTGAACAGACCATTAATTTCTCTCACACCTTTTTTTCCCACTTTTGAACAGGAGCCTACACCCTGAGCTTCATTATTTACTATAATATCCATAAACAAAGCCGAAAGTCTTCCTTTGAAACCATCGAAAGAAAGGCCCACAAAGAGACTAAATTCCTCTAGTAACTGCATAACCCAATCTAAAGAACGCACCCTAACCATCCGCTTAAACTTAGCTGGTGGACAACATGCCAAGGGGGTGGGCTCTGCCTCTGCGACCAACTCCATCTCCAAATCATCACGATTATCTAAGGCAACTTCTCACAAAGAAGGGGGGGAGTCCGCTGAAGGAGGGAGAGGTGAAAACACAACCAAAGTGGAGGATTCAGACCCCAACACAGGCTCACCGGGAACTGCTACTGAAGGAGGAAGAACGTACCCCATCCCTCACCCACCACAAGGAGCGGTACAGGGAGGGGAGAGCCAAAGAGCCCACCGGGAGAACCTAGATCACTGGAGAACCCAAAGGCAACGATGCTTGCAGAGTCGTTGGAGAGCATAACGAGAGGGGTTTGGGTTCTACAAAGGTTGCGGAGACCCCTCGAAAAAAGGACCCTCCCTATAGTGCGCCCCTCCTTGAATTATTTGGTCATGCAATATTTGCTGAATACAAAGAACAAAATTAATTTCTCTGTTGGCTTGCAGGAGAACACATGGTTGACCCGCGCCAGATGGAAACACCTCCAAAGAAGAACATGAGGCACCTGGGTCGCCGGGCTGACCCGTGCCCAAGCCTAGAGAAAGCTTCTGAAGAAAGGGATCCGAATACTCATTGGGGTTGGGCCGAGGTTCTCCCACTTCAGATCCTCAGAAACTACCATATCACCACCAACACCCAATTTAGAATCCACCAAGGAAATGATATCGTTACCTGGGAACACACCAGAACCCAAGGACCCAACATCCCCCCCCCCCCCGCTAAGAACAAAGATCCCGGCAACTTTGTTAGCACCAATAGGCACAGAGCTCGGCTCTGCAATGTCAGGTAGCGGCATTTAGCCGTCAAAGAACATGCTGGAATAACGCCCAATAGAGCAAAATGATTCTCCTTCAGAATCCCTCCAAAGAGGTCCACCGATGCCTCGGAGACTCGCAGCAGTTCATATGGTGACTTCACGAGCAAGGCTAAAAAAGCATGCATCTGCACCCGTGCTCGATGAGCAGGCCTCAACCTGTGATTTCACTCTCCACATAAGAGAGAAGACAAGTCTGGGTTGAGCCAAATTTTTAACCCATAATCCCCTACCCTCCAGCGGGCTTTTTCCTTTGGCTATTACCCTAAGAGAATGGCCCAAAGGACTCGAGACATCGGCTTTAGTACCGAAGGGCTCGATAAGGGAGGAAAGGGTTCTCCAAGCAGGAGTGGGTGGGCTTTAGATCCAATGTGCTCCATTTAGGACAAAAACTCCAAATAGAATTGAGCTTCAGCTGGCCCACGGGCCTCAACAGTGGGACTTGAGCACCAGCAGGCTCCATTAGGGACATATAGGCTCTCTCATTAGTAGTGGGCCTCATCTCAACACTAGTTGCTCCGTTTGGGCCAATTCTGCCCGCAGATCCAACAAGATTCAAGCCCTCAATTCTCACTCCATTGAACGGTCAATTTCCCCTTTAAGCAATTCCAACCCCTTCCTAATGTTACGAAAATCAAGACAGATACCAATGTCAACCTTTGAGCCACCTACGTAGACTAACACACTGTCCTCACTGACAGAACATCTAAGATGCTCAAAGTGACTAATCCCATACGTTTATGAGCAATATACCTAGATAAAAGCTTTTAAACTTTTTATTGACTTGGTTAAAGAATGGTGGAGAATTTGCAACATTTAGCTGAACCATAGAGGGAATGAAAATAATCGGTTTGTCTTAATAAGGCAGCAAATCTTTTTATTTGGGGAAAATCTAATCTGGCTTAAAATCTAGCTTAATAAGTTTTCCCCAACCTGAGTATGCTACAACCAGTATTGACATGCATGCCGGATCTGATGAACCAACCCCCCCCCCCCCCCTCAAAAAATAAAGAAAATAATTTATATATTAAATTTTCTGATTTCCCCTTAAATGGAAAAGGTCCTTCAACTCCTTCACAGGATGGCTTAAAGGCTTAAATAAGAGATTGAAAGAACAAAATCCTAAAAAAGTTTCCCCTGGAGTATGTCAACACATAATTTTGAATTACATTGTCAATAACCATTGTGGAGTTGTGGTCCAAGGCTATCAAGAACTATATGTTTACGACAACAAGATTGTAAATATTATGTTCTTTGTTTGGTATAACAAGCATTTGGAAATTTATAACTGCACCTATTTTAAAAAAACCAAACCCTCTAACCTATCAAAATATTTCTACTCTTTGATGATTTTAAAAACAACTAGGAACCTGTAAATCTAGCTCAGAAGTATGATTCCTAACAAATAACAATGTCACTGTGATGCTCCAATTTTAGCCTTATAAAATGTCCAAATTAACAGTTTTGCTCTCAAGATATTGATACAATGTTTAAAGCCCATCTTCAAGCAGAACTAGCCATCATGCAAGTTTAAGTAACTTACAAAGTTTTGAACCATTATGGAAATAACATAACAATAATGCCTTTTTACCTGTTAATTGTAGGTCTGTTGGGAGGTTTTGCTCCAAAGATAGAAAAATCAACTGACAGAGGTACTGGTTCATTCCTGCTTGTATTTCCACCAGCTGCGAGCCTTATTTCATCAAGATGCTCGTCGATCTTATGAACTTTGTATGCATTTCCTTCAAAGCCATCACGTTCTCGCATTACTCGCTTGGACTTTCTTGAAGGTGACAAGACAGTGGGACCATCGTGTGAATTAAAATCTGAAGCTCTAGATTCCTGCTTAGGAGCAGGTCTAGGGAGTTTATCCGGAACTGTAGGCAGAGGTGCAGATGAAAAGTACCTAAATAAGAAATATGGATGAGACCAGGGAACCAAAAGTAAACCACATATCTCCCAGTTGAATGGTTAAAAAAGTCACACACCGATGCTCTAATGCCTGCTGCACTGATATTCTAGCTTTAGGATCATAAGTAAACATTTTCGATAACAGATCAAGACCATCATCACTAGCCATCGGAAACAGAGAACGTAAAGGGGGTGCAGGAACATATTGGTACTCCACATAATCAGGAAGATATGCCATATCAGGCCACTGAGAAGGTGTTGGAGTCCCAAATGCAGCAAAGATCTTTCCTAATTGATCAATGTCACTTGAACCCTATAAAATATCAAAAATCAATCAGATCAGAGAATCAGAAAAACATGCCAAATTTTGGATTCTTCAAATATAGATTGCACATACAGAAACATACAACAAGCCGACAAGATCAACCTATGCAAGATATACAAAGTATAAGCCTTAATCCTTTCCAAATGTGGTAGAAAATACTTCATAAATCCTTCATCAACTACTGGGGTTGGCCACAGGTTTCTTTCTTCGTCATTCTACACTGTCTAAGCTACAATACTCCATGACCTTCATGCTTATCATATCCTTCTTTACTACTTCTACACCATGTTGATTTTAGCCAAGTTAGTCAGCAAATTTGCAAACAACACAAGTAACAATCAATGGCTAATATGTAAAACTAAAGTATGAAACTTATGGAAAATATTTACTAGTGAGTTCAGTACAGTGATCAATTATGGCACTACAAAAGAATACAAAGTAATGGCTAATCATCAGTTGCCAGAATGAAATCCTAAATATTGAAGAAAAGAAAGCAGTTTCTTAAATATGAACATCAGCTCAAAACAATCTGAAGTAAAGAAGAGGTGCTGAACTTTATGGCCAGTGTAATTGTCAGTCAAAAGATGTCTACCACATTTGTATCAGTGTGCCTGGCACAGTGAAGCTTGGAACAAGTGCAATTTTTTATTAATCTGTCTCTCCCACCAAGCTTAACTTATCATGTGTATGAGTTATGAGGATGAAATCTTGCTTGCATAAATTTTTTTTTTGAGAAGTAATAGCAATTTATTGAAAAGCGCTAAGGGGAAAAGGGTTTAACACTAATAATATCATGTGGCCCGATGGGCCACGTATCAGATATTAAACTGATAAGAACAGATACTACACTTGATCTTAGCCAAAAGGCCGAGAAAGGTATCTTTGCTTGTATAAATTAACTAGCCAAAGTTTAGATATCTTTTAAAATATTATATCTGACAATCTACAAAACAAATTTGATGTGGAACCTTCTCATATCATTATGTTCACTTTACTAAAATCTATGCTACCAATAAATCAGAGGTATTCAAACTTCTGCTTGCAAAAGAAAGTGCATGACAAACAACACCATACTGATGAATAGGAGGGTCCCCAAATTATTATCATTGTTGTAAGTTGTAAACACTAAAACAGAGGCATTCATACTTCAACATCAAGAACATACTGCAATCCCCCTCCCCCCAACCATTTTTTTCCTTACGCTGGGGCTTCATAGGCATGATCAGATAATCCCAATGTTGTGACACTAAGGTGAGCCTAACAAGTTGCCAGTTCAATCATCAGATAGCTTCTGACCATATAAGCCAAACTAAAATGACCTAAAGCTAAAAGTGAGCCTATAAAATCATCCGCTAGCCGCTCTCTTGAAACTCTATGGGGAAAGAGAGTGAGAGAGGTAAAGGATGGCTGCGCTACGCATGTAAAACCATTATGAAAGAAAAATATTAAAAAATCACAAAGATACTTTCAAAGGCAGAGGGACTTTCTGTCCAAATCACATCATGTTCTCTATCAATCTTCGAAACACAACTGTTTTTCCTCCTCAAGATTAAGATACAAATCCAGCACAAAACATGTTAGGCTATTTCATAACTGAATTTACTAAAGCTTCCTTCTCATCATTTGTAGCTACAATATCCTCAAACAAGGCCGAAAGCCGATCTTCGAAGCCATCGCACGAAAGCCCCACCATATGACTAAACTCTTGAGCCTACTTCAAAACCCACTCCGAAGACCTCTTTCTAGAAATTTTTTTTTTTTTAATAGGTGAAGACCTCTTTCTAGAAATTCCCCTAAACTTGTCAACTGGACAGCAAGACAGGGGTGTAGGCTCCTCCTCCGGAATCAATTCTAAATCCATACAATATTTTAGCCCATAACCAGAAGAATGAGAGGTGTGGGTAGGCGGGACAACCACCAAAGAATCCTCCTGAGAATTCTGAGGACTGAAAGTGGAGACAGGCGGCACAGCACCACAGGGAGAAGAACCCGAAGAATCCAAAGACCCCAAATCGGTCCAAACAACCACAGCTTCTCCAGAATCCGCCGATTCTAAAATGGTAGAAACACCCAGCTCTTTTGGGTCTATCTCCAGTAGAGATTGAAGAGCGGAAAGCTCTGACCCAAAAGCCAGCTCCGGTTGGGGATAAGAGCTCGCCGGGAATGGGATGTCAGAGGTGGGAGGCAAGCCGCCGGCAACCTCTGGCTTTGCCAGAAATGACCCAATCATCCAAATCAGAGCCAAACCTTCCCTCAGTAGCACATCGGCAGTTTCTGGCCGTGAACACAACTCGGGTCTAGGAGAAGAGTCGGCATGCAGGTTCACCAGAACAGAGAGCATGTGTGGTAAAATTAAATATTCCAACACAAAGAGGGAGGCTTTGTTGAGATTGGTGGTGGAAGCTAAATATGAGAGCATGTGTGGAGGGTGGAGCTCCGATGCGATGTACGGGTCCTACAACGTGGGGGTGTGGACAAACATTGGGAGGGGATGGGGGAATTTTTCCAGATTTGTGAGATATGAGGTGAGAGATGGGCATAAGATTCAGTTCTGGCATGACATCTAGTGTGGAGAACAAACCCTGAAGGAAGCTTTCCTAACGTAAAATAGAATTGTCTATTTCAAGGAGGCCTCGGTGGTAGACCATATGTTGGTTGCAAAGAGAAGAGTTTTCAAAACACTTACCAAACATAGGCTTTTTTTTTTTCAAGTTAAAGTCCAATTTGAGCCGTTCAACTTGTTGCATTCTATTTGTGTAAATTATAACTAGCATCTAGAATATGAATAAAACCGCAATAAAACAATCTCAAAAAATGCAGCTTCTTATTTAAAATATCACCTTTATTTATATAAGAAATAAAAAATGGTAATACGAGTTAGGAAATAGTTAGATTAACCATGAATGAGAATACATGTCAGACAATAACTAAAATATTTTGCTAAAAAAAAAAAAACAAACTGTTATTGCATGTTGGGCCTCCACTGTTTCTTTTATGGTTTAGTCTATTTTGGGCTAGGTACCAATATGTGATTTGATAGACCCATTGTATAATATAATCCAATTTCCATTTATGTGTAGACTAAGTAAAATATTTTTTTTTTATAAGTAACAGAGGTTTTATTAAAAAACGCAAAGCGCAATCAAGTACACAGGGGGTATACAAGAAAGGCAATTAAGAAGAAGAAGAAAACAATACAAGGAATTCGTTATAGCTAATCACTAGAGGTGCGAGATACGCAGCCGTCCAAGAGTACAAAGAATGAAAAAAAAAGGAAATGAGCTCCTCAATGGTTCTTTCTTTGTCCTCAAACTGTCTATCGTTGCGTTCCCTCCACAAGCACCACATAAGGCAACAAGGAACCATTTTCCACACGACCGCACTCCGAGACCGTCCACCCGTCCACCAGCAGGCGAATAAGTCTATCACCTGAAGAGGCATCACCCAAGACAGACTGAAGCGACTAAGGATGGCATACCAAAGAGCACGTGCAACCTCGCAATGAAGAAGAAGGTGATCCACAGTCTCCCCATTCATTTTGCACATGCAACATCTATCAATCACAATGACACGCTTCTTTCTGAGATTGTCCAAGGTAAGGATTTTTCCTAGCGCTGCCGTCCAAGCGAAGAAGGCAACTAAGTAAAATCTCAACAAAAATTTAAATCTTTTTCCGCTTAAACGATTTAGATCTAGATCCCAACACAATCTCATAACTTGGAGATTTTTTAAGCGATCTGGATTGTTTGATGGAGTTGGTATTTTACGATTTCAATCTCCATTTCAACAACTATGGTTGGAACAATTCCTCAAAACACAGTACTACAAAACCACAAATTAAACCAGTCGGAAATCCCTCACAACAAACAGACTAATTGTGGGGTTCAACCTAGTCTTGCTTTGAAAAATATCACTTGTAAATCCCCATGTCATACTAAAAGATATGAAGCTAAACCATAAAGAAATTAGCACAAATACAAAGACATCAAAGCATGAAAATCAAATTTTCAAGAATCAAAACAATGAGTCACAACTCGTAAGAACCAGTAACCATGAAAATTTTAGTTCACCTGCAGAAAAGGTCGACGCAGGAGAAGTTCAGCAAATATACAAGCTGCAGCCCAAACATCCACCCCAGCTCCATATTGTTTGGTACCAAACAACAGCTCCGGTGCTCTATACCACCGAGCAAAGACCTATACATAAGATTACGAGTTTACAGTTGAGTTATATTTCCAAATTACATCACAAAAATGGATACTTTTTCATTTTGCAATAGGTAAAAAAGAATTATTTTTTATAAGTTTTAATGCCTAAAATTTTTCCCATAAGTAAGAGGTAAAAAAGAATTATAAAACATAAAATAAAAATAAAAAAAAAATAAAAAAAAAAAATCAATATTTGGAGATTCAGATGCAATAAACCTCAAAACATCTTTGGGGATATCATCAGAGATTCCAAAATAAATTTTGCAAGGTGATTGTTCATTCATCCACAACATGAAAGCAATATATCTAATTTCTGAACGAGATGGCTACTTAAAGAGCGGATAGTAAAATAACAGACATGATAATAAATATAATAGCCAGTGTAATGGCCTCCTAGTTCTGAAACAATCACTTCCTTCTCACAGATTTGCTTTAAACCAGTGACAAATATGATGATAAAAGTAATAATATTAAGACCAACAGCAATTACACCCTAAAACAACTATCAGAAAAGCATTGATAACAGAACAAGAAGTAAAAAATAATTTAACAAAAAGGAAAAAAAACAAAATAATAGTTGCCGCTTGTTACTCTATATTTCATAACGCTAATCATGTTTGATTCACCATAATTTCCTGGTCAAATGAACACATCAAAAACTTGCTTTAAATCGTTCAAATGACCAAAAGAGAAACAACTCAACCAAGTTTCCTATCTTCTTAGCAGCACTAGTGACATGATTTTGTTAGATAAACAAATATTTGTCATTAAAAAGGGGCAAGTTTGCCATATACTACATAAAGAAAAACCCAACTTCACAAACTCAATTATTTAGTTTGGTTCGAATATTATTCAATATTCGAACCGGGTTTTTATTCGAAAACCCACAACCCGCAACCAAGTGGAATAAAACCCGACATTGTTTGAATATAGTTTAAATGCAGTTTGAATTTTGAGGTGAAATGATAGAGGAAGAGGCGTGGCTTTTGAGTTTTGTAGCATTAAATGCTACTCTGAAACCGTCAGTAGCATATTTTGAATTTTGTAGCATTTTTTTAGAAAATAAAAATAAAAAATTAATTTTGTTTTTTGTTTTAAAGAAAAATAGGAAAATGGGGTGGCCAAAAGCTAGAGCCACCTCTTTATTACCAAAGGCGGGGAAGTTGGGTCTCTCCTCCCCCACTAACAAGGGGGTGACAGCCTATTGAAAGAGGGGTGGCTCACGACTATCTCAACTAACAAAGGGAGTGGCCCCCCACTAAGGGAGGGCTCGCTGCCATGCCTACTTCCCCCTCCTCCCCCCAAACTAACTAAAGGGATGGCTTGCGACCACCCCACTAACACATGGGGCGGCTTGCAACCACCCCCTAACCCACCGACAAAAGGGGGCTTGCGGCCACCCATAGATAGAGAGTGTGCCCCTATTGAATGAGGGGGTGGCCACAAGCCATCATTCTGTCACAGCGGGGGTGGAGCCATCACTTACCCTATATTATTTTTTTTTATTATTTTTTTTTGCTTATTGTTGAAATGGTATAATTATAAATTTTTACAAGTTCTGTAAAAAAATAATGGAAAATGAACGGAATTGAATGGAAAGATCAATTTAATAATGAGAACATACTTAATGAGGTAAAAGATAAAAATAAAAACTCAACCGACGTTTTGTTAATTTTTCATTTTTGTTTTTTGATGAATAATAATATATTGAAAAGAAAACATGCAAGCTCATGTACATGAAAAGTATACAAGAGAGACATCCACACTAAAGGAGTGTAAAATCTAGATTCAAAGAAGAGAAAGCAGGAACATTGACTACAACCCTATCTAAGAATGATCTCAAAAAAAGGATTTTAATAAAACACAAAGGTCTTGCAATCCTCTAAGAGGTGCCGATTCCTTGTTCTCCAAATATATCAGTGCCTCTTTGATTGAGGACTGCAAGAACCCTGTGCTTTATTTTAAAAACAACCCTATCTAAGAACGATCTCAAAAATAGGATTTTAATAAAGTACAGAGGTCTCACAATCCTCAAAGAGGTGCCGATTCCTTGTTCTCCAAATGTATCAGTGCCTCTTTGATTGAGGACTGCAAGAACCCTACGCTTCATTTAAAAACCTCTTTTTTAGGATCTCTCTTAGATTGGGTTGTAGTCTATGTTTCTACTTTCTCCTCTTCGAATATTTTAGATCTTGTTAACTTTTTAGATTTTAGACATCCAAACACTTCACATTTTTTTTTCTTTCACAAATACTTTTCAAACATTGTTGTCCAAATGTACTCAAGATTTCTAAAACACTTTTCAAAATACAAAACATAAAATACTTTTCTAAAACCTATCCAAAAGTACTCAAGATTTCTTTCAATGAAAGTAGTGCCTAAAAGGCTATTCACAGATTCATCCCCAAAAATATCTAACTCAAATACCGGAACTTGAACACTAAAATGAATCACCACACAATAATATGTGGAGAAGTAAACCTGATGTGTAAACTTGCGATCTGGGCTCCCAAATATTCGTGCTAAACCAAAATCTGCAAGTTTGAGCTGTCCATTAGATCCTATTAACAAGTTGTTTGGTTTCATATCCCTGTTAAGCACAAGTAGCACATATATGAGACAAGTCCTATGAAGAAGTTAAAAACCTTACAAATCAACTCATCAGTGCAAGAACAATACCTATGTAAAACCCATTTCTTGTGGCAATAAGCAAGTCCTTTGAGTGTCATCTGAAGGTACGATTTTATGTCAGCCGGTGAAAGAAATATATTCCGGTCACGAATAACAGCTTCGAGATCTGTCTCCATGAACTCAAACACAAGATGCAAGTTACCCTTATGAGGGAACGCATCAATCAACTCAATTATATTCGGATCTTTGAGCTCTTTAAGCAGTTTAATTTCCCTAAGTGCCGTAAAATTTACCCCTTCCTTTTGCTTCCCAAGCCGGATTTTTTTAATCGCAACTTTCTGTCCTGTCTGCAAACAATCGGTTAAATTTTGAAACCAGTCATTCTGATTATTCAATATACGTCTCAAGAGAAACGTTGTTAAAAAACTCCATCTCTAATATCCAATCAATCCGAAACATACCAAAACCCATTGAGATCATCAAACCTGTATATTTACACAGATAATTTAACGTAAAATGCTACAAAACTAGCTGCAACCCAACATGCTAGGAATTTCCGCTTTCCAAAAAATAAGTTGTTTAGCTATCCACTCAGCTTTCCCTAATTCAGCTACTTTGCTAAATTTTCAGAAACCCTTTTTACTGTAACTAATTTTTTGTTTTAAAAAAAGCCAAGTATAAAACAATAAACCTCATAAACATATCTTTTTGCTTTCCTTTAAAATTCTCTCAGCAACCAAACAAAAGAATCGGCGTGAAACTTTGAAAACCCAAAATTTCCCTTTTTTTCTCAGCAACCAAACAGAGCTTAACTGAAATTCTTCTGCGTAGAGAATTCCCAAACCCTAAATTTTCTAAGCCAAATAACAAATTCGTGAAAAAAAAAAAAGAAAAAAAAACACAACAAAGAAAGAATCACCTTGGTATCAATGGCTTTGTAGACGACCCCATAGGTACCTTCTCCGAGGACTTCGCGCTTCAGATATCTATCGGCGACTTTCTTGGACAGATCGAGCTCTGCCATTTTTTTTTTTTGTTCTTTCAATATTTTTTAAAAAACAAAATTTGTATGTAATTTCTTTAACTGTTAAAATAATTTAATTCACTTCTTGAGTAATGTTTGGGCTCAAGTTTGAGAAATTTCTCGGTCAGTCTCATTTTCCCCAGAAAATCCGAGATTAGGGTTCGGATTTCGGGTATGGGGCTGAGAAAAAAGCCGTTGAAAGCTTTGAGACAGAGAACAAGAGTAAAGGCAACACAGAGAGAGTAAGGGCAACGTCTATGGTCAACTTAACGATTTCTTAGGGTACTTTGGTAATAGTGGCTGTGGGATTGGATTCGCGAAAGCCCAAAGACAAATTCCGATATGATTTGTAGATGGACCCAAAATTCGTACCAGGCCCATATTCTACTAAAAGATCATGTAATGTTGGTTAGGGGTAAAAATGTAATTAACAATATTTGTGTTCGCATAATGCGATTATTGTTTTTAGGTATCCGTATCCGCATCACGCAATTACTATCTGCATCCGTGCGGCTATTATCCTTTATTTGCATATAAGGTAATTGGCGTTTTGGATTACTATCTAGACTTATATACAAGATTAAATAATGTGATTATTACTATACGTAAGTTTAAATAAATTAATATTGCACTTGTTACACAGTTCACGATTATCAACCATAAAAGGTAATTATCACATAAAGTAATCGGGATTTTTGTGTTTGTAATGAAAATTTTTATGTTTAACCAAACATTGTGTTAGCATTATGTGTATTCTGTGTTTTGTTAGCACTTGCTATAAATGTGGTGCTAAAGATATTTTATATTCAATGTGATGTATAATGAATGTAGTAATTAGTTATTTCACTATGAAGTTATAAATGTGTTGTTAAAGACATTGGTTTTTCAATGTGATGTTATGAAGTTATGAATGCACGAGTTAAGTTCGTTAGGAGTTAAAGACATTGGTTTGTTTGGGACAATGTATAAGTTATTGCATAACAATTTTGGACCACCACTGGTTTTTGGAATGAGGGAATGAGATATATATAATGAGGTATACATAATGAAGTGCTACCGTATGAGGTATACATAATGAGATATAATCTTCATGTTACAAGCCATTAAAACAGTATCTATAAACTAAACAAGGATACAATAACACATGCAACACTTCTTCATTTAAAACCCATCAAAGCAGCATCCAACATTACATATTGCTTAGGACTACTGCCCTTCAAAAAATATTATTCAAAAGCCGTTATAGACACAATTTGTACCAAAAGAGAAAATATCAACAGTTTTTTGAATATACAAAAAAAAAAAAAAAAAAAAAAAAAAGTGAAGCTTCTATGAAATTAGTGCTTTCAACTTGGCTCCATCCTCCTTCTCTTCGCTTCTATAATTTCAACTTCTTTTTCAACGGTTGTGACAATATGTTTGCTTTTGCTTTGGACTGCCAAGGCATGTGCTGCACCAATTTCTGCTACACCACTAGTTGGAGCCTCTCCTGTTAGGCCACCTCCTGATGCACCACTTCTTAGACCAGCTCCTGCACTCTCATCAGGTTATGAATCACCTTCAGATAGGTCAGTGTGTATAGTGCCATTTTGTTTTACGGGAGCACTACAGAAAATACCCTTCACTCTAGCTGACGATCGAGTTCTTGATGCAGGTCCTACTTTGATAGCGGTTTTGATTGGCACTCTACCCCACGTAGGAGGTGGGAGAGTTCTTGCAGCAAACCTCAGGTGTTGTGTGACTCCTCCTATAACAGTTCGAAGTGGCCTTGGAACATTTCTTACAACAGATGCTTGTGAAGCAGGACTTTCACTGACTACTCTTGGCTATTTTTTTGTTACTCATATTAGTATTAGTGTTGAAATGAGGAGGATAAAATAAAAATGAAATGAGGTATAGTTAAGTACCTTGAGCGTCACATATCTTTTTAGACCAGCACTGCCACTGATAGTAGTTGGCCAACGATTGTTTGCATTCTTCTTTCAATCCCACAAAAAAGAACAAATGAAAGTATTAATGGTGATAAGAACAGGAAAAGGCTTTTAAAATAACATGACAAAGATATATTGAAATACCTTCATAGCAACTCTCGATTTGGCTTTGGTCATTGTACTCTGATGTGGTCTTTTGTTTACCAAAATATACCAATAATAATTAACCACTCGCAATAGGACGAATCCTTATAGGATAAAGCTATAGAGATGATGTCAAACCTCAAGGACTGCAGGAGTATTATTATCAAATTTATGAAAATTAAAAATAACTAAAGAAAAATAAAAGATTGTTGATTTTGTGATTAACTAAAGTGCATAAAATAAACGTAAAAGAGAATTGAATTATAAGAGAGAGAAAGAGTAGAGTATTGACTTTACCGCTATCCGCACATCAATGGTTAATCATATTTAATTAGAGAAATTCACTATGCATAATATAAATAAACAAAAAGTTACCATATTAAATAATAAGTATAATCCATCTTCGGTTGGCAAGGACCGTCCACCTAACCACTAAGATGTGGTACAACCCGTCTTCCCTAGGCATGGATTAGCTACGTCTTTAATAGGATACATACAATCAATGGAAAAGTATAACCCATCTTCGGTTGGTACGAATCGTCTACCTAAATTACACTAAACTAGGGTGTAGTACGATTCGTCTTCCCTAGGCATGGCATTTCTAATCCTTTTGATCATATGTCAATTAAACCCGTTGTATAATCGTCATTCTCATAATCACAGAAAATAAGAATGATTTGAGTTCAATAAAGGTAAAAAGATTTCTAAGACAAGAGAAGAATTCTACCAATATTGATTATGAATTGAAGAACGATTACATTAAAAGATGAAGAACAATATCAAATTGTAACAATTCTCATAATTATACAACCAACATGCATAAACTAAAATTCTATAAATTAAAATAGAATCAAATCATTGTACTTGGATAGGGTTACATCAATACCTTACAATGGTTTTTAGTCGCTTATGACGTTGCTGCAATGGCCTTCTGCCATAATTACTTCTCTTCAAGCCTTCAAGAAGTTTTTCTCTGAATTTGCTCTAGGTAGCAGTGTGTCTTTCTTCAATGTTTAGAGGCCTATTTATAGAGATTAGGAGAAGCCTAGAAGCTCTTGGAATTCCAGAAAAATCGTCTCGTCTTGTCCAAGTAGGAGATTGAAACTTCAATCCAAGTAGGAAAAGGATTTCAAATTCCTCCAGAATTGCGGTCTTTTATTACGGAGCAATTTTGGCATAGTAAACATCAGAATTAGGGAAAAGATATTTCTGACATATTTGTTGTAGTTTTTATTATCTTTTCAACGCCACAAATTTTATTGCAATCCAATATCTGAGACAAAAGTTATGATCAAAATACTGTGAAATGTGCAGAATCCAAATTTGAATTCAATCTGATTTTGACTCTTAGTAGAGAAATTCTGATTTAATCCTTCACTTGATTTGATTAAACTTAACCACATCATATAGGTCTTCTATTATGATTGGTTAAGCTTAAACATATCTTATAAGTCTTCTCAAAGTGTGCTTTAAGCCCAAAATCAATGGAATTAATTGTATCTTTATTTAAAACTTGAAAACATTAAAACAACACAAAATTAAACAAATAACAATGCTAAGGAATTAACATATATAAGTTATGAGGCTTGAATGTGCAACATTCGACGCTTATCACACCCTCAAACTTACATATTGCTAGTCTCTTAGCAATACAAAACAAGAAATAAAACTGAAAAACAACAAGATAAATCCTTCTTTCGTGGGATGTACAATAGCATTTAGCATATGCAACAAGCCTTTTAAACACCTAGGACTCCCTAGTAGACGAGTGAAGTCTCGTGAGGGTTTGCCAGAATTGATACCCACAAACATTATGTAAAGTCATGATATATATAAGATTGAAGTGTCACAAAAACAATGATTCTCATTCATTAGCAAGCTTAACAAAATAAACTCCATCTTCACAATTTCAGGGAATTAAAAATTAAGCTACTAACATGGCATTATGAGATATCACAAGATTCAATTAGTGTAAAGTGAACTTAACACATAGTCATGTGGTTTCAAAAACTAATCTTAACCATGAATGGTTCAACACTTAAAATTCGCTGAACTCCCAATTAGAAAAAACAACCAAGGCATATATATTTATCATTATTATTATTATATATGTAGGTTATGCAATGCTTAGCTCCCTTAAGCTTTCTAATTGACCCATGTAATGAGTGTTAGGTCAATAACTCCCAAGTCAGATGGTTTTAGGGCATTAGGTGTAAAACACCCTAAAGACTTACTAACTCGAGTCAAAAAGGCTATGAAGCTAAACTTAGCCATTTTATCAATCAAAGAAAACTTCCACTTTTTGACGCGAATACTCAATGCTTAATGAGTCAAGAGATCCAGTTACTCAGTGAAAAGCTCAAAGTGATCAATATTCTTCTTGTCTTTTTTTTTTTTAATGCCAAGGTTATTTCTCCAATAAGTTACCCAACTACATCCAAGATATTGATAACAGAAATAACTGATTTCAAATTTCATACCCCACAGACTACGTGCTAGTGTGCTTGTGAGAATCAAATTGAAACAAGTAATATCTCATGCTGCCAAAGAAAATAACAAAACTTCTTAATTCCCTAGTCAAGTGATCATGTGTTTATCATGTCAAGCTCACCAATGAAATACAAATCAAAATTAAAGTTCAACCAAATTCTTAGAAATAGCATGATCAGACAGTCATAATATCTATAATAGGACAACAAAATGTTTTTCCCACCCCCAAACTTAAACGATACATTGCCACTAATGTATAGATAGAGATACAATACTGGGTGGAAGGAAAAAAAAATGGGGCTGGTTGTACTCCCCCAAACTTCAACGCAAGAATGCCTGTCCTAAAAAAAAAAAAAAAAAAAAAAACCACTACTCCAGCTTTATAATAAGCATCAAGAAAATCAACAAGAGAAGTGTTAGTAAAGTGGGTTGCCTCCCATTAGCTCTAAGTTTAACGTCTTCAGTCAGACAAACCAAATCTAAAAAGAAATCAAAAATAAAAATGAGGAAGGGTAAGAAAAACTCCTCTAGTCCAAGAAGATGGGATTCGTCAAGTGGATGGAAGCAACATCTTCATTCTGTGCAACGCCCTCTATGTAGGGCTTCAATCTTTGGCCGTTGACTTTGAACAAAGTGCCATCCTTTAGGTCCTGTAATTCGACGGCGCCATATGGAGACACTGACGCGACTACGAAAGGGCCATACCATATGGAGCGAACCTTCCCAGGAAAGAGCCGGAGTTTGGAATTGAAAAGCCATACCTTTTGTTTTGGCACAAAGGACTTAGGCAGAATATGTCGGTCATGAAATGCCTTTGTCTTTTCCTTGTAAATGCGGGCATTCTCATATGCATCATTGCGCATCTCCTCCAATTCTGTCAACTGAAATTTTCGATGAGAGCCAGCTTCTTTCATGTCAAAATTGAACTGCTTGATTGCCCACAGAGCTTTGTGCTCTAGTTCCACAGGAAGGTGGCATGCCTTGCCATAAACAATCCGGTAAGGAGACATACTGATTAGTGTCTTGTAAGCTGTGCGATAGGCTCATAGTGCATCATGGAGGCGCAAGGACCAATCCTTGTGATCTGGCCTAACTGTCTTCTCTAGAATGTGCTTGATCTCCCTGTTGGAAACTTCCACTTGGCCACTAGTTTGAGGATGGTAGGGAGTGGCTAATTTGTGTGTGACGGAATGTTTTAGGAGCAACGTCTTAAGAAACCGATTGCAAAAGTGCTTACCTCCATCACTAATGATGGCCCGTGGGGTACCGAATCGGCTGAAAATGTTGGCCTGGATGAATTTGACCACAACCTTGTGATCATTAGTCTTGGTGGCCACAACCTCGACCAATTTAGAGACATAATCCACTCCTACAAGAATATACTCAAACCTAAAAGATGGAAGGAAGGGTCCCATGAAGTCGATGCCCCAAACGTCAAAGATTTCAACAATTAGGATAGGGTTTAGTGGCATCATGTCCCTCCGAGACATAGCTCCAAGGCGTTGGCACCTCTCACAAGCCCGACAAAACCCATAGGCATCTTTGAACAAGGTAGGACATGTGAATCCGCTCTATAGAACCTTGGCTGCAGTTTTCTTGGCACTAAAGTGTCCTCCACATGCTAGTGAATGGCAGAATGTAAGAATACTGTGGAATTCACTCTCCGGAACACAGCGGTGGATTATCTGATCAGCACAATACTTGAATAACTCCGGATCTTCCCAAAAATAGGATCGGACTTGCTTGAAGAAGCGGTCCTTGTCTTGTTTGGACCAATGAGAAGGGATCCGACCTGTGGTTAAATAGTTAACAATATCAGCATACCAAGGCGGCTCTCTCAAAGTAATCTCAAATAGTTGCTCATCCAGGAAGGAATCATTAACTGGAATAGGCTGAGGTTTCTCAAACATAACCAGTGACAGGTGGTCGGCAACAATATTCTCAGTTCCCTTTTTGTCCCGTATTTCGATGTTGAATTCTTGCAGAAGAAGTATCAATCGAATCAACCGAGGCTTAGTTTCTTTCTTGGCCAGCAAATGGCATAGAGCCGCATGATCTCAGTAAATGATTACCTTGGATCCCAAAAGATATGAGCGGAATTTATCCAAGGCAAAGACAACGGCTAGCAGCTCTTTTTCTGTTGTTGTGTAATTGACTTGAGCATCCATCAGAGTCTTGCTAGCATAGTAGATGACATGAGGAAGCTTGCCTTCATGTTGTCCTAGGACCGCACCCACATCATAATCAGATGCATCACACATGATTTCAAACGGCAAAGACCAGTCGGGAGGCTTCATGATGGGAGCAGAAGATAGCATAGAACGAAGCTTATGGAATGCCTCTAGACATGCATCATCAAAGTGGAAAGTAGTATCCTTGGCAAGTAAATTACACAAGGGTCTTGAAATCTTACTGAAATCCTTGATGAAGCGGCGATCGAAGCCAGCATGCCTGAGGAAGGAACGAATCTGCTTCATTGAAGTAGGTGGTGGTAGATTTTCAATCAGCTCAACTTTTGCATGGTCCACCTCAATTCCTCTTTTAGATACTATATGGCCCAAAACTATTCCCTCTTGCACCATGAAGTGGTTCTTCTCTCAGCTTAAGATCAGATTTGTTTCTTTGCAATGTTGAAGCACAAGTGATAGATTGTGGAGACATGTATCAAAGGAGGAACCAAAAACAGAGAAATCATCCATAAATACCTCCATAAATTTTTCTACCATGTCTGAGAAGATCAAGATCATGCATCGCTGAAAAGTGGCAGGTGCATTGCATAATCCAAAGGGCATGCGCCTATAAGCAAAGGTGCCAAAGAGGCAGGTAAAGGTCGTCTTCTCTTGGTCTTGGGGATCAACTGCCACTTGATTATATCCGGAGTACCCATCTAGGAAACAATAGTAGCTTTGGCTAGCAAGACGCTCTAGGATCTGATCAATGAATGGGAGTGGAAAGTGATCCTTCCAAGTATGGGAGTTGAGCTTGCGATAGTCAATACAGACACGCCATCCCGTGGTTGTGCGATGGGGAATCAATTCGCCAACTGAGTTCTCTACCACTGTGATGCTAGACTTCTTTGGAACCACTTGGGTGGGGCTCACCCACTTGCTATCGGAGATAGGGTAGATGATACCTGCATCGAGTAATTTGACCACCTCCTTCATCACTACCTCTTTCATAATGGGATTCAGCAGGCGCTGTGCCTCACGAGACGGTCGAGCATCTTCCTCTAAATGAATCAGGTGCATACAGATGGAGGGGTCAATGCCCTTCAAATCAGCCACAGTTCATCCAATAGCCTCTTTATGCTTCTTCAATATTGCTAATAAACTATCTTCTTGGTCCTTTTGTAGATCTGAAGCAATGATGACCAGGAAGGTATCATTAGAGCCGAGGAAGGCATACTTGAGCTTGTTTGGCAGTGGCTTCAATTCAAGCTTCGGTGGAGACTCAAGGGAAGGAACGAGAGGAGTTTTGAAGTTAGAGGTAGGGGCTCCTTGGGTAGTCTGCATGGATGAAAATATGCACTGGCAGTTGTCTCTAGCAAGGCATTTACCACATCAATGTATTGATTGGTGTTGAAGTCTTCAGAGCCAAAGTGAGTTAGGTAGTCTTCCAAAGGATCCCTTGCCAAAATACTGGGGAGTGAAACTTCTACATATTCTTCAATGTTGTCTACAAAGAAACACTCATTCTGATTAGGTGCATGCTGGAATGCATTGAAGATATTTAGCCTGACCTTCTTGGGAATATGATTTCTGTTTTTCCTTTTCTGAGTACACAAGTCCTTGAGGAATTTTGCATAGGCAAGTACTTGCTTGATGGCATCAAGGAGTGGAAGGTTGATTTTTACCTGTTTGAAGACCACCCTTGTCCTTCTGCAGATTCTGTGGGATCTTAGTTTGCTCATCCACCTTTTCTTGCACATGATTGTCGACCCTTCTTCCATTACGCAATGTGGTGATGGCTTGAACTTGTTGGTGATATGAAGTATTGCCTTCTACCATGGAGTGTCCCTTTGGGTTGGCCACCGACTGACTTGGAAGTGTCCCTTCTTCTCTCTTGATGAGGGTATTAGCCATCTGTCCCATTTGAGCCTCTAACTTGGCAATGGATTGAGAGTGAGAGTTCACTATCTGATTCTGAGAGTCCACTTTCTGATTGATCTCGCTCAGAAGTTTCAACATCTGAGCCTGAATGTCAGAATCTGACTGGGGAGATGGTGTAGCCTGAGATTGGTGCTGTGGAGGGCGGTATGTGGAAGAAGATTGGTAGGGTTGCCTGTTAGATTGAGCTTGATTGTGCACCACTGGGACTAAGTTACTTGAAGCTTGAGCCTTCCATGAGAAATTGTGATGATTTCTCCATCCTGGGTTATAAGTATTAGAGTATGGATCATTACTCGGATGTGAAAAAGCTGCATTGACATGCTCAGTTGAATCATCAGAAAACTTTCCTGCAGTAGGACAATCATTTGTGTGATGCATAGGACTAGAACAGAATGAGCATGGTGCGTGCTGTGTGCATGTGAGTAGAATTAGGAGCAAAACCAGCAACCATCATTTGATATAATTTCCTAGTGATAGCATCAACTACTTGGGTAGTTGCATCTGAAGAATGTCCTATTTCAAAAAGACCTTCGGTCTTTGGTGCTTTAGGTGTAGGTGCTCTACGTTTAGTGGATGCTTGCTGAATGGAATTATTACTCAATTTTTCACATCCGGGTAATTAATAATATTATTGATATATAATATTTATTATTGACACAATATTATTTAGTATAATAATATTGTCAATAATTAATATTATTGGGATAATAATATTTACAATAAAACGACCTAGATTCTAAACGGACTTAAAACTATAATCTTAATGAGTTAGATTAAAATGGTAAAAACTTGAGGTGATAAATATCTGCAGTAAAAATGTAACTAGTAAGTTTTGTAAAATATCTACAGATTAACTTAGATTGAATTAACTAAGATAGAACTTAACCATAGGTTAATTAAAATATCTGCTGATATTTTCTAAAGTCATCATTTCATTTGATGACTCAACCTGATGACTCACCCCTATAATTATCACCCGATGACTCATCCCTACACCTGGCCGACTTACTGCCTGCGTCTTCCCAGTTTATTTAAGAAACATTTCTCCTTCATCTCTTCCTCCTCTTCTTATTTTCTTCTTCTCCCTTTTCCAATTCTTCTTTTCTCTCTTCTTTTTCATTCTTGTTCTTCTTCTTTATCTCAACCGAAACAAAGAGTGAAAGTAAAATCAGAGAGGGAGATCGAGAGGGATAGACTTGGAGGGAGGGAGAGGTGGAGTGAGACAGAGAGAGATGCCGAGAGCTGGAGAAAGAGACTCGATCCTCCGGTGGATCAATGCCGGAGAAGTAGAGGAGGCTGATCCTCCATGGGTCACCAAAGGAAGCGATTTTTGATGGTTCCAGTTGCGATTTCTGGTGGAGATAGAGGTGTTTTTCCGGCAGGTCAAGGCTGCGCTTTCTGATAGGTGATTCCAACGAACAGAGGCACAATTTCCGGCGACTACCAGAGGTGATTTCGATGTGTTGTAGTGGGTTTTTCTGATGAATCTCCTAGCTTTAACTATGATTGATTCTATTTGATTGTTAATTAGCTTAATTTATGGACTTGTTATTGATGATTTTTCTAAGTTTGTGATTCTTGAAGATTATGGGTATATTGTGGATTTGATATTGAGTTTGCTGGATGGGTTGTTTATGTTGTCTTGTATTGTTTCAATTGAAGAAACCGATTGAATGTGTGTGTGTGTGTGTTTTGGTGAGTTCGATTTTGGGTAATGAGGGTATTTCTCTATTTCGATGGTGTTGGCTGTGTTCTTGTTCGGCCGTGAGTGGTTTGCTAGCCATTGGAGAAAATTGTGTATTGTGGGTTGTAGGTATATATGTATGTGTGATTTGGGGGTTGAACCCATGTTCCCTACTCCCTGTTTTGGTGATCGACTAGATTTGGGTTATGGATTGGTTGTGTGGTATTATCGGTAGTGTGTGGAGTTCGGCTGGGTAAGGATTTCTATGTATTAGTGATTGGAGTTTACTTTGTAGTTTTCTTGGAGTTTTGGTTTGTTATTGTTGAAATTGGAATATATATATATATATATATATTGTTGGTTTTGCAGATTTGGCCTGTAGGTTGGTTTGGAAACCAAAATATGTTTTGATAGGGAGTTATATTCCAAATAGACTGTGTTGTTGGGATTTGGTTGAAAAGATGTGGACTGATTTTGGATTATTATGATTTTACTGTTTAAAAAAAGTATAGGTATTTAAAATAAAATGTGAAATGATGATTTTTGGAAAATAAATAAGTGGTTATTATTAGAAATTAATATGTGAGATAGGCTAAGTATTTATAAAGGATTTTCCAAGGTAAATCAATGATTGTGTCTGTGTGTGTATGATTATGATTCATGAGTGATGAGATTATATGTATAAATGCATTTATTGCAAATGATGAATTGAAGTTGTATCAATGGGTTGTTAGTATTTCTAAAATACTTGCTGAGTGTGATACCAATCTTCCATAATACTATGGTTATGGGTTTGTTTATTGCTTGTGCATGTGAATTTACATATTTTATATTGTTAATTAAACTGTTTAATAACAAAGCTGGTAGGCTGAGAGGGTATAGGCTAGTGGGACCTTTGGATTCCATGTTAACTTAATAAATAACTGAAGCTGTGACCTTTGGCTTTCAGTAACAAATCAATAAGCTCTAAGTGATGGGACCTTTGACTCCTGGGATAACACGTTAATCTGGACCGTTGGATTCATTACGAGAGGAGTACAAAAGAGAATAATTAAGATAGTGCATTTCAAACTTTCATTATACATTGCTTTATAGATATATGCATAAACAATCTATAACTATGACTTGCAACCATAGGCCATAAATTGCATATACATATGGACATGAGTTTATCTTTCATTGTACTTTCCCTTTTCTAAAAAAATTTATAAGCTTTTTATTAGGTAAAACAGTTGACTCACACATCACAGTATAAGATTGTGGAAGTACTCACAATCACATACTTATTAGTGCAGGTTCTAAAGACATGGATTGGATTGCGCTAGCGTTACAGAGCTAGAGATAAAGTTAATGTAGCTTATTGCATTTGGTTGTAATTACTTGTGTTTAAGTCTTTTTATATGTAATATGCTTAGAAGATTATTTGTATTTAACAGAATTTTCCATGTATGTTTTTGGTGTCATTAATGATACTTACTTAAATGTGTTTAGTGTTTAGTTAAATGATTTTAATAAATGTCTTGAAGTATTTCAGTCAGCTCAATGTATTATGATTCCAAAGTCTTTATGTAAAAAATATATTCCACTGCTATTTTATAACTCTGATGATGTCATAACGGCATGTGCCAAAATTGAAATTTGTCACTTACACCTTTTTGTAAAAGGCGGGTCTTTATAGTTGGTATCAGTGCAATTTGTTCTGAGGACTGTTAGGCTTGACCCTAGAAGTCAGAAATAACACAAGAGTTATAGGAAACATAAACTCTGAAAAATGTTTTGTATAAATCTTTATAAATGCTTTATGAGTATGTATGTATGCTTCATTAGCTACAGTTAGGATTTTTGAAGTATGACTATGTATGCTTCTATGAATATTAAATAGTGTATGTATATGTGCACTTTTGATACTTTTGGTGATGAATGCTTATATATACTTTCAATCCTTAACAAAATTTGAATGTATGCATTTTAATGCTTTGTTGTATATTAGAGAAAATGTTGATTTGATTTGCATGCTAAGCCAGGATTATATTTAAAAGAATGGTTTTGAAACAAGATTAAATATGAGTTTTCAAACATGGTCCTAACTCCTAATGTTTACAAATGTGAAAAGTATGTTTAGATGTGATAAAAAACATTTTGAGATTAAAGTTTTGCGAAAATGATATATATATATATGTGTGTGTGTGTGTGTGTGTGTGTGTGTGTGTGTGTGTGTATTGTATGCATATTCATCTTTCTATTGTCTGTTAGTAACAGAAACGATCACTGAATAAAGAGAAATCGAACTCTTATTTAAAATAAGAAATTAATATTCATATATTATTAAAATGTTGCCAAAAGATTTTGGAAAACAATGAGATTTCTTTACAAAAGAAAATAAAGAATTTTGGAAACACATACTAATAATGTGTATGCTAAAATATTTATAATGGTAGTAATGTACACTTGGAAAAATAGTACACAACATTACTATCGATTATACCTTTAAATGTATGCCTTTAGTTATTGTACGATCTCTGAGTTATCTATAGCTTTGTAAATACTGAGTATTTAGTCGCCCTAACTTTAAAGCTATTAGATAAATGATTGAACTATCATCTGATTAGTATAGAGTTGAATGGATATATGCCTTTATTGAGACTAATAAATTTGGATGTTTTAAGTACAGATCTGAGGATTGATTAAACTGCATAATTAAAATTGGGCTGATATTAGGTATGAACCTAAATGACTTTTGAGGATTATAGTAATTATGTAGGGATAAGAAAAGATCACGGTTTTATATAAATATTGTTTCCTTTCATCCCTTTGATAATCTTGAGTAAATACGAATGAGGAAATGTAATGAGCTCACAACGAGGACTACAACGCTTTGAGGTATAGATCATTGATCATTCAAGTATTTTCGAATTTACATTGCTAAGGGTCTGATAATGATTATGATATGCAATATTTCAATATGTGGATTTTGAGATTATATAAGCAAAGAAATTGCCAATTAAAACTTTTAGAGATAGGAATATGGCAATTAAAGGAATAGAAATTCAAAGGGCTATGACAGTCTCGGAAAATCTTGAGTATTAAAAGATAGGGAAATGTTATTTCCTTGCAACCTCTTTAACAAGATTAATTACATGTGATTGAAAGAACACAGTAGACTTGCAAAGAGGACAATGATATTTTGAGGTAGGTACTAATGGTCATTTAAGGAGTTTTGGATTTATATTTCTAAGATCTGTTAAGGATAATGTTTTTTGATGCTCAAGAGAATACTTTGTTATGGAATGTGAGGTTTTGTAAGCAATGGATTTGCTGATTAAATTTTGAAATAGAAATTCTATAGTAATTAATAATTGATTATGTGAGGTAACATGAAAATTTGAGAATTTATATTGAGATTTAGATTGGAATCTATGGCATGAAATGATTAAGATTGATTGGATTTAAAGTGATAGTAACAAGATGAGTTCTATATATATTAATTTATATGTTTAATAATTATCTTTATCGTTAATGTTTGTTTAAATGATTGATTATCTTCCGTCGAGACTAAACGACTGAGGATCACACATCCTCAGTACGAACCCATACGCTCACCAAGTAAGACCGAGTTGAGGCCAGGTATAACTTCTATTGGTTAAGCTCACGGGATAATTATGATATTAAGAATGAATAAGTTAGTACTCTATTGTTAAAGTTAAGCTTTCTATAATCTATTTTCCTTTAATAAATCCTAAAGTGAATTTTGGCTAATGGGTTTAGGAAATTGAATTGATAATTAGACTTGGTGATAAATCTAAATTGGTTAAGCTATTGAGTTATAATGATTATGGTAATTTCAAATCTTAGTCAAATGAATTAAGGATTCCATGATATCATTCTAGATGATCTGTTATGATAAATTAGCAAGTGTTAATTGAAGTTTGTTAATGATTTGTATTGGCTGAATTTGAAGTTCTTAAATGATTAAATACTGATTTTATAATGCCAGCCAAAGATTGAAATTTTAATGATAGGTTTATATCTTCAAAGTGACTATCTATTATTGGGTTATGAAGAAATGATTTAAGAATTTTGATAATCTTTTGAATGTTCATTGTTAGAAAACAACGTGTGAAATTAAAATTCATCTTGAAGGACACTTGGAGTAAAATCAAGTTTACGGATTTATTATGTTAAGTTCACTTGTAGACACGATGAACTATTATGGAGAATAGAACAAGATACATCGCCCATATCGATGCCTAGTTGATTTTTAGAAAAGTGAGAAATGCTACATGGTAGATAAAAGAAAGTCGTTCCTAAATCAGGTATCAGGAACAAGGTAGCAAATTTTGATATTTGATGTATATGCCTTGTTGATTTTAGAATCATTGATTTATTGAATTGGGTATTAAGTATATGTATATCTAATTAATAGTTGGGCCATCTTTAAGGTTGAACCTTCAATGGAACGTATTTATAATGTCTAAATTATAAATTGAGATCTATAGAATAATTTGAAGATAGGATTGAGAGACATTATTTTCTTACACCATTTTTTAGGATAAGAGAAACAAGAACTATTCAGTAAGAGTTACTTTTAAGATTTGATTTAAAGCCCTACAGCTCAGTTGATGATGTCATGGTTTTGAAGGGCAATAATGATTGTACTTATGATATAGTATAAGTTGCGATCAAAACAAATTCTGAGTTATAAGAGATCAACCTAGTTGATTGGATGAGTCGACTAACTATTTGAATATTGTCGTATTGGAGATTTTCGTAGACTGAAATATGACTTGAGCAGGAGCGGAGCTACCCCTAGCCTTGGCCAAGGCCTGGCCCCCCCCAAGGCCAGGGGTTTCCCCCACCCAAAAAAAAAAAATAAAAAAATAAAAAAAAAATTAATTAATTTTACCCCTAAATTTTGTTATTTTTATAGTTTTGGCCCCCCTATTTTTTTTTTTCAATTTGGCCCCCCCAACTCCTATATCCTAGCTCCGCCCCTGGACTTGAGGATGGACAGTGAGAGAAATATCTCAGTTTCCCACTAAGCTGCATTTTGAGGATGATTGAGGTAAACAAAATCTTGATTTGAATTCTTTGCTTAGTATGAATTACTTTGAAAGTTATTATTTATGTTTCTGTGGTCTGAGAAATTAAAGACCGTGTCTTACTTGATGATGGGAACGGTTAGATTTGGAATTAATGTTTAAGGATTTTCTAATGGAAAGAAACTCCGGTCCCTAAAGGATTAACTAAGGATGGTTTTTTTATCGAGACATTAGACCTTGAATAAGTTTCTTCCCTAGAATTGGGAGGTGAAATTTCAATAACATAAGATGGAATTTTAACAATAAAAAATAAGGTGAAATTCAGTATATTACTTGAGGTATTTCAAATATAATGATCTGATCAGGTACTGCTAACACGAACGAACAAAATAGACGAGGTCTATGATCAGAGCAGACCTTTACATTGAAGCAGAGAAATGAAAATGGGAATGATAGGAATAAATTGGATTCTTATGTATGTATACATAAGCATTACTAGTTAAAATAAATTAAGTGCTATATCTTAAAGTCTGAGTCGTTTGACTTTAGATTTAGAAATCTAAATCTCCATTAGGGAAAGCTTTATGGTTTTCGAATTTCGGAGACGAAATTCCATTAAGGGGGAAGGAATATAACGTCTTAAACAGAATTTAAGACTCATGGCAATCAATCCACACTTTTAGTAGCTCGATCGACCACTTTTAGCCGATCGATCGACCAATCACTCAATCGACCACTTCTGTCGATCGATCGACTTATAGCTTGACCAATCGCTCAACCGATAATACCTGTCGCTCGATCGACATGTCGAACGAGTCACTTTCTGTCGCTCAATCAACATTGCTCTGATGAGAACATAAACACATGCCACCTGTCCTAAATGGTTGTGTGATTAATCATTGCATGCTATGACTCATGCAATGACTCACACCCAGCAGTTAAGAAGATTATTAGACTCTAAAAAATATTACTGAGTTATTAAATAGACAGACTGATTATTTAAGTGAGCTAATTAATAATATTATTGGTATATAATATTTATTATTGACACATTATTATTTAGTATAATAATATTGTCAGTAACTTAATATTATTGGGATAATAATATTTACAATGAAATGAACTAGACTCTAAATGGACTTAAAATTATAATCTTAATGAGTTAGATTAAAATGGTAAAGACCCGATGTAATAAATATCTACAGTAAAAATGTAACTAGTAAGTTTTGTAAAATATCTACAAATTAACTCAGGTTAAATTAACTAAAATAGAACTTAACCATAGGTTAATTAAAATATCTACTGATATTTTGTAAAGTCATCATTTCAATTGATGACTCACCCCTGTAATTATCACCCGATGACTCATCCCTACACCTGGCCGACTTGCTGCCCACGTCTTCCCAGTTTATTTAAGAAACTTTTCTCCTTCATCTCTGAAAAATTGAAATTGACTTCTAAATAAAAGACAAGTGTGTGCAAAGTGTGCAACAAAAATATCAATGCGGAAAGTAAACAACACAAGGATTTTTGTTGACGAAGTGGAAACTCAATCAAGAGAAAAACCACTCCGGGACAGCCAAACCCAATTCCACTATTCAGAAGACAAAGCTAGATACAAGATAGTAACACTCACATATACCCGATGCGGTGGTCGTACCTTGCTCTCTAACGTGTAACCCAACACGAATGCTTCCCAACCAGGTCTCCTACCTGAAGGAGTCTTCAATGGAATCTTTTACCTTAGGGCTAACCCCTAAGATAGACTTCAGATGTAGCGCAGCAACAACACATTTGCAATGGCTTTAGAGGAAAAATAACGTCTTTGAGCAATTGTGGAATTCAATACCGAATTCTTGCAGTTCTCAATGCCCAGGGGCCTCTATTTATAGGCTGGGGGCTCAAATGAGCGTCAGACAAAATATAGCTGGGTGTCGTCCGGACGGTGGTCATGGCCGTCCGGACGGACAACTGTGCGATAGGATTTTCTGAAAATTTTGCTAAGAAATCTTTCCTGTTTAAGAGCCGCGTTCGGACGGGATGGCACATCGTTCGGATGGTCGCACGTCCGCTGCAAGTAATTTCCTTATAAGGCTTCGCACATCCGGACCATGGGGGATGAGCGTCCGGACGGCTGAACTTCAACACGCAATTTCCATATCTGCTATGCGTGCGTCTAGACCATGATAGGCAGTCGTCCGGACGATTGAAGTCGAATAGGCAATTTCCATATTAGTTGCACACGCGTCCGGACGGGATACCACATCGTCCGGACGGTTGAATCAATCTTCCCATATTTGAACTTGGAAAGAATCTGAAGCTGGTCGAGTACTGATAGGCATCCGGACGTGCTGCTGAGTTGTCCGGATGGATGCAAGCTGGATAGAAACTTCTCGACACAATGAAGGGCCCGGACGGAAATGCACGTCGTCCGGACGGATGATGCTTGGTCTGACTGGCGTCCGGACGGTATGGCACGTCGTCCGGACTGATGGAACAGTGGTCAGATGGGCATCTGGACGGGATGGCTCGATCGTCCGGACGGCTGACAGGGAACCGAAATCTCGATCTTTCACGTAGTACAAAGTCTTCTGAGAGTGCTCTGAATAGTGGAATTCCTGTTTATAGCATCTTTACACATATAAGTGATTTTGTCCAGAATGAGGCCAAAATACTAACAAACTCTCCCTTTGGCCATCTTGGGACAAAAAACACTTGACCGGTTTGGAAATACATTCCCGGTTCAAACACAAAAATTACTTCCTCTTTTTGTCACAAAGGGACAAAGGGTAAAACAGAGTAATGAAAACCAACTGTAATAACAATTACTCCCCCTAACGGTCTCAGAAGGACCCGAGAAACAGAGTAATATAAGTCAAATGTCTCAAACAGAAAGACAACAAAACAAAACAAGAGGGAATCAAATCAAACATCCTTAGGCAGGGGTACAGTCCTATCTGCATCATCCTTATCATCACTACTGCTAGGATGATGAAACTTCAGGCACTCCTGAAGGTCCAGCTGGTTTTGCTCGACACGCAGGTTGATGGAGTGTATCTCATGTTGCATGGAGGACATAGTCACCTGCATAGCGCTCATCCCCCCTGAATGGCAGTAAGGGCCTCCATGATCTGTGAATAGTTGACCTCCGGCTCAGATGGCGGGACAGTCTGGGAGGATGAAGCCATATCCGGAAAACCAACAGGCATGGTAGCAGCTATGGGCACCTCATCATCGGAGTCATCCCTCCGCAGCTGCGCATTGGACTTCATCAATGTCTGCTTGCTGAGGGGCTGCTGGATCTTCATCTTCGGTTCGCCAGTGACATTGACTCCCGACTGAAGGATAATCTGAGTGACCAGGCAACCAAACGGGAGACCGGAATTTCCCTCATCACGGGCCTCCAACATAACACCCAAAATATGCTTGCACAGGCAGAAAGGCAAGCGAAGTTGAACTGCGTAGACAAATTGGGCCCGTTTCAGGATCAGATCACTGCACCAAGCAACAGGCCAGATGTTCTGCTGAATGATCTTGGCCAGCAAGCGGTGGGAGGGAGATAAGGCACCAATCCTGATGGAGGTAAGACGCTCCTCGCCTTAGGGAAGAGCATGGAAGAATTCCCTAAGATCATCCAGGGAAGGAGGAAGCACCACCTCATTGTATGGGCTGGCAGAAATCTCGAGCACTGGGACTCGGATGATGTGACTAATGACTTGAGGATCAACAGTGATGATATGGCCTGCAACGGTGGACTGAAGCACCAATCCACGATCATCATTCTGCACCACTTCCAGGTTGGCGTAGAAAAGTTTTACCAGTCTGGTGTACACCACACAGGCACAGCTATGTAGATATCCCTAATTGTACGTCTGGATAATGGCATGGATGCTGTCCAGAGGTGGCACCATGATATCAGATCGGATGACATTCCTCTCAGCAATGACTGTGCAGTCCATAGTCTTGGCCTGGAGTGTAGCCCTATCTTCCACAGTCCTCTGGCGGACCCTGCGTTGTGGACTACCTGCAGACATGATTCTACACAAGAAACCAACAAGATTTGCAACAAAAAATCCAAAATAATAGTCTTGTTAGGTCATGAAAAACATTGGGCAGAATAACGGCAGTACAAAGGACAAAAAAAATGTGGAAGTCCTAACAAATCACCACAACTATTCTCAACATAGCAGATATGCATCACATAATTTCAACATCATTCCAAAAATAAATCTCTAACAGTTTAAAGTAAATAAACTGAAAAAGAAAGAGACTAGAAAAATACCTAGAATGGGGTGAGAATGCACAAAAAGTCAAATAGGGATGAGATCACCCCAAAAAACACCAAAGAAATTACTCACAAAATGCCAAAGAGAAGATTTTGTGGGGTATGAGAAGGAATGCGGCAGCCAGGGGTATAAATAGCCTCTGTGGGGTCCCCGTCCGGACGGTGCAATAACTTCGTCCGGACGCGCGCTGCATTGGGAACATGCAGAAAGGTCAGGCGCGTCCGGACGGGTAACATCATCGTCCGACCGAAGGTTGCCGCGCGCGTCCGGACGCAAGCAGGTCCCGTTCGAACGATTGGGCTCCATTCTCGTCCGGACTCCAAGAGAGTACCGTCCGGACTGCTGATCCATTCGGACGCCAAAAGAGACCGTCCGGACGCTCCACACCGAAACATCAGAAAACTGAGGAAAATTTACAGAAATCAAATTTTTCCCAAGTCAGTTTCAGAACACGCTTGTATAAACCACTGATAACACAATCAGAGAGCATCTCAATACTAAACAGAGATATAAAAGAGAGTTGAGAAATCAATCAACACAAATAAGTTCCTAAACATGCAAAATTCAACCAGCCAACTCAACTCATGCAATGCGTGTGTGTGTGAAGACAAAAACCCTCAAGGTAAGACTTTCGATGACATGACAAAGAGTAACCAGATTTCCTAGACAAGAGAGAAAATCAGTGACATATTAGTCAAAAGTCAAACTTTATATCTTACTAGGGCCTAGCCACCCTCATCTGATACACTCCCCCTAAGATGCAGCACCTGAATATTTTACTTATACCATGAAGGACAAAGTAAATGTTTTACTTGCACGTAGAGGGCAAGACATATAGCAAAATCAGCACCTAAGCAGTGAACATACAATTAAAGCACATAATTCATATGATTGATTGCTTGATTCTTATGGTGCTGCAACCTAGAGAGGATGCCAAAGTTTTTAGGTTCTAGGTTCAACTAGCGTGTGGTTAAATTGGCCATCTTATCAAAAACTTATTCTCTTATCCAGAATTTCTAGAAGCAAAAAGTCAGAGAAGGAAAGATGTACCTTTTAGGGGAGTAGTGGATAGTGCACATTTTTCATCGAATAAGAAAAGAAACTATCCAATTTTTTGCATATACAGGAAAACACTTGGCAAATTATAGTCAGAAACTCTCAATTATATCTAAGCAAAGTAAATTAATACCCAAAGAATTGAGATATCAGGAGAAAATACATGCAATTATTTGATAAGCCAAGAAAAAAATATCCTGCAAATTCTCCCCAAATATATATATTTTTTATTATTAAAAAAAATGCAATATGGAAAAACATCATATGCAAGGCAAGATCAAACCTGATGATGCCAATACAGAAAAATAGTCCCTCGACCTGCTTTTTCTGTCTTCCCCAATAAACACCTACAAAGATATCCAAACAAAATATAGGGGGCAAAACAAAGTACCATTGGTTCCTAGATTGCAAATAAAATATAACAGCAAAATAAGCAACCAAACCTGATGCCATAGGATTAGGAACCAAATCCTAGGCATGAACACCCGAACTTGCTAGGTGCGTCTGTTCCCCCTCATGGGGTGACAGTCCTTCTTGATCCAAGCCTGCCTTCCTGTGGGTGGTTGCTGGTATGACGTCATCATCCATTCCATCATATTCTGCATCCAGATAGTTCCACCCTCTGTGGCCTTCTAAGGTGCTTGGCCGGTGCAAACCGTTGCTGAGGCCACTGATCCTGAGATCCCTGGACCCAAGGAGCATGAGACCAAGGTGCTTGATATTGATGAGCTTGATGCCTTGGTGCTTGTCTCCATGGTGCTTGATAAGGTACCTGATGCCATGGAGTCTGATGCTGGGCCGCAGCTCTAGCGCCATGATGAGCTTGTCTGGGCACTTCTTTCTTGGCTTTGGCCTTTTGTGCTTTCAGGAGGGAGCACTGAGGATGAACATGCCCACTTAGACCGCAGTGATGGCATATAGGAGGTCTTCTGATGGAATGAGGCTCCTGAGTGCCTGGAACATCATCGTTGACCTTGTCCTTCCCTTTATCTTCAACAGTGGGAGGAGGCTCTGGGACTGTAGGCTTCACAAACACAGTCTTTGAGGAAGAGGGAGCATCAGAAGAGGAAGCTACATACCCGAGACCAGTCTTGTTAGTTGGGCTCTTCTGGATAGACAGCATACGAGTTAACTTTTCATCAGTGACTCTCTCTAGTTGGAGCTGTGTCTCTAGTAGCTTTTCCTTGAGTTCTTGTATTCTAAGCAGCAGTGAACTCTTTTCAATTTACAAGGTGTTCAGATCATAGAGGTGCTGCTTACGACCTTCCCTCAACTTCTCATACTCTAAATAGAGTGTCTTGTAGGCTTCGTTGAGCTCTTCCCCATTATCACTATGCTCCGAGTAATACGAGTCTTCTTCTTCAACATGTGGGGCTACGAAGGCCAGGAATTTTTCAGACTCTGGAGCGTCTTCTTCTGACTCATCACTGAGAGTCACGTTGTATGCCTTCCCCTTTCCCTTCTTAAGATTCCCACAATCAGCCCGGATATGCCCAAAGCCTGAGCATTCAAAACATCGAGGTCTTCTGGGGTCTTTCTTCTCTTCTTCCTCAAGTTCAGCTTCTCTGGGAGGTTTCGTTACTCTTTTAGAAAACTTCTTCTTGAACCAATCATCTTTCATTAGTCTTCTGAAATTCTTGGCTAACATAGCCACAAATTTTTCTTCATCCTCAGAGTATGAGGCTTCTACCTTCTTTTTGGAAGCCTTTAGGGCAATGGTCTTCAACTTCTTGACCAGGGGTAGAGACAGCTCATATGTTTGAAAAGATCCTACCAGCTCTTCAATCTTCATTTCCTCAAGATCCTTGCTTTCCTCAATGGTGGTCACCTTGATCCTAAAACACTCAGGCAAAGATCTTAGAATCTTTCGGATGAGTTTTACATCCGAGATAGGTTTCCCAAGACTCACCATGGAGTTCCTCAGGTCACTCATCTTGGAGTAAAACTCTCCAAAAGTCTCTTCTTCCAACATCTTAATTTCTTCAAATCTCGAAATTAACATTTGAAGTTTGGTAGATTTAACAAGTTTCGTGCCTTCATATGTTGTTTTTCAAGATTTACCATGCTTCTTGGGCTGATTCACAATTTCAAATTTTTGCGAATTCAGATGGAGAAAGTGCCTGGCATAGAGCATGGAGGGCTTTATCATTTGAAAGGTGTGCGTTCTTTTGAGGGACTAGTTCAAGTGTTGCATCCTCTGGTTTAGTCCAACCGGTTTCAACAATACTCCAACAGCCAATAGATTTCAAAAAGAAACGCAGACGTGCCTTCCAATAGCCATAGTTCGTACCATCAAAGGCAGGAACAGAATTAAGAGTTTGAGACATAATATAGAAGTCAACAAAAATAACACTTAAGAATTAAATCTACACAGAGTGTACCAAGCTCTGATACCAATTGAAAAATTGAAATTGACTTCTAAATAAAAGACAAGTGTGTGCAAAGTGTGCAACAAAAATATCAATGCGGAAAGTAAACAACACAAGGATTTTTGTTGACGAAGTGGAAACTCAATCAAGAGAAAAACCACTCCGGGGCAGCCAAACCCAATTCCACTATTCAGAAGACAAAGCTAGATACAAGATAGTAACACTCACATATACCCGATGCAGTGGTCTACCTTGCTCTCTAACTTGTAACCCAACACGAACGCTTCCCAACCAGGTCTCCTACCTGAAGAGGTCTTCAATGGAATCCTTTACTTTAGGGCCAACCTCTAAGATAGACTTCAGATGTAGCGCAGCAACAATACACTTGCAATGGCTTCAGAGGAAAAATAACGTCTCTGAGCATTTGTAGAATTCAATATCGAATTCTTGCAGTTCTCAATGCCCAGGGGCCTTTATTTATAGGCTGGGGGCTCAAATGAGAGTCAGGAAAACTATAGCTGGGCGCCGTTCGGACGGTGGTCATGGTTGTCCGGACGGACAACTGTGCGACAGGATTTTCCAAAAATTTCGCTGAGAAATCTTTCTTGTTTAAGAGCCGCGTCCAGACGGGATGGCACATCGTCCAGACGGTCGCACGTCCGCTGCAAGTAATTTTCTTATAAGGCTTCGCGCTTTCGAACCATGGGGGATGAGGTCCGGACGGCTGAACTTCAAACGCAATTTTCATATCTGCTATGCACGCATCCAGACCATGATAGGCAGTTGTCCGGACGGTTGAAGTCGAATCGGCAATTTTCATATTAGTTGAACGCGCGTCCGGACCAAGGCTGACTGACGTCCGGACGGTGATATTTGAATTGTGATTCTTGCCTTAAGGAGACGCGCGTCCGGATGGGATACCACATAGTCCGGACGGTTGAATAAGTCTTCCCATATTTGAACTTGGAAAGAATCTGAAGCTGGTCGAGTACTGATAGGCGTCCGGACGTGCTGCTGAATTGTCCAGACGGATGCAAGCTGGATAGAAACTTCTCGACACAGTGAAGGGTCCGGACGAAAATGCACGTCGTCCGAACGGATGATGCTTGGTCTGACTGGCGTGTGGACGGTATGGTACTTCTTCCGGACGGATGGAACAGTGGTCAGATTGGCATCCGAACGGGATGGCTCGATCGTCCGGACGGCTGACAGAACCAAAATCTTCGATCTTTCACGCAGTGCAAAGTCTTCTGAGAGTGCTCTGAATAGTGGAATTCCTGTTTACAGCATTTTTACACACACAAGTGATTTTGTCCAGAATGAGGCCAAAATACTAACAATCTCTTCCTCCTCGATCATCTTATTTTCTTCTTCTCCCTTTCCTAATTCTTCTTTTCTCTCTTATTTTTCATTCTTGTTCTTCTTCTTTCTCTCAACTAAAACAAAGAGTGAGAGTAAAACTAGAGAGGGAGATCGAGAGGGAGAGACTTGGAGGGAGAGATAGGTGGAGTGAGATAGAGAGAGATGCCGAGAGCTATAGAGAGACCCAATCCTCCGGTGGATTGACGCAGGAGAAGCAGAGGAGGCCGATCCTCCATGGGTCACTGGAGGACGCGATTTCTGAAGGTTCCAGTAGCGATTTCTGGAGGAGATAGAGGTGTTTTTCCTGCGAGTCAAGGCTGGGCTTTCCGATGGGTGGTTCCAGCGAATAGAGGCATGATTTTCGGCTACTACCAGAGGTGATTTCGGTGTGTTTCAGTGGGTTTTTTTTCCGGTGAATCTCCTAGCTTTAACTGTGATTCTTAAGGTAGTTATATTGATTCTATTTTATTGTTAATTTGCTTAATTTATGGACTTGTTATTGATGATTTTTCTAAGTTTGTGATTCTTCAAGATTATGGGTATATTGTGGGTTTGATATTGAATTTGTTGGATGGGTTGTTTATGCTGTCTTGTATTGTTTCAATTGAAGAAACTGATTGAGTGTGTGTGTGTGTGCGTTTTGGTGAGTTTGGTTTTGGATAGTGAGGGTATTTCTCTGTTTCGATGGTGTTGGCTATGTTCTTGTTCGACTGTGAATGGTTTGCTGGCCATTGGTGAAAATTGTGTATTGTTGGTTGTAGGTATATATTTATGTGTGATTTGGGGGTTGAACCCGTGTTCCCTACTCCCTGTTTTGGTGATCGACTAGATTTTGGTTATGGATTGGTTGTGTTGTATTATCGGCAGTGTGTGGAGTTCGGCTGGGTAAGGATTTGTGTGTATTAGTGATAGGAGTTTAATTTGTAGTTTTCTTGGAGTTTTGGTTTGTTGTTGCTAAAATTGGAATTGGATATATATATATATAAAAAAAAAAAATATATATATATATATATATATATATATATATATTGTTGGTTTTGTGGATTAGGCCAGTAGGTTGGTTTGGAAACCAAAATATGTTTTGATAGGGAGTTCTATTCCAAATGGACTGTGTTGTTGGGATTTGGTTGAAAAGATGTGGACTGATTTAGGATTATTATGATTTTATTGTTTAAAAGAATTCTGGGTATTTAAAATAAAATGTGAAATGATGATTTTTGAAAAATAAATAAGTGGTTGTTATTATAAATTAATATATGAGATAGGCTAAGTATTTGTAAAGGATTTTCCAAGGTAAATCAATGATTGTGTCTGTCTATATGATTATGATTCATGAGTGATGATATTAACATTTATGAGCAAAGATGTTAACACCTTGTGTATATAAATGCATTTATTGCAGATGGTGAATTTAAGCAGTACCAAAGGGTTGTAAGTATTTCTAAAATATTTGTTGAGTGTGATACCAGTTTTTCATAATACTATGGTTATGGGTTTGTTTATTGTTTGTGCATGTGAATTTACATATTTTTTTATTTTTAATTAAACTATTTAATAACAAAGCTGGTAGGCAGAGGGGGCATAGGCCGGTGAGACCTTTGGATTCCGTGTTAACTTAATAAATAACTGATGCTGGGACCTTTGGTTCCAATAACAAACCAATAAGCTTTAAGTGAGAGGACCTTTGGCTCCCGGGATAACACGTTAATTCGGACCGTTGGATTTATTACAAGAGGAGTGTAAAAGAGAGTAATTAAGATATTGCATTTAAAACTATCATTATACATTGCTTTATAGATATATGCATAAACAATCTATGACTATGACTTGCAACCATAGGCCATAAATTGCATATACATATGAACATGAAGTTATCTTTCATTGTGCTTTTCCTTTTCTAAATAAATTTATAAACATCTTATTATGTAAAACAGTTGACTCACACATCACAGTATGAGATTGTGGAAGTTCCTACAATCATATACTTATTAGTGCAGGTTCTATTGACAATGATTGGATTGTACTAGCGTTAAAGAGCTCGAGATAAAGTTAATGTAGCTTATTGCATTTGGTTGTAATTACTTGTGTTTAAGTCATTTTATATGTAATATGCTTAGAAGATTATTTGTATTTAATAGAATTCCCCATGTATGTTTTTGGTGTCATTGATGACACACTTACTTAAATGTGTTTAGTGTTTAGTTAAATGATTTTAATAAATGTCTAGAAGTATTTCAGTCACCTCAATGTGTTATGATTCCAAAGTCTTTAAGTAAAAAATATATTCCGCTGCTATTTTATAACTCTAATGATGTCATAACGACATGTACAAAAATCGAAAATTTTCACTTACGCATTTTTGTAAAAGGCGGGTCATTACATTGCCAGTTTACATTCATGCAAGGTGAAGACAAGGCGTGTCTTCTTTTGGTCCTCCAGGTCTTCTCTAGGTCTCCACCCGAACATCTCTAAATAATGTCTCCACAAATCGGGTGTTTCACAAGAGAAACAATATATATATATATATATATATATCAAGCCCCAAATTTCGTGTCTCTTTTATTTTTTATTACAATTCCACAAAAATACCGCTATTTTCTCTCAATGACCTGTAAAACATTAAAATACCAAAACTATAAAAAAAAATAAAAAAATAACAGAATTAAAGGTTTAACAAATGCAAATTATGGGGTCCATATATGCAATATTTGGCACTCATCACCTTTCTCCAAATTTTCTCATTCTGTTTGGATTTTTGGAGTCTATACTCTCATCAGGACCCCTATTTCTTAGTTTCTTAGGTCTACTTCCTTCAATATGAACCCATTAATTGTTCCACACTAGGCATGGTATATAATTGGGGCTTATGCTTTTATGTACCTCTTTAAACTATAGTATTCATTTACATAATCCTTAGGGTTCTCAAAATCAAATAATATAGAAGAAACTACATGGGTACATGGGATACCAGTCAATTCCCGTTGTTTGCAACCACAACTCTTTTTACCCAAGTCCACGACAAACTGTTTGGAATTGGGACAAGTAACTTCAAACAATGTGCCACCAGCATAAGTGGCAACGCATTCCATTTCCTCTAGTCCAATTGCATCCAACTTCGCAACTACCTTAGGGCATAACTTACCGGTCAATTTTTCAATGCCATCTCTTTTAACCTGATACATCCTCATAAGTTTTTTCCATATCATCTCTAACATTGTCAAAATAGGAATATCACAAGCTTTCAGAATGTAGGAATTGAAACACTCACATATGTTATTCACAAGAAGATCACACTTAGGGTAGTCGCTGAACTATACTCTAGACCACCTACTTGGTTCAATCTTGTTCAAGTACTCAAAAGCTTCTCCGTTCATTCTTTTCAACTGCTCCATATGGGCAATGAACTCCACTTCAGTATAGGCAGATGCTACAACCTATAACTTAATTTAGGGCCACTCCTCGATTCCCTTCATCTCTAAAGTTGGGATATAAATGCCTAACACAAATCCGATGATCCGCAATTGGAATCACATCCTCAAAAGCAGATATAAGACTCTATAAGGTCAAATATGAGTAAAGTTAGCCATAAAAAAAAATGCCTAATGGTATGCAAAAATTTGAATTAATAAATCTCACCTTCTACAGATCTGAAATAAATGTAGGCCTAGCATGCCGCTCATGTGCTCCAAGATTTGACACTAGGGTTTCCAAGAACTAAGTCCAACTGCCTTTGGTCTCGACTTCAACAACCGCAAATGTAATTTGATACATATTCTTGTTGTCACCCCTACCAACTGCAGCTAAGAGTTGGCCCTTAAATAACCCTTTTAGAAAGCACCCATTCACCCCTATCACTAGCCTACAACCATCTAGGAATCATTTCTTCATAGCTGCCAATGAAATGTATAGTCTTTGAAATTTTGGTGGCACACCAAGGTTTGGTCTTTCTACCTTCATCAACACACAACTTCCTTTATTGGCCTGTCTCATTGTTTCACAATAATTCCACAGCCTCTCATATTGACCCTCCAATTTGTCATGAATTTTCTTACCAACCTTTCTCCTAGCCATACATACAATTTGGAGTTACATCTACATTCCACTAGTTTTTCACTTCATTTTGTATCACATCCATTGGCATGTTGGGTTGAACTTTGAACTTGTCAATGAGCTTGTCAGTTATCCAAGTTGAGTTTACAATTGAATTTTTATATTTCCTGCCACACACATGTTTTGGCTGCAAAGACCTTATTTGAACCATCCAGTTTTCAATTCCTAATGGTCCATGGATTCTTTTTTTTTTTTTTTTTTTTTTGAACAAAACGATCCTTGAGAGTCCACTCATTTTCCTACTAGGATTTTATCTGGAGGTGTTCATTGCCATTTTTCTCTCTCTTGAAATCTAAATCCCATTGAAGCTTCTCAGAAGCTCTTTGTGTCTCTCTAGTAGATCCAAACAGAGCACAACGCTGCTTCTACAGGATAATGTGATATGGTTCTCTTGTGAACTCTCTTTTTTGGTTACATACAAAGAATTGTTCCTTTAAAGGGGTTGTGAGAACAGCTCCATGGCTTTTGAGGATTACTTTACTCGGGAGTGAAAATCTAATTAAAGTGTAGCAGCAGAGTCAGATTAGCTTGTTGGTGTGCTGGTGAGAATTTTTGTTTTTTGGTTTAATTTTAGTAACTTTGTTGCTTTGTTGGCATACTGGTGAGAATATATATATATATATATATATATATATATATATATAGAAAATGAGAAAAAAATCAGTTGAGAAAAAAAAAAAAAAAAGGGCCAAGTTGCCTATATTTTTGGCTGTGTTGCCCATCTTTTAGCCATTTGTTGACCCAATCTTTTGACCTTTGTTGGTGTTGTTTGGTTGTCTTGGGTCATGTCGTTCTTGTGTAGTTTATGTTAGAATATATGATTAGATTTGATTGTGTTCAAATCTTATTGTAATTGATTTTAATATAAATTGTAATTATCTCATACATTTTAGGTAATCAAATTTGATTGTATTCAAATATGATTTGATATTATCTCCACCTACCTAGTTTCCCTATAAATAGAGACTATTTGTATTTAATTTATCATCAAGAAATAAGAGTAAGATGTAGTCGGCTCTTCCCTAGTGGTGAACGTATGTGTCCAATAGGCAATAACGAACCACTCGTAAAACGTCTTGTCTCAATTTCTCCCTTCTTTATTCTGCTTTTATAAATAGTAATTTTTGTTTAATGAGTGAACAATGCTCACCAACTTTGGTGAGTATTGTTCACTCACGTAAAGAATAAAATTTATCTCTCTATTTTTTATTTATTTTTTGCGCTAAAAAGAAAGTACATTTCTCTCTCTATTTTCTATTTCTTATCCTAATGTTTATTTATATTGAAAGCATATGACATTTTTGGAAAAATATAATCGTTAGGAAAAGACAAATTTTTCAAAATTATGACCATTATGATAAGAAAAATATTTAAAAAATATGACTGTTAGGATAATATAAATATTCAAAAATATGATCATTTGGAAAAGATAAATATTTACAAATATAAATGTTAGAGAAAGATTAAAGAGATCTTTGAAAAAATAATATTTAAATGGAATATTAAAAGTGGATAGCTAAAATAGTGAGGCTACTGTGATGCTTTAAAAAAATGGATAATTAAAATAGTAAAAAGTGATTTTTAGCTATTTTCGCTTGTAAAATATGCCGAGTCTACATATCCATGTAGAATAGACTCAATTTACTTTTAGTGGAAATGAAATAATAGAAATGGATGGTTATTTATTGGTCCCTGTTGTTAAAGAAATTTACACAGAGAAGAACATATAAGTAAAGAACAGAAATTTCCTACAAACCGGTTCATAGAAAATTTCTTACAACCCACACATAAAAAGGACACGTGTCATTTAAACATGTGAGAAGCACATGTGTTTTTATTAATGCTATTAAAAAAGCATGTAAGAAGCACATGCTATTTAAATAACATGTACACTTCTCACATGCGAAGGGATACATGTCAATCTTATATGTGGGTTGTAGAAAATTTACAAACTGATTTGTAGGAAATTTCTATTCATAAGTAAAAATACAAGTTAATATTAGGAAATATATATAGTATTGATATCAATTTGTTGAATTTACATGGAAATATAGCCATACTATTAATTAGGAATTTGGCAACTTGCTTGCCTATGATTACTTAGGTTGTGTTTGGTATGCGGAATGACTATTCCATTAGGAAAATAAATATTTTTAGGGTTAAATACGTCTGACCCTTCTGTGGTTTAATGTTGTGCAAATATCTACCTAAATAAATAGATAAATATTTGTACGTTTTACTCGCAAGTGCACAAGATCAAAACGATAGTATAGTAGGCAAATACGAGATCATTCCCACGAGGATTGGTAAATTATGCTTAAAAGATTTCCTAAATAATTAAGATAAGTGAAAAGAAATAAAAATATTAATAAGATCTAATAAAAGAAAAGAGACAAAAATATTGCGAAAATATAATAGAAGTAAGGTAGGGCTTCAATATCCACCGCTAATCATACTCAAATAAGATTTACAATGCCAATGCTACCATCATAACTTGATACTTAATGCTTACCAGCCACAAGGGAATGATATCTTCTCCTAAAACTATTGATTTCCCTGAGCAATGAGTTAGGCATGGTATCTACTATAACTCTTTTCTTTATTGAATGATTTAGCATGGTATCTACTAAGTTGTTCTTCAAGAAAGCATAAATCTATGGAAATCGGCAAACACACTCAGATTGGAACATGGTATCTATTCCAGTTGTCTTTATGTTGATTAATCCAAGGACCTGTGATGGGGTTCTTTTGTTACTTTATTATGCCTAGGACTCGGTCATCCAAATTGACATAAATAAAAAATCCATACCACATGCATATGATGATCAAGCATAAACATGAGAGGAATTCAAGAAAATATGAAATAATCAAGTTAAGCATCAATATATGAATTGTAGCAAATGCGCCAATTGAAAACCTTAACGAGACATAATTAAGGCTTCAATCGAGCCCTAACTAAAGTATTAGTTACAACTAATATAAACTAAAATTATATACATACATAAAATAAATAAAGGAAGAAAGAAAATAAAAACTAAAAAGAACCTCCTTCTTGATGTAGCATTTGATTCTTCCTCAAAGCTTGTGTGTCATTTTTTTCAAAGGTTAGAAGCCTATTTATAGGGATTAGAGAAGCTCTAGAAGCTCTAGAAATCCTAGAACAATTATAAATAAGACTTCTAGTCCAAATAGAATAATTACAAATCTTTTTCTTTTCTGAAATTTCCATCAAAGTAGGAAAATGATTCCAAAATCCGTATATTTTTGCGGTATTTAATTGAAGGGTTATTTTGACATGGTAAACGTCCGAATTAAAAAAAACCTATTTCTGATATATTTCTTGCATTTTGTCTTAGCTTTCCAACTATATCAATTTTGTTGTAAGAAGATACCTGAGCCGAAAGTTATGATTAAATTAATGAGACATACTCATTCTGTATTCTTTCCAAAAATAACGAATTTTTGCCGACTTCTCTTTCCTTAAATTCAAAATTGATTTGGAGTTGAATTTATCCAAAAGTGAGTTTGCCAACTTCGTTATAATCTTGAAATTTGATGAATTTTCTTCCAAAACCTATAAAATACAAGAAAACACAAAAATAACACAAAACATCAAACTATAACAAAACTAAGAGCTTAATATATGTAAATTAAGGGGCTTGAATGTGTAACATTCAGCACTTATCATTTAACACATTTATTTTTTACCCCTTGTAATTCATTTCGTATCGTAGTGTATCTTGATTATGGCTAAAGACGAAGATAGTACCTCCGTGTAACTTCCGTAAAAAAATTGACGGAAGTCTACGTCACGTACCTTAAAAAAGCGACACGTGTCCTTATGTATAATTAAAAATTAAAAAACTAAAAAATAATAAAAACTTTAAAAAAAATACAAAAAAAATTTAAAAAAATACAAATAAAATAAAATAAATAAATAAAGAGGGGTTGCTTCATGGCCAATCTGGGGGTGGCCGAACCATCCCCATGACCTTTAGGAGTGCTTCGGCCACCCCCAAAGAGCAAAATCAAGAGTCTTGGGATTGGCCGTGGGGGTGGGTTCGGCTGCCCCCAAGGGCTAACCCTAACTAGAGTTTTTTATTTTTATTTTTATTTTTTTTTATTTTTTTTTTATTTTTTTATTTTTTTATTTTTTTATTTTTTTATTTTTTTTATTTTTTATTTTTGAGGTTGTGGGGGTGGCTAAACCACCCCTTAGGGCCCTAGACCGACTGGTCTGCGGTGGCCGAACTATCCCCAGGCCAATTCAAGGTTCTTGGGAGTGGTTTCGGCCACCCTCGTTATACTCTTTGGGGGTGGCCAAACTACCACCAAAGGCCATGGGGTGGTTTGACCACCCCCAGACCGATCATGGGGGTGGCTACACCACCCCTCTTTTTTTAAAAATAAAAAATTTGTACAGTTTTTCTTATTTTTAGTGTTTTTTTATATATATTTTTCATTATGCATATGGGCACGTGTCATTTTTTTAAGGCATGTAACGTGGACTTTCGTAAATTTTTGGACGGAAGTTGGACGAAGGTACCATCTCCATCTTTAGCCAGCCATAATTAATGTATTATTTACGATACGAAATGAGTCATAGGGGGCAAAAAATAAAATCGTTAAACCATATTGGCAAAAAAGAATTTAACCCTATTTTTTATTAAAAAAAATGCGTAATGAAATAGCCTTAGAATAACCATTCTTGTGACCCATGAGGAATAACTTATTCTTTAAATCGAAGAATAACTATTCCTCACTAACTTATTCCTTATTACATTGGAAATTTAAATCATACTAATTAACTCACTAATTAATGAGAAACAACACCCGTATGATCTCTTTTAATAAAACCAGTAAATTAATTAAAGACATAGAAAGATAACCCGTATCAAGCACACAAATTAAGAAAAAAAAATTATCCTTGGTAGATATAATTAAGTCCGATCCGTTAAAAAGAAATCATATATCCAAATTAAATGACACAATTAAGTCAGTCACCGCGTTCTTCTTGAAACCAGAAGCCCTTTTGAAGAGTCATTGTCAAACTGAAAAAGGCATCATTGAAAATTAATTGTTGCTTATTAGATCCATAATAATGAATGCATGAACATATTGCAAACTCGATCAGAAACAAACAGTACTACTGCATGGAATGGATAATATATATATGGGCTAGCTTTAACTGTGAATTTATGACTCTATGATGGTTGAGTATGTTACACTCAAGTTAAATAACCATTTATTTTTAAAATTTAAATAAGTTGATAATAAATAGTAATTAAATTTACTATTTCAATACTTCTCTTCACGTGTACAGTGAACTCAAACTTCCTTTTAATAATTAAGACCTACTACGTGACATATTTAATTGAAGTGAGATGAATTGATGGAGACAATATTTAAACTCTATCAGAATCTTTGATTTTAATACCATGTTAAATCACAATTTATCCTAAAAGCTTAAAATAAAGCGGGCTATATATAATATCCTTCCTTGAAACTTGACCCTTCTTAACCTTATAAGATTATTTTCATGTTGTATCCCTAATACCTCCAGATCTAAAAAAAATGCTCCAAATTTTGTATCTGCAACTTTAAACTTATAGTTTCTACCCTACAATCCCACCACCAATGCCAATTGTCTCTTTGTGTGTATATATATATATATAAACTGTTTTTTTCTTTCCAGAAAAGTAAAGAAAGTAAATGGCTAGAATTTTCAGAAAAATCCCAACATATATATAGGTGTGAATGAAAACTAATTTTTCAACTTTCATATATACCTATATTTTAAGAGACGATTAATTATGGTGTTTTAAACTACCATAGTTGGGGTTGCTGGAGACTGAGATCTTGAAGGTTGGGTTGAGCAGGCAGGAGATGGTATGGGTTAAAAACTGAAGGCATGGTCGCCAGCTGAAGGACACTACTGGGTTGCTCTTCCCCAGAGAATGGGAATTGTTCAAGTACACCTCTATGCTCCTCAGTGTTTGGAACCATAGCCACTTGCTGATGCTGATCCCATGCTGCCTCATTCTCCTTGATCTACTTGTGCAATAAGTAAAACAATCTTAATTAGTTTTTTCGTCAATGCTGAATGATTTTAATAGTGTTTTTCAATTTTCAGAGGACAAAATGAGGAATTATTAAGCTCATTTAAAAGCATTGTACTCACCAGAAGGTATATTTGATCATTTTCGTCCTGCAGCATTTTCTTCTAAATGTGGACAATGAGCAGGATTATCGATGATTTAATATAATAACCAATAGAGAGAGAGAGAGAGAGAGAGAGAGAGAGAGAGAGAGAGAGAGAGAGAGAGAGAGAGAGAGAGAGATGTTTAACAGATTTCACAATTTACCTTCATTTGAAGATCATCCATCTGCTGTTGTAAGAGCTCAAACTGTATATGCCCGATCACAAACAAATTAAAGGTTGTGAAAGACAAACACTCATATATATATATATATATAAGCCACCTTTCTCAAACGCAAAGATACAAATGCAAGCAATATAATACAAATAGAACTTAAGAACTCGTATAATGAATTTTAAGCAATAACAAGATGAGATTCATGATGAATTTTATCTAGGGAACTCACTTAACCTCCCTATGTTTAGGCACTTTTGCAAAAATACCCTTAAAGTTTAGAAAAGTTATAATATTGATTCACCATGTTTTAAAACTTGGCAATGTTACACATCTGTTAAGATTTTATGTTAAATATTCTTAATGGAGGATGCCAAATTTTCCAAAAAACCCTGTTTAAAAGAGAAAAAAAAGAAAAAAAAAAGAACATTTACATGACTAAATGACCTGACCCATGACCAAGTAGGTTGATCGTGGGTCAGGAGATCCATGGCCGAAGAGCTGTTTCAAATTTATTTATTTATTTTTTTACATTTTTTGGTGTACTTTTTTTGAAGGGTAGTTCTGTATTTTTATTAGTTTTACAATGCCTATGAGACATTTCACTTGTTTACCGTCTGATTTAAACCAAAACTTAAAAGTAGGAGTGACATTATTGCAAATTTTTGAAACATTGGAACCCAAAATTACAACTTCTTAAACTTTAAGGGTATGTATGATTGTAAAAGTGCCAAAACATTAATGGTGTAATTGAAGTTTCCATTTTATCTATAATCTAATTAATGTTTTCTACTTAAGCTTATAATTAAATCAAATGAACAAATAGCTAGAAAGGATCGGAGGGCTAGCAATTAAAAAGTGTAAAACATAAATTAGAGACAGAAAGAAAGAATAAGTATTAGTTAAAAAGCTACTTAGTACTATACCTTCCTTGCTCGAACCTTATTGAGTGAGCATTCAAGCTGCTGCTCAAGTTCATCTAAATCCTCAAATTTAATGGAACTCAAGTCCTCACCAGTGAAGCGTTGCAAACTCGACTGAAGATTCAGGGTTTCTTTTTGCATCATTCTCAATTCCCCATGAATGGCTTCCTACAAATAGTGATCAAGACAATCTTAGCTACAAATTAACTTAGTACTTTAGCCATGTTTTAAAAATCGGACAGAAATTAGTTACATACAAACCAATATAGTGAAGTGATACGTGTCCCTTGACATATGAGAATTACATGTTTTTTTTTTAATTATAATAACATTAATATATAAGACAGTTTGTGTTAGGAAAATCTATAAAATACTAAATGAGGTGGGCCGTACCAGCTGGTCATTGTTTGCTGGATTTTGAGTCCCTGATGCATTCTGATACATTCTTATGATATGCTCCATGCTGTAGCAATATAAAAGAGATTAATAATTAATTATCCTCATAAAATTTCATTATGAATATGTTAAGATGTACATGAATATTATTTCATTTTGAATATCTTACGTTATTAGGGGTGTGAGAAATATATATATAGTTGAAGCAAATTAAAGAGCAGAGGTCCTGTACATGTAATAACCTTACAAAGTTGTATTGTTGGAATCATATAACTATCTCCAACAAAATATTAAGTGTACAAAAATATTTTTCAAAACAATAGAGTAAAAAATAAAATACATTTATTTATGGCTGCAGTACAAATCAATTTCGAAATACAATTTATAGATACCCAAATTATGATGCAAGCATTTATAAAGGCCTGCAACAATTAATTACAAACAAATCTCTCTAAAACTCTGCAGAAATTGACTGAAATTCTTATCCTAACACGATTGATCACTCAATTATATATAATTCTAATTTTTTTTTTTTTTTGTAAGTTATAATTCTAATAGTTAATAAGTATAAATATAGGGATTTTTTTTTTTTTTTCCAACAAACATGGTGCAGATTGATCCATTTGTACTGCATCATGGAATTAATATAACATCAACAGATAGAGTTTACCGTATTTATTTAAGATTCAATGGAAGAAAGAAATCTGATCATGTCACAAAAGTAAAACATTAGAAGTCAAAAAGATACAGAACTCAGAAAAATCTGAAACTGATACTGTAATAATAGTCGATCGTCATGAAACTGCAAAATTGAACAGCTAGCAAAATAAAATGATAATTGTACAGAAGTATCGAGCAGCAGGTCAAGACTTTGATCAGACGTCGGTCAAATTAGAACTGACAAAATGAAGAGAGAGAGAGAGAGAGAGAGAGAAACCAGACCAGTTTATGGCATCCAATGGGAAAAACCCTCGCCATAACATTATCAACTAGTTAAAACATACTATTGAAGAGACAAAAACCAAATCTTTTCTTGATCATGAACCAAAACCCATGAAAGTTGAAACGGTTTCAAATATCGTAGAAAATGATAATAGAGAGAATCTTCAAAGCACAATTATTTATTTATTTTTTAAAAAATAATAAAAAAATAAACCCTACTCATTCAAAACAAGTATTGAAGTAAGAAAAACAAAATGCACACTACAAAAAGACAAGATCTTATTGTGTGTGCTTCGATGAGCCCCTTTCAATCTCGTGTTTGGAAGCATTTTTTATTTTTTTCAGATCACAAATGGAAAAGACCCCTCTTATAACACAAAGGACAAGATCTAAAAAACTTTACCTGGATGGCTCAGTGCAGTACTGGAACAGCTTTCCAGTGCTTGAGAAGATGATGAGGCCAATCTGGGCATCACACAGAACAGAAAGTTCATGGGTCTTCTTAAACAACCCTTTTCGGCGTTTCGCAAAGGTTACTTGCCTTGTGCTTAGGTTTTCTATTCTTGAGAGTGGCACCTTTCTCCGCCCCATTTTCCAAGAGTATTCTTAATTATTTTAGCTCTCTCGTCTTGTTAGCTGAAAATTCCTACTTTACAGAAAGATAAGAAACCAGTAATTAATTAGTTCTAAACACCACGGACGACAGGGAGCAAACATATATATATAGGCTACTGTTCCAGGTAAAAATTGTTGAACAAAATATACTATAAACTGCATTACTTTTTTCTCTTTTTTCCCCGGATGAAAATCAGTAAAGGACTAGTAGAATCAAAGAACCGTCATCAAACAACGTAGACATATATTAGCATGTTTGTGAGAGAGAGAGAGAGAGAGAGAGAAATCCACGAAATAGTAAGAGTTAGAACCTTTTCTTTCTTCCCTAGCTTGTTTGATTTGAAGTTGGCATGATCGAAGTGTGTACCTTAAAGCTGATCAAGCCTACAATACAGATCTTCTTAATTCCTTCCTAAATAGCCCATAGTTTTCCATAATATTACAGGATTATCTGCCCCCATGACCCCAATAATGTCTGTTATATATGTTTGTCTTACTGTGTTCAAGGAGTGTCTGCGTGGAAGAAAATTAATAAATCTGGACCACACGATCTGATCAAGTGCCATGCAATATTGACCAAATACGTGTGAGATAATATATAGTAGTAGTTTAGTGATGATCATCGAGAGCCCTTGTAATTAGCCAAAATATTAATCATGGTCCTACACATTAATTGATTGTAAATGAATTTGGATATATATATATATATATATATTATATATATATATATTTGCAATTGCATGGAAGCATTATTCCCTCGATCAGTAGCTAGTGCATGTCTTCCAAATTAAAAGAAGGTTGATGTCATGCACAGTTAACAACCCTATGTGAACTACTGTCTGGCAGGCTAGAGCTAGCTAGAGTTTTCCATTGCCACTGTTCCTCAAATAACTTCTAAGGAGAACTCCAAGCTAATTAATTCGGACACTATACTTGGCATTTATAATTAAAATGATTTTTTTTCTCAGAAAATTCGAGAAAAAACAAATTAATATGAAGAACAACTTGTCTGGCTGGAACTGGAATCAGTTTTACGTCCACTTCACCTCCACGTACACCTTCAGTTTTCAACTTTTTCACATGGTATTTGCAGACCTATAAAAAGAATGCAACGTCTATAAAGATATGGTAAGAACTGAGAGATCAAGAGAGAGATGGAGCAGATTTGTACGAATATATACATAATTGATGCAGTTTGACGAATTTGTGCTTTGCTTACTTCATTAATGGACGTACAGATACCGCATTTTTAAGAGTATTCTTAGTAGCCTCATTAAAATAATTTTTTAGCTATTTTGGTGAGCTAATTTGATCAAAATCTTGAAAAACCACTCCCAGCAGCCTCACCATTTTAACAAAAAAAATTTGATGACTGAAATTACTAACCAAATTAGATGAGGCATTTTCACTCAATAACCCACTCACCAAATTTTGTTTCACCTTTCTCTCTCACATGATTAATTAGCACACTTTTTTTTTCTTTTTTTCTCTCATTTTTTTCTCACATCTTCCATCTCTCACACGATAATGTCATTATTTCATAGATATAAATGATTTTTTGTAAAAAGATTATATAGAGAAAAAATAAATAAATATGAAAAAATTATTATTTAAATGGAATAGTGAATATTGACTAGTTAAAATGGTGAGGCTTCTGGGGAAATTTTAATAAAGTGGCTCACCAGAATAGAAAAAAGTGATTTTTAATTATTTTGGTGATTAAAAATTGGTGAGGTTACTAGGAATGCTCTAAACAAATATATATATATATATATAAACAAGACGGAGCCAAAAACTCTAATAGGCAAGGGTCAAGAGTAAAACAAATTTGTTGGTAGGAATATATACTAGGCTAATTTTATTATTATTATTTTTTTTTTATCTTATCTTATAATTTTTCTTTTAAAACAAATATTTTTTTTTTCTTTATTGAACCCCCCCCCCCTAAATTTCTCCTTGAGGACATGTTATTAAGGCAACAAAAAAAAAAATCAGTTCAAAATGATTTTCCTTCACTTTTGAAGAGAAGTTTTTTTTTTTACTAAATTAAAAGACAGTTTTTTTGCTCAAAGCTTTTTATACAACATAAAGTGTAAGAACTTGATAAAAATATACTCAAATTGTTAACATGTCACATTTTTAATATGTAAAATTTTTCATGTCGTTCAATAGATGAAACAACATAAATTCACATAATTTAAGAATTTAAAATTTCAAAGAAATTGTAGGGATCATGATCCTATTCATTGCATAGTGATAACCAACCACATCACACATGGATGGCCAATTGGATGAAGCCACGTCAAAAACCAGTAAACTGATTAGATGGTTACACACTATCCTTGACAACTAACGGTAAGCACAAGTTCCCTCCAAAACCCAATAATTTTTCCAGACTCTTCGGGTGTCCCTCATTCTCCGTTTAGCATCAGCTATTACAGTACTCAAATTAGTATGAGTTCAGCAACCAGAACTAGTACCAGAGATACTATTCCTAGCCCTGCTTCCTCTGCCTCCTCAAATACCACTTTAGCTGCCTTCAACTCCGCATCTTCCTCAAAACCAAAGCTTCAGAACAAAAATCCATCTCTACAAACCTTCATGCAAGCTGAATAACCCTCCTCTTGTTGCCTCCTCAGATATTCGAAATGTCACAATTTCAACAATTTACAAAGGCCTCTTCTTTAATTTGTTTTGTTTTTTACCCCTTTGTTTCCTTCCTGTTCTTTAGAAGTACTGCAAAGTATGGTTTATAGTTAAAGATTATGGGGAGGATATGTACTTTGTTCATGTAGCTTACTATACTTTTTTTTAAAAAAATTTGCTTTTCAACCTTAAATTTTTTTTTTCTCCAAGAATTAAATTAAGGGGGGAGGCGGGGGCACGGCCCCTACCGGCCGGCCCTATGTATATAAAGAAAATAACGAAAATAATTTTTAAAATCAATTTTTAAATAAAAAAATAGCACAAACTGAACACATTATCAATATTCAATAACTATAATCTCTAAATTACAAGACTGCTTAGATTAAGAATTGAGCTTAGAAAAAGTATGACTTGCAATGAGAAGTTTTGCATTGCTTCTATATATGTTGCGAATGGGTAATAGGAGTGCATGGTTATGTCTTCTGTGAGTTGCATGGTTATGTCGGGAAAGATGAAAACAAACAAACAATTATCAATAGATGTGTTGTATCAATTTGGTTTGTAGATAATTACACCAAAAATATCGAAATCCGTAAAAGCATACTAGGAATGTAAAAAATGAAATTACTAATTTTTTCAACAATTTATTAAGTTCATAATTCAGCCAAATATTAATAGCTAGTTAGATTCATTGCAATGAATCACATAAGATAAAATGAAGTGCACCAATCAAAAATATTAAAAAGAATTTGACTTGACAACCTGGACTCTAACAAGTATCAATTAAGAAAAATTGATAACCTTACTAAAGAAGAAATTAAGGTAATTTCTTCCTCTAGTCCTCTCTCTCTCAATTCGTACATCTTCTCTAAATCTTACTCCAAATGGTGAATATATAGTTAGAATATTAAGTCTCTAATTTGAAATGCCCAATATTGGATGATATAGATTAATGAGAAAATTTAGATGAAAAACCAAAACCCCCTTGCTATTCACGAAAATTGATGATTGTTGAGATTGGTTTTGGGTTAAGTTCAATCTGATTGGGTTTATTTTCTGGTATTGTTCTTTTTACTACAAGAATGTTGATTTTCAGTTCTTTTTGTTCGACTACTGAATTTGTTGCTTGCTCAAAAATTGTGAAGACAAAAAATTCCTTGAGTATTTAAGAAAATTGTTGGATGTACATCAAAACTAGTTTAGGAGTAACTTATACTGGGGTTATATTGTAGCCGTTGTATTTTATGATATACGTGTAGCACTACCCTTAGAGATTTATTGTTTGAATTTTAGACCCACATATAGGAGAAATTGTCCTTAATCTATGGAAGTTTTCTTCTATTTCCTACATGAGACAGTAGCAGCACCGCAAGCACTGCCTCACCAGTATATTTATGGCTCTTTCCTTGTCCAAATTGCCTTAACATTAGCTAGGGATGTAAACGAAGCAAAGCTACCCGTGAGCTCGCTCGGGCTCGGCTCGATAAGGCTCGGCTCGTGCGCGACTCAGTTATTAAATGAGCTACTCGTGGACATGAAAATATACTCGATTATTAAATGATACATACCCGTATAAAACCCGGCTCGCTCGGTTAAAGTTCGCGAACATACTCGTAAAAAGGCTCAGCTCGCTTATTAGCTCGACTCGTATATATTTATTAATATACATATTTATTAATAAATATATATCACTTATTAATTAACAATAATTAATTATTGTTATACAATATATAATTATTAGTTATATTTATAAGTATCTATATAATATATAATTTAATTATAAAAAAATAATTAAATTGATTATATCTTATATGATCTAAGAGACTAAGACTCCAAGTCTAATAATTAAATATCTATTGATTTTTGAATTAACAATAAATTGTTAATCATATAATTTAATGAAAATCTTGATACTTAATCTATTATTCAAATAATCATATCTTAGACAATGACAATGTAATTGGTATAACCCCATATCAATTGATTAGCATTAAAATCAACAATGTGTTTCTTATAATCACAAATTAAGTATAATTATTAAAATTCATATCATTAGATTATATGATCATATGTATTATCACTAGAATTTATATGAAATGCATATGATCTAACATTTATATGATATTAAATTTTTAGTGATATAGCACATTATATCTTTATTATATAATGTAACAATCATATAAACAATACTTATTTTGTATTATTATATGATTAAGTGTGATATAAGTTCTAACAGTTTACTATGATGTAACAACAATAAATGATGTGATCAAACAATTCATTTGATTCAATTTAAGCATGATCTGACCATTTATATGATATTAAATCTCATCTCATATGGCACAATGTATTATGTAATAATCATATAAAAAATACTTATTTTGTATCATTTTATAATTAAGTGTTATCTAAGTTCTATCAATTTTAGTTGTATCATGTCATATAAATGTTATTATTAGCTACTAATAAAGTTAGGATAAGTAATTAAGTATGATTCATAATTTTCATATCATATCATAAATAATCTCATATTATATGATATGAATTATAATTCATAACTATATATAATTAAAAATTAAGATATAACAATAAATTATTGTAACCACATAATGACATAGTCATATAACTACTTAAGTCATGACTCATAAGTATACAATTCACATCAAATAACTAATATAAATTATAATGATTAAGTATCTTGTTACTTAGATAATTTTGATATATACTTGGTACTTCTAACTTAAGTATAAAATAATAATTAAGTATGATTAAATTATTATTATTATTATAGTTTAAATATAATAAATAATTTGTAAACTTTTACTCTTGAGTCTATGAATTAATGAATAATGATTAAATGTAATTTGTGTAAATATCAATTATGGATTTATGATTAACATTTAACAGATTATCTAATTAAGTATAAATGTATAATTATATCAATATGTAACTTATAAGTTAGAATTAATTATTTTTAAGTATAAATAATAATTTTTTAAATTTTTAAGGGAAAAGTACACATAACCTCCTCAAACTATCACATCATTGTCAATGTACCTCTCAAACTACCAATTATGTCAATGTCTCCATTAAACTACAAAAAAATGTCAATATTCCCCTAAAAAATAATTTTTGTTTGTTTGTTTATTTATTTATTTTTTTAAATAATTTTTCAGTTTTTTTTTTTTTGGTTTTTTTTTTTTAAAAAAAAATTGTTCTTTTTCGTTTTTTTAATTTAATAAAAAACTGGTTTTTATTTTATTTTGTTTTTTTTTTCTTTCTTTCAAAAACATGTTTTTATAATTTTCAGTTATTTTTTTATTTTTTATTTTTAAAAAATCGTTATTTTTTGTTGTTTTAATTTTTTTCGTTATTTAATTTATTTTTTTTAAAAAAAAACATTAAGTTTTTCCAAGCCAATTTGTCCCCCAAATCCCCCCACCCCCATTTTTCCCTCCTCTGCGCACTATGTCCTTGTACGTGCACAGTGCACAATATTGCTTTGAGCCTTTTTTTTTTTTTTTTTTTTTTACCCTTTCCTCTATTATTTTTTTTATTTTATTTTATTTTTTTTGTTTTTGAAATTTTTTACCCTTTGAAGTCTGAAAAAGCAAGACACAATATACACTAGTTGTCTAAGTTTGTAGAGTGGTATGATGACTCTTGACTTTTCAACAAACTTCTGACGCTACATGCTGTGTTTAGGAGAAAAAAACAAAATTGTTTACAAGTTTACAACAAGTCAACAACCACTAATACACTCATACTGTCATACGAAATGAAGGCTTGCTTCAATACTA
>JAJPGS010000594.1:0-27996 GCA_028654335.1 Alnus rubra | reverse complement strand
TATGCATGCGTACTTCACCTGTTAGAATTAACCATCAATCACTTGTGAATATATATATATATATATATATATATAACCGCAAGGTTGACAAGCTACCCCTTCTTCCTGAATTTCAAAGTCTTCTTCCCCCTCGCATGAACAAAACCTGCGAGGTCAGTGGACGCACCGTTCTGGTCCCATAGCTCAGTTGCTTAGAGCGTTGGTCATATAAGCGAGCATAAGGTCTCGAGTTCGCTGGGACCAGTTTGTTAATCTTTTTTATAGGTTTTTGTACAATAATATAGCATAAAATTAAAAGTAATTTTAAGAATTTTGTGTATTCTAGTGGTTGTAATATATATAATTTTTATGTCTAGAAAAGACAAAAGAAAAGAAAAGAAAAGATTTATATTTTTGGCCTAGAAAAGCTTAACTTGCTGTTGGATCATCCAAAATGAGGAAGGGAGACTCTGGAAAGGTAAAAAGATTGGCATCAATACGCTTGCACTTGTTAAGTTAATAGCTTGCAAAATTTGGTTGTAAAAGAGAAAAATGTTCATTTTCATCCATCATGTCTCTCCCTTTTAATTTACAAAAGCTCATTTGTGATAAGGTTACAGTTTTTATTACAAATTTTTATAAGAAATAAATTGATATAATGGTTTATGTGGCAGTTTTTACGTCGAACACAAATAATTAATTAATTTTTATTATTAAAAATATTGTCATGTAAATTTATATATAAAAAAAAATAAATTATAATAAAAACCGTAATACTTTAGCATTTTCCATTAAAAAATTGTCCAATGCCCATCACAGTTGAATTGACTAAGCTGTTAACTCGAGAGATTCACTATATATTTCTACCTATCTTTTCTGTGGGGTAGCGGGTGTTGTTCTTTGCGAGTCTCAATGTCAGTTTTTATCTTTTTGACCGTTAAAAAGAAAGTAAAAATCGATTACAGTCTGAATAGTTGGGCCACATCGCTTTTTTTACCACCACTCATCGAAGTTGTTGTTGCTGGTGAAGAATTTGCCCTTTCCTACTTCGCTAAAGCCAATATGAGTACCTCCCGAAAGCCCAATCTTGGTGTTGCATTTGTTGTACCCAATATTGGTGCTTCTCAAAAAACCATTTTGAATATGATTAGATTTTACGGTATCTAATGACTTATATAGCGACATATTATTTAAACAATTTAAATGACGTGAAAACTTAAGCAACATATGCGTCATTAAATGTTGTAAAATCTAATTTGAACTATGAAATAACTACTTTACGTTACCGAGTAATGTTAAATGTAAGACCCATGTCCATCTAAAATTAATATGGCTTTTAAAATCACTATTGAATTTGTGATAGATCATTATTGAATTTTGATCCAATGGTGATTCTAATCACATCGCTTTTGGGGGACATTAGGGTAACATCTAGTCGTCTAGCATTACTCTAAACTAAATTACCACAGTTTAAAAGTACAAATATTTCTTTCAAATTGGGTTGGAGAAGAGGAAAATTTCTCCAACCCAATTTATTAAATGAACATATATCCATCTTATAAAAATATATGTGAGAATCACTTGCTATAAGGACAAATGTCAGTTTAAAAATTAGGTTGAAAGATTGTTTTGCAACCTAGTTTGAAGAAACTTTATCCCCTTTAAATCACTACTTATCCCAAATGCTTAAACAAATAGGAAATGAATGATTTAATTAATATTCTAACAAATTTAATTACATAGCTATTATTTTCACATCACCATGCTTGTTTATCATGGAGATTACATTACCAAATACCAAGCTCTAAGAATATGTTACTTGTTTCCCTTGTGCTGCTTCTCATCGCTTGTTCATTAGTTTGTTTTGGGTTTTTAACACAAAAACAATGTTTTATTTGTACTTTGGCGTTAATTTTGATAGTTGCTTTTATTATTTGTGTTTAGAGTAACAAAAAAACAAATCTTACTACTGTCTATCATTTTGCTGGTCTTAGCGCGAATAGCTATGAGCCATCATATTTGCCATTCTCATTAGTATAAATGGATTGAGATCGGCCACTCCCATTATGGTGGTGGTTGTAAAGAGATTAGTAGTGACAGTGAAGCGATGGGGACGGTGAGGAGAATTCGGATCTTCTCAGTTCAAATGAATTAGAGAAGCCAATTCCTTATACCTGATGGGTATTTTTGTTTAACAAAGAAAAATGATAAAAATGTCCCACAATTATAAGGGAACCGGCTATTTAAATCGGAGAGGATCCAGTTCCTGAGGACGGGTTGACGGTTTGTGGAAAGAGAGAAAGTTTTAGATTTTTAATAATGTGGCAAAATCTGGACAATTGATTTTATAGCAATGGCACAAGATGCAATACTGATATCAATTCGGTAATAGACCTTTTAAACTCAATATTCCAAATAGCGTTAGCAACATACATTTTACTTAAAGTGACGGATTGCTTTTGCCATATTATCGAGGGTAATTTTAGAAGTTATACTTATGTCCCTTTCGTGTCCGTTTAATATTGTCGTGACTTATAAAATTATCATTAAAATTGTTATTGATCATTATTAAATTTTAATCAAATTATGATTTTAAAAGCTACATCATTATTAGAGGGATACAAAAGGAACATGGATATGACGTCTAAAATTATTCTATTATCAACGGTAGACCGTTCATGTAGCAACGGTGATTCAATGAAAAGCAATTCTCATAAGAGTAAGAAATGGAGAGACTCCAAGTCCGAGTTATCAACGACTTTATCACAGATTCAGAGTCTCGTATGGACAAAAGAATGGGTGTGTTTGGTAAATGATTGTGTTGTAAAATTTTTATTTGAATAACAGTAAGAAATGATTAATATGATATAAAGTATAAAAAAATTTAGAATTATTTTACAGAAAAGTGAAAAGTTATTTTGTAATTGGTTTTTTTATTTGAATAGTAATAAAAAATGATTGATGTGATATGAAAGGTTAAAAAAAATATTTCAAATGTTTTGGATTTGACTTTTTTTGAGAGAAACGAAAGAAAATAGAGAGAAAGACGAGAGTGTTACCAAAGTGTTACCAAACACACTCTCCGTATATTGCAAAATCAGTTATAGTGTGTGCGCTCAGGCATTGATGCTGCAAATGCTCGATTTCTCTCTAGAAATTCCTTGTTCAGGTGTATGCATGTTTTCATCCAGAAGTAGGACCACTTGCTCACCTGTTTGATGAAATTCCTGAATGGGTAATGGCACATACCTGCCACGCTCTCTTTCCATATAATACCAGAACAGATACACCCAGTTCAGATGTTAGGCAAAAAAGAGAATATTTCTAAACCAAAAGGCTACTCAATTACATGTTCAGCTTATGTTCTCATCCCGCCTCTCTTGGGTTGATGAGCCTGTACCTATATACAACAAAAAGGAGTCCAAATATAATGAAATATAAGCGGGAAGAAAGCTTCACTTTTAGATGTAATTATGAAGAAGATGAGGATGTAGAGGAGGAAGAAGAAATGGGGGTGAGTTATAGCATGTACAATGGGGGTCGTGGATGGCCCTCTTCCTACTAATGTCCAGTTTGGAACAAAAAACACAGTACCGTCCTCGAAATTCTTCATCTTCCGTTTCATCTTCTTCATCATCATAGTCTTCTGTGTTCTCATCTTCAGTATCATCCTCTGCCTCAGCCCTATTGTTGCAGCCTGTGTAAGACAATCCCATCATTGGAAGAACCACCAGCAGAATTTTATCAGTGCTTTCATCGTGCCATCTTCTCCCTTTCTCCCAAAACATCAGGGGGGCAACAACCGCAGCTGCTCCTACCCAAAACCAAGTCCAGTCAGTATGAACTGCCAATCAAATCCAATCAGCATAGTTGAAGCTGTGTCTCGAGATTTTGGTGGTGGTGGTGACACAATATCATTACATTTTACTTTCAAAGGGAAGCCACATAATCTTTTATTTCCTACATAGGAATCTTCAGGAAATGTAGCAAATTGCTTGATCATTGGAATCATTCCAACCAATTGATTGAACGAAAGGTTTAGGAATGAAAGGAAAATCAGCCTATCTGCAAGTTGCACTGGGATTTCCCCTGTAAGCTTGTTGCTTGACAAGTCTAATGACTCCAGCTGAGTCAAGTTTGCAAGAGATGGTGGAATTTGGCCTGTAAGAGCATTGTACGACAAATTGAGAACATATAGTGATTTAAGTGCTCCAGATTCTCCAGGTATTGGCCCTCAAGATTGTTGCAGGAAACGTCAATTGAGGTGAAGATAGTTAGAATCTTCACAAACTCCAATTGTCGACCTTTCAAGGCAACTGTTATTGCATCTTGATAGTAAAATTGATTAAATCTTAAGACTTCAAATTGGAGGTGATTCAACTTTGATTGGGCCTCATTTTCATCATCCATCATTGCTGTCCAGGCAGAAAATTTTGGAAGTGTACCGGAAAAATTGTTCGAAGCTATGTCTACAATTTGAAGCATTGGCCAGGTGGCATTAGGCTCTGGACAACTAATGGGCCCGCCAAATTTGTTAGATCGCAAAACAAGGACGCGCAACATGGTTGTATTCTTCAAGTGACATGGGAAGGTATCCTCGATGAGGTTGTTCCCAATGTCGATGACCTCCAATTTTGTGCAATTGCCCAGTGACTCTGGCAACCGTCCTTTTATTTTGTTTCCATTGAGATTCAAAGTTTGTAAACCACAATTGCCTGGAAAGGAATTAGGAATTGAGCCACTGAGTTCGTTTCTCCTTAGAGTCAGTACACCAAGAGTCCCACTCATCTCAATCAAGCACTGGGGTATTTTTCCACTGATGGAATTACTAGACAGATCTAGAACTTGAAGATATGCCGCATTGCATATTGATTGAGGGATACTCCCATATAATTTATTGCTAGAAAGAGAGAAGAAATAAGCAAAAGCAAGGGAGTCACCAATATTAGCTGGTATTATAGAGCTGAAATTATTCCTCGAGAAATCCAAGTATGTGGCAAACTGTGGTAGACCTGGGAGTCGTCCCTGGAGCTGGTTTGAGCGAAGGTCCAAGACACTCAAAAAAGAAAGATTGGAGAGAGGTCCTTCCAGAGTCCCCAGATAGTTAAAAGAGAGATTTACATAAAGCAGATGATCAAGTTCCCAAAGCCAGTCTGGTATATCTCCGTAAATGTCGTTGTCTGAAAGGTCTAGATAGGTTAATTTGGATTGGTTTATCAAGAAATCAGGAAACTTTTTCAACTTGCTAGAAGCCAATTTTAATGTGGTAATCTGGGGAAAGGAGGACAAAGATGAATTAATTCCATCGGTTCCATCATATTCAATCGATAAGCTGTTGTACGAAAGATCAAGATTTGAAAGATTTCTCAACTTCTGAATCACATTAAGAAGTTGCAAGGAGCCACTGAATTTGTTTGAAGAAAGTGAGAGGATCTTAAGACCCTGGAGTTCAAAGACAAACATGGGTATTTGCCCTGTCAAGTTGTTGCTACTCAAATCAAGAGTGTCCAGTAGGTCAGAAGAAATGTTGGAAAATTGATTGAGTTGACCAGAAAATTGATTGTTTGAAAGTTGTAATTTTTGCAATAATGGAAGGGAAAACAGAGAAGCTGGAATACTCTCATTCAGTGAATTGTAGCGCAGGTCAAGGCTTACCAGATTCAGAAGCTCTTCCCAGCTAGTGGAAGTAATCTGACCAATTAGATAATTATGAGAAAGGTTTATTTGGGTCAGATTCTTGGCCATGCTGAATGATGGAATTGGTCCAGAGAAATTGTTGGATGACATGTCCAAATAAAGCAATTGGGTAAGCTTTGCCATTGAGTGCGGCATTGATCCGCTGAAATTGCAGTTTGGAAGATCTATTATGGATAACTTTATGAGGTTACCAATAGAATCTGATAATGTCCCTGAAAAGTTGGTATTGCGAACAACCAGAGTGCGAAGAGACCCATTCTGAGGAAAATCTGGCAAAACACCATTAAGATTTACATTGTTAGACAAGTCAAGAATCTCTAGTGTTGGTACCTGGAAGATATTTTCTGGAAATGTTCCAATCAACCCAGAAGAACTGAGACGCAAGGACGTCAATTTTGCGAAATTTGCGAAGAACTCCGGAACTGGAGTAGACAAATTGTTATTATCCAGGCGAATAATCGAGAGGTACTGAAGCTTTTGTAAGGTGTAATCAATGGGGCCTGAAAGATAACAGTTTGACAAACTCAACACCCTCAGATTCGGCAGTGAAGATGATAAGGACTGGCACCACTCATTCCCTTGTGCTGATATGTTTACCCCATCAAGATAAAGTTCTGTAAGCTTCGGGAGGTTCTGAACGAACATCTTTAAGCTTGGATTCTCAAGTTTCAGAGGAGTAGCTCCCGGGAAGTAAGTGGCAGATAAATCAAGAAAAACCAACCTTGTCAAGCTCGAAATCTCAACTGGTATCTGCCCTGCGAAGCCAGCATTCGATAGGTTCAAATGACTCAAATTCTTCAGCTTCACAAAATCCGATGGAATCTGAGAACCGTTGAACTTGTTGTAAGCCAAGCTCAGGTTCTGGAGATTCTGAAGATTGAAGAGGCTGGTTAAGTTACCGGAGATGGCTTCGTTGGTCAGATCGAGACAAGTAACACGTCCCTCCGAGCAATTTACACCTTCCCAAAAACAGCAATCGCGGGTTTGATCCCACCGAGCAAGTTTTTGGACATATCAAGATTGAATGTAAGGTTGTTCTTCAATTGGAGCAACAAGGACTTCTGACTGTCCAAACATTGGGCGGACACCGCAAAGATACAAAAGCTGAGGAAAATTGAGCACAAGGGTATCAAGAAAACCCATGAAGTGAGCGGAATTCTCATTGGAAGCTGTAACAAGAGACACCCATACAAGAAAGAATTGAAGAAGCGATGAAATCAATTGTGGGTTCAAGAGGGTAAAGTCCCATGAACTTGAGCTTTTTTTTTCTGCGGCTCCGAGTCGTAGCCGAACAAAAACCGATGGCGTAAAATGGGAGGCAGAAGAAGAGAAAAAGACAGAGCAAAGCCAAGCCAGGAGCAGAGAGAGGGATCGAATGAGAATAGTAAGGTCAACAGAGCAGCGCCGTTGAAGTAAATCGCTTGTCCGTTTGTTGAACTGTCCGGGAGCAGACGCGTTTGCGTCGGCTTTTATTTATTCCAATGACGACTTTTGAGACTTTTCGTCCGGAACCCTCCTGCCTTGTAAAAATCAAACCAATGCTATGGCCGTCAGTTTTGGGGTATTTGTTATTTTTTTTTATATAAAAAAAGTGATTTGATGAGTTGTGAAGATTTTTTTTTTATAGATTTAAAAAGAAAAAGGAAAAAAGGATTGAAGATTGAAGATGAGTAAAAATTATTTTTGCATTTTAAAGATTGTTTTGTACTTTTTTATTTGTTTGTTAATATTTTTATTTTTAAAAACTGAAAACGAGAATTTTAACAAATATAATAGTAATTTTAGCCATTTTGAATACAAATACTGAAGTAAATAGCAAATAACTCACTCAATTAAAGAGCTTTACTCACAAAAAACTTAAAAAATATTTAAAGTTACTTTTACAAGACATTATTTTTATTCAGTATTTTTTGGAGTGATTGTTGACTTTTGAGTTTGGGTATAAAAGAATTTATTCATCCCAAAAAAAAAATGTTACTTTTATTTTATGTTACATTAGAATATTATTTTAAATAAAACAAATATTCTCTAAAAATATTAACAAACCAAAAAAGATTTTAACAAATAAAGCCATATATTTACAAGTTACTTTTGAAGACTAGGACGGAAATAAATAGCAGAGAACTCACTCAATTAAAGAGCTAAAGAGGTTTTTTTTTTTTTTTTTTTTTTTTTTTTTTTTTTTTCTCATTACCCACGAAACACCATCCAATACCACTTTCAAAAAATCTTGCAAAAGAAGAGTTAAAAAAACACATTTTAAAAATGTTTGGTATTAAATAGCTAAAAATAAAAAATAAAAAACCCTCTTATTAAACTCTCTTTTAAAAAAAAATTATCTAACTTAACCATGAAAACTCTCCGCCAACCACCACACAAACGTCATTCCATGGCTTTTTCCTTTTTTCTTTCTTTTATTGGTGCCCATCACTCAATCCAACCAAGCGGAAAATCCGCATCAACAAAGACCATAGAGAGCTCTATTATTTGATCTAACAAGTCTGAAATTTCTCTTCTTTGGTCCGTATGGCAATACCTCCCCTCTCCCTTCTTTTATTTTCATTTCTCTAAAAAAAAAAATCAACTTTAAAATATTTTTAATTTTTTTTTTCACATTTTTATTACTATTTAAATAAAAAAAACCAACTACAATATCATTTTTTTTTTCACTTTTTAATATAAATTCTTTTAATTTTATATCACATCAATCACATTTTACTATTATTAAAAAAAAAAAAAAAATTTCCGAGGCTTATCCACTCAAGTAATGTCCATAGTTTTTGAATCAATAGCCTTACATTTTCAGCAAAGTTCACATTTTAGCCGTTGTGAGACCAATTTGGTTTGATTTTATTAGTACAGTTGATTGCATATCGGTAATTTAGTCGGTAAACAAAAAATTAGAACACAGAGAGAGGTGGTTGGCCACCTGGTGAGGGGTGAAGAGTGCCGACTACTCTCTTTCTCTTGAATTTTTTAAATTAGAGTATATTTGTAATATAAAGTAAATGTGTGTCACGTGTATGTACAATTTATGTGTAACATATCAAACGAAAGTTACATAACATCAATTTATTAGTTTGATATAGTACATTGTTAATTAATTTGACAGTAAATTATCAGATGAATTTATTTGAAATTAAAAAAAAAACTTAAGGACTTAATTATTGAAATTGAAAACTCAATTAACTAATTAAAATCACAAAAATAACCTAGAGACTATATTTAAAAAAAAAATAAAAAATTAATTAATACAATCACATTAGTCCAATAAAATAAGGCATAGTATCTATAATATGGAGTATTACTTTTCTTGTTATTGTAATACCCACTTTAAATTCTATTTAGATGTTGGGAATAAAGCTGTTATGGACAAAACCAATATTAATTAATTTTGCTAGTGCTGCACTGCTGGTGACAATAATCATTTTGTCGGCCTCAGTGTGTGTGGAAGAATTGAATTTCCAATCAAAATGTGAAAAACATTCGTAAGCCAAGATTCTTGAAATCATGAACCCCTGAAAACCTAAAAGACATCAACACATTTTTCTATCAATCATCATAGTCATGTACTCATGTAACATGTTCAACACGTTTTTTTCACTCTTTACACCCTTCGTCATTCTTGTTAAATCTTCCATAGTTATAAAAGCTTTATTATTCAAGATATTTTTTATTTACCGTGCAGGTCTAAACTCTTTTTTAATAGATGAAGTGAATAACATAAAATATTTTAATTGAAATTTAAAGTGAATAATAGAGACAGTTTAAACTCAAGACTTTTACTCTAATATTATATTAATAACTAATTATTTTAAAAGTTTAAATTTATAAAATAGATAAACTTAATTATTTAACAATTCTATCTGGTAAAAAGAAAAACCATATTAAAAAGTTGCGATAATTTAAGGAATAAGTGAAATTTTGATGACTTTTATAAGGAGTGCATTTTAAAGCATGGTCTTGGTCTAGTTGGGGGCCGATATTAGGAAAATAAAACTTGTGTCCTTAAACAAAACATAAGGAATACGTGTTACAATTTCAACGGTACAAAGTTGAATTCAAGAATTATATTTTTCCGAGGAATTTTCAAAAAATGGAACCCAGTCAAATAATCAAATCAAACTTTCACACAACTAACAAAAGCAAACAAGTGGGCTCGATCGTGGGTCCCCTTCCTTCAATTATTTGAAAGTGATCTCAGAAATTAATACGCCTAAATGGTCCCACCCAACCCATCGCCTAAACTTCTTCTAGAATCTAGACCCACTAAATAATTAGGTGGCGATATAGCCGTTACTCATTTAAGGCATTATTGCTTATGATGTGAGTCTCGTGTATCGGTGTATGTCATTGTGATGGAGCTCCTATTATTTTCATGTGATCTCGACCATTCGATATCATGTGATCTCGACCATTCGATAATGAAAACGAATAGGCTACACTTTTTTTTCAATATTATTTTATTTTGCTGAGAGTGCTAAGTAATTATTAATTTTTTTTTTTTTTTTTGTTAACAACGTTTCATTTAAAGGCTAATTGATCCTGACACGTTAACATAATAAAATAATAAAACAATAAAAGTATAATTTTTAACATTATTTTTAGATCAATAGTACTGTAACACCCAAACAAGCTCGTTCCTCATAAAAAAAAATAGAAAATTAAAAAAAATCAAGATATATATATTTTAAAAATTAAATTATTAAACTAACATGTGCATATAATTTTTATATGTATTTTTAATAAAACGGTCACCAAAACGATTCTTTTTTCTATGAGAATATTATTTAATTATGGACTTTTTGTTCACATGATTAAAATGATCAAATATATTTATTCTTTAAAAACTACCTTTAAACTTCCTCAATAAGGTCTAAAAGAGTAGTATTAGACGTTTTTCTCTTGGACTTAGTGTATGGTTTATCTTTTCGTAAAAAGGTTAAAGAAACCTTATGTCTACTTAATCTTATTCTTAATTATATTCAAAAGTTCGGTAATCCAAATCTCTTTTGTTTATTAAAGTCGGAAAAAAAAAAGAAAAAAAAAAAGAAAAGAAAGAGAAATGGGAAAGACAAGTGGAGCTGGGAATTCCCACGTATTCTGCGTCCACTACTTGTTGATTTTTTGAACGAAAATTTCAATATCACATAAATCAATACTGAGGAAAAATAATTGATCCCACAAAAAAGATCTAGGAACAGTATTGTTCCCTAGTTACAATAGATAAAATACTCAATAGAAAGTCTTCTAACCAAATCTGCTCAACCTTATTATGGGTTGCTTCCTTTGCTAAAGTGTGTGCCGCCATATTATATTCTTTAGGTGTAAAAGAGAATTTCGCCAATCTGAAGCTTTGCATCTTATCATGGATAGTTTCAATGAAATGGCCGATTTTAGATAAAAAAAAAAGGGGGGGGGGGGGGGGGCTGAATTAATTTTCTTTACTACTGTATTGACATCCCCTTCAAACAAAACGTCAAAAAACCAATCTCTGTGCAAAATTGCACCGCATATAATGCACCCATTACATCCACTAAACTAGAATCTGTCACCATCTCCATCGTAATACATTTAGTTCCCAAAATCAAACCATAGTCGTCTTTGACCACTATGCCCAAGCCAATCCATCCTTTTGTGGTGTTTAATGAACTAAAAAAATATTTATTTCAAACATAAAGAAAAAGAGTTGCAAGAATCAAATCAACCTTATGAAAATTCAGTGAACATTTATTGTGAAGCGAGAGAAATCAACTTAATGTAATATTGATCGTCAAAACGATACTCTTTTTTGGCAATAGCATGTATGCGGTAGTGTAAACTACCGCATACAAGCCATATCCAATACAAATAGGGACCAGGATCCTCTCCGATTGAGAGACCGGAGGGGAGTCAGTCTTTTATGTTGAGAGTAGTTTTGTAATTTTACATGATATGAAATTATAAAACTGTCCCTTAACATAAGGGATTGGCTCATCTCCGATTGAAATTCAACTGGAGAGGATCCTGATGCTGTGAATGGGTGGAGAATATGATACTCTTTATTTTATGGTGAAGATTTAAAATTAATGTATTTAAATAATTTAATGATATGCATACTTTTATATTTTTTAATTTTTTAAAAAATGTGTAAATATTGGCTTCATATACACTAATTTTAAATTATGACCATAAAATGAATATTATACATTTCATTTAAAATAGAAAAATCTTTGTCCAATTGGTAGCGTTCACTAAAAGCCCACAATTATAATATTACTCTTCACATCTATATTATACTGACTAACGTGATGCGTTTTAAGTGGCTTACATTATTTTTTTTTAAGTAATTGATATAAAAAGTCATTTAAAACACGATATATCAATTGGTGTGACATAAGTGTAAAGAATATCATTAGTTATAAGTAAATAGTGGCCTTTTTTGCCGTTATTTTACACTCCAATCTCAATATATAGGTGTTTTATTTTTGGAAACACTCAATGGGTTAAGGTGATAGTGCATGCCTATCAATTCTTCAAATCTAATGGCTGCCAGGTAATCCCACATATGGAATGAGAGTAGTATATAACATTTATATTCAAGCACATAGTGACGTTTTAAAAAGATTATGTCATATACCACACATACACACACATATATATCTAAAAGTTGATTAGGATTTTTATGTCAAAATTGTCGAATAATTATTAAATAAAAATGTGATTTTTAGCACTATTTTTACAAAAATATTACTAAACGAAAAAAAGAAAAGAAAAGAAAAAAGAAGTTACTATCTGTTACACTGTTACTGATAGTCACTTAAAATGCCAAAGTTTACCTTTAGCGACAATTATATGTTGCCAAGGCCGGCCGCCTCCATGGCTAGGCTAGTAAGGCCGTCGCCTAAAGCCCCTAATTATAAAAAGCACCCCCATTCCTCCTTCCAAAAAAGGCTTTTTATATTAAATTTAAATTGAATTTATAGAAATAGTTAAATCTTTATTGTTCTAAAAGCTTTGTGGGTAAATTTTAATTATTTAAGACTTTCTCTTTACCGCGTGGGTCTGAACTCTTTTTAATAAATGAAGTTCAAATGTAAAATATTTTAATTGAAAATTTAAGTGAATAACAGAAATAGTTTGAACTTAAGACTTTTATTCTAAAATCATATTAAATCACTAATTATTTTAAAAGTTTAAATTTATAAAAATAGGTAAATTTAATTATTTAACAATTCCATTTCTGATTCTATCTGCCACAAAGAAAAATATCGTTTAAAATTACTAAAAACATATTAAAAAGTTGCGATAATTTAAGAAATAAGTGAAATTTGATGACTTTTATAAGGAGTGCATTTTAAAGCATGGTCTTGGTCTAGTTGGGGGCCTATATTAGGAAAAATAAAACTTGTGTCCTTAAACAAAACAGAAGAAATACGCGTTCCAATTTCAACGGTTCAAAGTTGAATTCAAGAATTATATTTTTCCTGAGCAATTAAAAAATGAAACCCAGTCAAATAATCAAATCAAACTGGCAAAAGCAAACAAATCTCATATAAAGACAGGCAAATGAGTCGTGGCAGGCCCCTCCTTCAATTATTTGAAAGTCGATCCCAGAAATTAATATGCCTGAAATGGCCCACCCACCCCATCAACGAAACTTCTTCTGGACCCACTAAATAGTTATGTGGCGGTATAGCCGCGTTTTTTTTTTTTTTTTTTTATGTTTATATAAAAAAAAAAAAAAGAATGATTCGAACTAATAACCTCCACTTTATAAAATATGATTTCCGGCCAATTGAGCTATTGGTAGAGTGAAAGAAATTGAAGGAGTAATTTTATTTTTACATTATTGCATATTAAGTGAGTCTGGTATATGTCATTTGATGGAGCTCCTAGCCTCCTAGTGGACATTAAATTCATGTACAAATATCGTTACTTAAATTGAAGTGATAAATGACGTGGACCCACCTCACTTGCAGCTTTATCAATACCATGTGATCTCGACCATTCGATAAAGAAAACGACTAAAAGTTACATTTTTATTTCAATATTATTTTATTTTGCTGAGAGTGCTAAGTAATTATTAATTTTTTTGTTAACAACGTTTCATTTAAAGGCAAAAATTGATTTTGACACGTTAACATAATAAAATAATAATATAATTTTTAACATTACTTTTCGATCAATAGCACTGTAACACCCAAACATGGCCGTCCCCCAAAAAAATTAGAAAAAAGAAATTAGATAAATATATTTTAAAAAATTAAATTATTAAACTAACATATCCATATAATTTTTATATGTATTTTTAATAAAATGGTCGACAAAACGATTCTTTTTTCTATGAGAATATTATTTAATATGGACTTTGTTCACATGATTAGGATGATCAAATATATTTATTCTTTAAAAACCACCTTTAAACTTCCTCAATTAGGTTTACATTCTATAGTCTAAAAGAGTAGTATTAGACGTTTTCTCTTGGACTTAGTGTATGGTTTATCCTTTCGTAAAAAGGTTAAAGAAACCTTATGTCTACCTAATCTTATTCTTAATTATATTCAAAAGTTCGGTAATCCAAATCTCTTTTGTTTATGAAAGCCGTAAAAAAAGAAAATAAATAAAAAAGGGGAAGACAAGTGGAGCGGGGAAATCTCACTTATTCTGCGTTCACAACTTGTTGAAGAATACCTCAGACTTAAAGGATCAGGATGCGAATAAATAGCGATGGTTCACGAAACACCACCATTAATGTGAATAGGTGGAGAATATGAGACTCTTTATTTAAAATTAATATATTTAATGATATGTATAAATTTATATTTTTAATTTTAATTTTTTTAAAAAAATATGTAAATATTAGCTTGATATACACCATTAAATATACTAATTTTAAATCATGATGGACCATAAAATGAATATTATATATTTCATTTAAAATAAAAGTATCTTTGTCCAATTGGTAGCGTTTACTAAAAGCCGGCAATTATAATACTACTCTTCACATCTATATTATACTGAATGATGTGATGTGTTTTAAATGATTTGTATTTATATTATTATTATTTTTAAGTGATTGATATGAAAAACCATTTAAAATACGACGTGCCAACTGCCTAATGTGACATAAGTGTGAAGAATATCATTAGGTTAAGGTGATAGTGCTCTTCACATCCATATCAATTGAAGTAACATAAATACCATATACGACACCCCAATCTCAATAGGTTAAGCTGATAGTGCCTATCAATTATTGAAATTTAATGGCTGACTGGCACTCCACATATGAAATAAATAAGTGTATAGTAGAATATATATAACATTTATATTCAAGCAAATGGTGGATGAAGCTCCAATCACTGACCAATATCGTAGAGTTTATGAAAATCGATCGGAGGGGTCTCGGAAACCGAACTCGAAGAACACCGATCATGACTCCGATGACGACGGGGATACCACAGCAAACCCTAGCTCTTCGGTGATGGCGGTTGAGCTGGCAAGGGACAATTATGGCAAGGTAGGTATCGCGGCGCAAAATCCGCATGGGCATGAAGAGCGGGAAGGAGGCGTTATGGAGTATGGAAAAAAACGAAAAGTTTGGGTGGCCAAAGAAGGAAACCTGGCGTTTTCAAAAACACCACCTGAAAAGGAAGTAAATGCTATAATGAATAAGAGAGATCTACCGGATGCAACGGAAGGACAAAGATGGCAAGTTATGGGGTCGCAGTATGATAATAATGAAGCAGATGACAATTCAGTAGAGGGCTTAAATTCGAATTTGGAGAGGCCTTCTAGTGGGCCCAAACAAAAATACATGGGCCAATGGGATTCAGAAATTGGGTCGTATGACATATGAGCCATTGGATGAAGCTTCTAGTGATGCCTTTTTGGCAAAGGATCCTAATTACAACACTTATCATCCACGTGTTGGGTTGGGAGTTGATCGAATGAAGGCTGATGTTTCTAAAGATAAATCCTCCAAGCCAGAGGCTCATGGTGCTTCCAACGGTAACTCTAATCCCCATGGCGATCATTCTCCTGTTCACACGGGCTCAGTTACTCACTAGAAGAAGAGGGCTCGCCAAGTTGGCACTACTCAGGACCACTCTGGACAGTCTGGAAATATGGAGGGTAAAAGGAAAATGGAGATGGGGAATGAGGTGGAGTTAGCAGTCAATCGAAGAGAGGTAAGAAAACTGGGTCCATATTGTCTCAGCCATAGGCTGAACCGGTGGGGTTGTGGAACAACCCCGCCTCTCAAAATGAATGTGCTGACATGGAACTGCCAGGGGCTTGGGAACCCCGGACAGTTCGTACTCTCCACCGTTTGGTGTGAGATAAGAAGCCCAGTTTGGTCTTCCTCATGGAGACCAAACAGTTGAGTAGAAAGGTGGAATTAGTCAGAATAAAATTGGGTTTTGATAACCTTTTTGTGGTGGATTGTGTTGGCCGTAGTGGTGGTTTGGCTTTATTTTGGAAGTTAGAAACTCCAGTCCAAATACAGAATTACAGTAGGAGACACATAAATGCTGTGATTAACTCTGGCAGTGTGGGGGAGGAATGGAAATTTACAGGATTTTATGGCCATCCTGATGTTATCCATAGGCCGGCTTCTTGGGCGTTACTTCATCATCTATCAGAGTTTGCTCCGGAACCTTGGCTCTGTGTAGGAGATTTCAACGAGATTCTTTCTAATTTTGAAAAATCGAATTCTTCGTATCGGCCCCCGAGGCAAATGCTGGAGTTTAAGCAGGCTTTGGCAGATGGAAATCTTGCTGATTTAGGATTCGTGGGGTCCTAAATTCACATGGTGTAACAGTCGGAGTGGGGATGATTTTATTATGGAGAGACTTTATCGGACAGTAGCCAATGGGGGTTAGACTAGCTTATTTGATGTCATAGAAGTTCAGGTGTTGGCCAATTATATTTTAGATCACCATCCCCTTCTAGTGTCTTTTTCGAACACAAGAGAAGCCCAGTGGAATAAAAGCAGGGTATTTAAATATGAAGCTAGTTGGGCTAAAATGAAGGAACCTCAGGCAGTCATCAAGAAAGTCTGGAGGGTCAAGCCTAAGACTATTGAACCCTGGAAAAATTTCAAGTGCAAAATTAATGGCTGTCGGAATTCCCTGAAGATTTGGGTTAGAAAACAGGCTGGTACAGTGGAAGATCAAATAAAGCAGAAGGAACAGGAGCTCAAATCCATCCAAATGCAGGAGAATAGGGGTACTTCAAGCCAAGAGGATTTTATAAAGGAGGAACTTAATAATCTGTTGGAGCAGGAGGATATTAAATGGAGACAACGTGCAAAGGAGAATTGGCTTAGATTCGGGGATCGCAATTCAAAATTCTTTCACACTTGTGCAAATCAAAAACATAGAAGCAGCAGGATCTCCTCGATAAAGGACAAAAATGGCGAACTTTGCACTACAAAGGAGGGGGGAATTGAAGGAGCTTTTGTGGATTATTTTAATGAGCTGTTCAAGAGTGGGGAGAACCTAGTGGTTGATACTTGTACTGAAGCTCTGGACAGTAGGGTCACAAATGCCATGAATGATAAGCTGTTAGTTGTTTATACAGTGGAAGAGATTTCTATGGCCCTCCATCAGATGCCCCCGCTCAAGTCCCTGGGTCCAGACGGATTCTCTTCTTGTTTCTATCAAAAAAACTGGGCTACGGTTCATCCCGAGGTATGCTCTGCCATCCTTCATTTTCTAAAAACTGGTGTAATGGATGATAGCATAAATAATACACATATTGCCCTCATTCCAAAAACTGCCAAGCCTAGTAGTGTTACAAAATTTCGGCCCATAAGTCTATGTAATGTTATTTACAAGTTGATTTCTAAAGTACTGGCGAACAGATTGAAGGTTGTGCTACCTGAAAATCATTTCTCTTACTCAAAGTGCCTTTATTCCTGGGAGACTCATTTCAGATAACATTTTGGCGGCTTATAAAACTCTGCATTCTATGCAGACTAGGATGTGGAGTAAGGTGGGTTTCATGGGCATCAAGCTCGACATGAGTAAAGCTTATGATCGAGTCGAGTGGCCTTTCTTGGTAGCAGTGATGATCAAAATGGGATTTGCAGAGAGATGGGTGAAGCTTGTGATGACTTGCATCCGATCGGTGTCTTACGCGGTTCTAGTGAATGGGAACCTAGTGGGTCTTAATCGCCATTCTAGGGGGATTAGACAGGGGGACCCTATATCTCCCTATCTTTTCCTCCTTTGTGCAGAAACTCTTAGTGCTCTTCTCCAAAGGGCTGAGAGGAGAGAGTTATCACAGGGGTGCCAACTTCCCCTAGGGGCCCTAGACTAAGTCATCTTTTCTTTGCTGACGATAGTTTACTTTTTTTGCAAATCCAATTCGGTGGAGTGGCGGAGATTGCTTAGAATTTTGGAGGTGTATGAGGCAGGATCTGGACAGAAGCTAAATCTAAACAAGACTCACATTTTTTTCAGCCGAAACACAAGCATGGAACGGAAACATGAAATTTTATTGCTTTTAGGATTGACAGAAGCACATCGCATAGATAAATATTTGGAGCTACCCTCTTTTGTGGGGAAATCCAGGAATGAGGCTTTCAAGTATATCCTGGAGAAGGTGTCCCATAAGTTGGAAAATTGGAAAATCAAGTTCCTCTCCCAAGCTGGAAAAGAGATACTTTTGAAGGCGGTGATCCAAGCCATTCCCACCTACAGCATGGGGGTCTTTCAATTGCCCATCTCTCTGTGTAAGGAGCTAAATCAGTTGATGCAATCTTTTTGGTGGAGCCACATGTCCAATAATTCCAAGATTTGGATGAGTTGGGCCAAAATGGGGAGATCAAAATCTATCGAGGGGCTTGGCTTTCGGGATTTGGTTGTGTTTAATAAAGCTCTCCTAGCAAAGCAAGGTTGGAGAATTTTGCAGGATTCCAATTCTGTGGCAGCACAGATTTTGAAGGCCAAATACTTTCCAAAATGTACATTTCTAGAAGCTCCATTGGGCTCAAAGCCATCCTTTGCCTGGAGGAGCTTGTTCAATGACAAAGACCTGCTGTCCCAAGGTCTTATATGGAGAATAGGAAATGGTAAATCAGTGAAAATATGGGGTGATAGGTGGCTGCCCACTCCAACCACTTATGTGGCTGAATTGATAGACGAGGAGCAATGGAGCTGGAAAGTAAATCTTCTTCAAGAAGTTTTTTCGGAGGAGGAAGCTAAAATAATTTCCAATATCCCTTTAAGTCCTTTGCTACCCAAGGACAAATTAATTTGGAGAGGGACTACACATGGAGAATTCTCAGTTCGTAGCGCTTACCATTTGGGGAAGGAGCTCCAAGATTTGGCTGGGGGGCAATGCTCGTCGGAAGTTCAGGCGAGGAAGGTTTGGAAAGCTCTATGTGCTCTTGAGGTCCCAAACTAGGTGAAGCTCTTTTTATGGAGAGCTTGTAGTGATGTGCTGCCTACCCGGCTCAATCTTTGCCAACGACGAGTCACGGAGACCAACACTTGCCCGTGTTGTTTGCTAGAAGAAGAAAGCACCCTCCATGCACTTTGTTCATGTCCGGCTGCCAAGGATGTATGGGGGAGTGAAAAGTCATGTTTTCAAAAATGTACTTTTGCAGGAACTACCTTTAGAGCCTTGTTTGAGTATTGTATGGAGCGTTTTGACAAAAATGAGCTTGCACTTTTGGCCATTACAGCTCGGCGAATATGGCTGCGTAGAAATTCTCTCGTCTTCGAAGGTAAATTTGCTCACCCAAATGCAGTCTATAATGAAGCATTTATATCCTTTGAAGAGTTCAAAAGATGCAATTTAAAGGAGCCGGACATTGATTAGCAAGACTCAGGAAACAAGAGGAATGCAGAGTTGTCATAGAGTCCCCCCCTGCTGGTGTCATCAAAATTAATTGGGATGCCTCACTAAATGTGTCAAAAGGTTGGATTGGCTTGGGTATTATTGCTAGAGACAGCTCAGGCTTTTGTTTGGGGTCACGTAGTGTGACGAAGCAGGTGCAGGTTCTTCCAAAAACGGCAGAAATTTTGGCTCTTCAAGCAGTTCAATTTAGTAAAGACGCGGGGTTTATGGAAGTAATTTTTGAAGGCGATGCAGCTCAGGTTATGAAGGAAATTCAGACAGAGCATCACTCTTTCTCTCAGACAGGCCACCTATTAGAGTTCATACATAGTGAAATGCGAAGCTTCAGGACGGCTAGTTTTTCTTTTGTCCCACGTGCTTGTAATTAGGCAGCAGATACATTAGCAAAAGAAGCTTCCCATTTTTCCTTGGATTTTTGTTGGCTGGAAGAAACCCCGTCGTGTGTTAGTGATATTGTTTTTAGGGAACAGTGTTGTCCCTAGATCCCCTCTGGTGGGATCAATTTTGTTGTGACTTTTATCCAGTTTTTTTATGGAATGAAGATTTATTCTGTTCAAAAAAAAAAAAAAAGAGTTATTTTATATACCCCCCCCCCCCCCCACCACCCACCACCCACACATATATATATAAATTTAATATTTATCTTAAAGCAGTCCAATTCAGTCCTTAATTATTATTATTTAACAATTACTAATTTAAAGGTTGGTTGGGATTGTCATATCAAAATTGTTGAATAATTATTCGATAAAAATGTGATTTTTAGCATTACTTTTACAAAAATACCACTAAAAAAAAAGAAAAAAAAAGAAAAAAAAGAAAAAGAAAAAAGAAGAAGATGAAGCTACTATATGTTACACCGTTATCGACAGCCACTTGAAACGCCAACGTTTACCTTTAGCGACACCTATATATTGCCAAGGGCCATCTCCATGGCTAGGCTAGTTAGGCCGCTACCGAAAGCCCCTATTTATAAAAAGAGTAATGATTGAACACCACCCAAAGATACAACTTTTCACCACTTTGCATATGTGGTAAGGTGGTCCCCCACTAATTTTTGAGTTTTTTTTATTTTTTAAAAATAAATTAAAGTAGGGGACCACTTTGCCACGTAGGATTGGCATGTCTCAACTAATGAAACTCTCAATTAAAGAGTTAAAAAAAAGGGCTTTTTATATTAAATTGGTAAAAAAAAAAAAAAAAAAATTCTAAAAAAAGGTACAGGAAAAATAAAAAGAGAGAAGCTCATTTTTACTTGCCCTGAAGTTTTAGAAGGGGGGTAGCATATTTAAAATATTAAAAAAAAATTCCAAACTAATGTACGACCCATTTTCTTTTTATATTTCTCTTTTCTCTTATTTTCTTTCACCACTTCTAATTTTTTGCTTTTTGATTTTATCATTCTTTATTTATTTCTTTGATATTTTATATGTTATACTTACTATTATGGACACCGTTATTTTAGTTAGTCGTTATTACATATTCCAATCACATGTCAATGATTTTAGTACACAACTAATTAAATTTTACTTACAAGTATTTATCTTACAATAAAGGTAAAATAGATTGGTTATATTATCTATTGAGAATAATATATTAAAAGAATTTGAACATGAAAATTTGATTAGTAATTTTAGAAGAATGATTTTGAAATTAATTTTTTTAATATTTAATATAAAAAATTATTATATTAATATGTTAAAATTTTGGTACCGGGAAGATTTTTCTGGAACATTGTCATACAACTTTGAAGAACTGCAAGGACATCAAATTTGTATAATCTGCAAAGAAACCTGGAACTGATTGAAGTATTCAGATTATTACCATCTAGACAAATAATGGAGAGGGACTTAAGCTTCAATAAGGAGGAATCAATATATAGGGCCTGAAAGATGGCAATTTGAAAAGCTTAGCACTTGCAGATTTGGCAATGAAGATGATAATTAAGACCTGGCACCACTCATTCGCCTGTACTGACATGCTTACACCATCAAGATGAAGCTCTATAAGCTCTGAAGGTTCTGAACGAGCATATTTAGATTTGGATTCTCAAGTTTCAGTAAAGGAGTTTTGAGAAAGTAGTTGTTAGATAAATCAAGAGTAACCAACCTCCTCAAGCGTGAAATCGCAATTGGAATTTGCATGTCCTACAAAGCCAGCATTTGATATGTTCAAAATACTCAAATTCATTATGAAGCTTGTCAAACTCCGATAGAATCTGAGACTCGTTGAAGTTGTTGTAACTCAGACTCAAGTTTTGGAGATGCTGTAGACTGAAGAAACTGCTTGAATTGTCAAGTCCACCCGAGATGAATTCGTTGATCAGGTCGAAACCAATAATGCGTCCCTCCTTGCAGATCACGCCTAATTCCCAATAACAACAATCGGCACTTTGATTCCAATATATACACTAGCTAGTTTTGCAGACTAATCACTGTTGAATATGAGGTTTTTCTCCAGCTGGAGCAACAAAGACTGCTGATCGCCAAAACATTGGCCACACGCTACAAAGGTATATATAGAAGCCGAGGAAAAGTGAGGATATGGGCATCAAGAAAAGCCATAAAAAGAAGGACATTTTCACTGCAAGCTGTAGAAATCTGAAGAGGTGATGAAATTTGAGTGTGGAATGGGAGTTGGGTAGAGAAAGAAGAGAAGAAGAAGGAGCAGCAGCAAGGGCGGGAGAAGATCAGAGAGGGATGGGTAGCATTGTTATACCATCGGCATCTTGAAATGGCCGGACGCTCGAAGCTTCAGATGGAAAATCAAACCAATGCCATGACTTGGCCAGTTTTGAATGTTGATTCCATGGATTGAGATTCACGGTGAGAAATATTTGTATGCATGGAGTTGTTTCATGTTATATATCTTACAATTTTTGATTTCTTTTCCTTTTCGAGTTGTTGGTGAGGATTACTTATAACACTGCTGGTCTTCTTTTTTTTTCCTTCTTTTTTGAATGTTTGTTCTTACTTTATTAACAAATATCACATTAGCTTAGAAAAACCGTGGAACCAAACTATTCAATAAGTCATTAATTAATTAGAAAAGCTTAGCTTTGTCACTAGCTAGTATTTATCACCTAATCACTTTTTGTCTGATTAAATCTAGTATTTTGTCTGATACCAAGTAAGCTAGCTTAAAATACTATTTGGTTGTTGAATTGCTATAGGAAACGGGTGAATTTAAGCAATATTTCAAGGGGTTGGTTGAGGGAAGATATACTTCTTTTTACTCTCATAGAGTCAAAATTCTGAACCTGTGAGTTCTAGGTTATTCTTGGATAATATATACATGCATATCAGCTGTGGGCAAGTCATGTGATTTGACCTTATAAAAAATAAATCCCTGAAATTTCAAAATGAGCTTGTCTCCCTATATAATGCTTATGTAACAAAATGATATCTCTTTACAAATTTAGGGTATTTTTCTGAGAGAATCCCTATGAAAGTACATTTTACTCTTGAATAAAAAATTTATACTTAAAAAATAATAAGAAAAAAAAAACTTGGTTCAAGGATGACTAAACTACTTCTATGGGCCATTGAGAGTGGTTGGCCATGGCCACTCTCTCTGGCCGGTTTTGGGAGTGTTCGAACCATGCACCCCCAATAAGAAAAAAAAAAAAAAAAAACTTTAATTTGTTCAAGAGTAACTGGACAATCTCCATAGGCTCTTGGGGGTAGTCGACCACACTCTCTAGTCAATTTTGGGGATGATTGACCACCTCCAAGAGCCTTTGGGGTAGTTCGACCACCCTAGAACACATTGTTAAGGGTAGTTAAACCACTACTCCCAAAACCAACAAGAAGAGAGCTGTCAAATCACTTGAAGGGCTTTTATGGATGGTCAACCACCTTTAGAACAGGCTAGAGGGGGTGGTCGACTACCCTCAAAGGCCTATGGAGTGATTCGACAACTCCCGAATTAATTAATTTTTTAAAGTTTTGTTGAAAAAAATTACTCATATTTGTACGAGAGAGGTCATTTTGTTACATAGGCATGAAACAAACACTTACAAACTCGATCAGTTCACATGGACTAATTTAGCCATTTGCCCTAACAATAGTAATTTAAATATATTCTTCTAAATGGCGATTCTTTCACCATCTGATATGAGACCTTAATTTCCCTTCTAAATATCGTCTGTCTTTACCTAAGACTTGCATCACAATTCCATTTTTATATAATTGTAAAGTCGGTGGACTTTCAAATGTGGGTATTTCGCTAGTTATTCTTTCTCGACCGTTGTCTACGGGCGGATTAATGCAAAAAATGCCCTTTTTAATGGAATCTCTGTACATCGTTTCCTTGCCTTCAGTCTTCCCTGTATTCAAACAACACCAACGAAATTCCACATTCATTCTAACACAACAACAACCTTAGATATATCTTACCTATAATGGAGAGAATCTAATTAGTGTCGTTTATACAAAATAGCGTTGTTTACTGTTCAAATGTTGTTAAATTTAAATTAAAATGGCGTTAAATAGGATCGTTTGAACAGTAAATGATGCTTTAAATTAATGTCATTTGAACAGTTGTACAAGAGTTGTAAACATATAATATTTCATATTTTTTTACATGTGAATCTTACATATTTAGTGGTTGATTTTTTTGAACAATTGCTTGGTTTCAAGCAAACAACTATACACTATTAAAATAATCATTTATAATTTTATTGCATTTTCCTCGCAAATAATAATAATAAAAGATTGAATAAATACGTACAGCTAGAGAGTCTGCCTTAAACCAATGATCAAAATAGAATCTATGCTAGGATTGTATATAGCAATTCAGCAGAGATATAAATTGTTTCTAGATATTTATTACAGTTTTCCTCAAAATCATCCTCAGATTGCTGCAATGCCCCATCCCTAAGAAAGGCAATACACAAAGTTTCTCAAGGTACTATAAAGGCATTCACTTAATTAGATAATTTTATGTATAAAAAATGTTACCTCAAACTCAAAGCATGGAATCGGTGAAATCCAAAGTGCATGCGGATCCCGCGTATGACATGGTAAAGAGATAATACTTCTATCCGATAACTTGTGGATGCCTCTATTCCAATCTACATCATGGTTCCCATCATAGTAACCTGGAAGATTATCATCAGTGAACTAGATACAATTCTCTAAAGAATGTCCATAATCATCATAGCACTGTCGAACGTCAGAAGCAGCTGATAACGACAAAGATGAATTTTCTCCGATGAGTAACAACCAGCTGTCACCAAGTTCTCGATTCTGTCCCAGCAGTACTTGCCCTGCGACCCACTCCAATTCATTTTGAAAACATAAAACCCCATCGTTTTAAAGTACTTGATAGAAGCTGTAGGTGTAAGATATTGTCTCTATATATGGCATATATGCCATATATACGGTGTTTATTATATTTATTATAAATATAATATACGGTATTACGGTTAGGTAATTTAATTAATTTAGATTACCGTAATGGAATCGTTTAATTGATTTAAAATCAATTAATAATATTGTTTCCTTGATGGGAGGAACAATACGGTACTTACCATATTTGAGGGTCCCTGACCTAGCCTATAAATTAATAGCCTGTGTACACCATCAGTACGACAATACAGTCATAGGCATAGGTTAGAAGATCCCTTAGATAATCTTTTCTTGTTCTTCAGATGGATCGTGGAAAACGCTTGAGCAAATATGGCTAGAGGTAAGTCTGAATCCTGTCTTATTTGTTTTCCGCTGCGCATGTTAGTTTAAGCAATATGTTAAATATTTCTAACAGTAGGACCCTGTACATCGCCATTTTTTTTTTTTTTTTTTTGAACCAGGAAAATATTTCCTATAGAAATCTTCAAAGATTACAAATCATGATCATCCCACAACAGGAATCTAGGGACAAAACTCTTTTCTCCAAGCACCAAATTAGAGATACACGCAGATATCTCTTCCAACCAACAACAATCTAAATTATACATAGCTGCTTTCTTAGCTAGAACGTGTGCCACACTATTCAACTCTTTGGGTACATGAACAAAATTGCATATGAAATCCTTCTAGCTCCAAGGACATACTCTCTGTTATATGCCCAGCCTTGGAGAAATGGGGAGGAGGAGAATTAATATCAGAAATAACCTGGGCAATATCCCCTTCAAAGATAACTTCACTAAGGCCCAATTCTTTACTAAACAAAACTGCCATTAAAGCTGCCATGGATTCTGTAGTACTGGAGTCCGTTTCAATTTCTGCATGACACTACGACCACCAACAAAATCCCCCAAACTATTTCTAGCCACAATGCCCACCCCTATGCATTTTTCCTTAGATTTATAGAGGCATCCCAATTAACTTTTACTCGTCCAAGGTGGGGAGGACTCCATCTATCAATCTTGGAGAAGGAAACACCTTCTGGTTGCAGAACATTAAATTCCTCCAAGCTGTTCCATTTTCTAAATTCCTCCAAAGACAAGATAGCTTCCTCTAGCACCTCTTTTGGGTGTCGTAAAACCCCTTCAAAAACCAATGAGTTCCTTCGAAGCCAAACTTTCCTCGCCACAACTGCCAAAAGCTCCACTTGATCCTTACTAAACCTTTGCATACTATATTCCAGCAAATGCACAAAGCTCGATAGATGGGTATTACATTTTTGAAAAGAGAGCTTTCCACCCCACACATCTTGGGCAACAGGACATGACCACACAGCGTGGATGATTGTTTCTTCTTCTGTGCCACAGCAGGGACAAGAACAATCATCCACCACCTTGCGCTGAAACAAATTAACCCTCTTAGGTAATATATTTTGATAGGCTCGCCAAATGAAGAGCTTTACACAATTCGGCACTTTCATGTCCCAAATAGCCTTCCACACACCTGGATCTATAACAGCAGTAGAACATTGGCCTCTTTCCCTATCCTTGAGTTCCATCCCCAAATGGTAAGCACTTTTTACAGTGAAGATCCCACTTGCAGAACCAATCCAGATTAGACAGTTTGAAGGAAAGCGCAAACTCAAAGGATATTTACAATAACCTTAGCTTCTTCTTTTGTAAAGATCTCATTGATAATAAAAGTATTCCAGCACCCCTTCTCCATGTCTATCAACTCAGAAACTGTAGCCTCTTTCCCCAACCTTGAGGAGACTGAACTGTATGAGTAGTTGGCGTTGGAAGCCAACGATCCTTCCAAACTTTAATGTATCAACCATCCCCTACTCTCCATAGGAGACCTTGCTACAAAAGTTCCTTGCATTAAGAATACTTCTCCAAACAAAAGAAATCCGAGACCTTTGAGACGCTTGCAAAAAGTGGTAGAAGGATAGTATTTGTCTTTGAAAGTTCTGGCAGTGAGTGAATTTGGGTTCTGAATTAATCTCCAACCTTGCTTGGCTAGGAAAGCTTGATTGAAGACTACTAGGTCTCTAAAACCAAGCCTGCCCATTGACTTAGAACGACTCAATCTGTCCCACTCATCCAAGGGATCTTGAGGTTTTTGCCATATGATTCCACAAAAAATCTCTGCATCATGCCATTTAGATCTTTGCAAAGAAAATAGGGAGTTGGAAAATACACATACAATAAGTTGGGATGGCCTGGATCACCGCTTAGTAGAATCTCCTTACCAGCTTGAGAGAGAAAATTAACCTTCCATTATTCAGCTTGTTCCAAACTTTCTCCTTGCTGAATTGAAAAGCCTGATTACAAGATCTGCCCACAAAGTAGGCAAACCAAGGTAAGCATCAATACCATGCGTTTCTGAAAGTCCAGAGAGCTGAAGTATTTCTTGTCTTCCGTCAAGGCTTGTATTCCAACTGAAGAAGGCTGAAGTCTTTTGAAGGTTAACCCTTTGTCCTGAACCAGCCTCATAGGTGCTTATGATCTTCATCAAACGTCTCCACTCCACCCTGTTAGCTTTGCAGAAGAGCAAGTTATCATCAGCAAAAAATAGATGGCTAATTCTTGGCCCTTTTGGAGAAGTTGGAACTCCAGAGATAAAGCCTTTCTGTTCCGCATAGTAGAGCATAGAGGAAAAACATTCAGCGCATAACAAGAAGAGGTAGGGGGATAATGGATCCCCTTGACAGATTCCCTTTGAAGGAGTAAAATCCCCTACCAGATTCCCATTGATAATGATTGAGTATCTAATGGAAGTTACACATTTCATTACCAAACTAACCCATCTTGGTTCAAAACCCAGCTTAAGCATCACAGCCTCCAAGAAAGGCCATTCGACTCGGTCATAAGCTTTACTCATATCTAATTTGATGCCCATGTAGCCCACCTTACTCCACAAACGATTCTTCATTGTGTGCAGAGTTTCATAGGCAACAAGGATATTGTCTAAGATTAGCCTCTCGGGAATGAATGCACTTTGATTACAAGAAATAATATCTGGCAAAACTCGTTTAAGTCGGTTAGCCAAGACTTTTGAGATCAATTTAAAAATAACATTGCATAAACTAATAGGTCTAAATTCTGTAACATTCACAGGTTTCTGC
>JAJPGS010000593.1:0-23280 GCA_028654335.1 Alnus rubra | reverse complement strand
CTGAAGCCGAGGAGTGCTGCGATATGGAAGATGGTGTCGACATGCATTCTTTGGTGTGTTTGGACAGAAATAAATAATAGGGTTTCGAGGATTTAGCTTCCTGGAGGATATTTAGCTTCTTTTTTTTTTTTTTGTTCATACTATGCATCTTTGGATGGTAACTTTTGTGTCCCGTTTTCATTTAGTTTTGGCAAATTCTTGTTCGTTTTTGATTTCTAGTTAGGTGCTTCTCTGTATACTTCAGCGTACATAGAGGCACTTTGTCTTTTAATAAGACTATTATTACTTATCAAAAATAATATAATAATTCTAATTAGATTAAAATCTTATTTTACATTATAATTTTACTTAATTATTGTAATTTGAGCTATAGAACATTCTAAGTTATACATTATTCTTTGAAAGAATTAGGGAATTTTTTAATAATCGATGATTATATATTAATAAATTTATTTAATAATTACCTTTTTTTAGTCATTTTAGTTATGTTCTATAGAGGCTCGTTAAGCAAATGAATAAGACTAGGAGACAAACCATGAAGTTAATCAATTTATCGGGGCATTGTAAGTGAAGCTCCTGCGAAGTAATACATGCATGCCCAATTTCCTTTTCTACACTGTGTAAAGAAAATAAAAGGGGGGGGGGAGAGAGAGAGAGAGAGAGAGAGAGAGAGAGATATTCCTTCTCTACATTGTTTTGGAAGAAAGTAAAAAGGGGAAGGGGTGAGGGGAGAGCAAGAGAGAGAGAAGAATGAACTTTCCATATCAGATATCTAGTTGATCCCACAGGTGGATTAAACAAATAGATGGTAAGCAACAAATAAAAAAGCTCTCCTGCCCAAATGCAACCCTTACTTCATTTTCATCTCAGTTCTTAATTCATGTTGGTAATTAACCACTACTATTTGGTTATATAATTTCAAAGTACAACAATATTTATCATAAAAATGCAGCTTAGAATGTTACATCAACTTAAATCTAAAATTCATTAAACAGATAAATCACTTACGAGATATAGGGACACTCATGGTCTCCAACATATACCAACAATTAAGGTGCGTATGAATGATGCTTCTATTGCGGATAATTTGGAGCTCTTGGGTTATTTTTCAGTGGAGCATGAGCTTTTCTAGAGAAGCGCATTACTGGGGAGTGGATGTTTTTGCTTCTTTTCTCCAGATGTTGCACTCAGTCAATGTTAAGAGAGGTAGTGAAGATAGGCTGGAGTGGATATCCTCCAAAGAAGGCTTGTTCACAGTCAGGTCTTTCTTTAGCTCTCTTGCTTGCTCTGTGGGGAGTCACTTTCCTTGGAAGAGTGTATGGCAGACTTAAGCTCCTTCACTGGCCGTTTTTTTTTTGCGTGGTCGGCGGCTATAGGTAAGATCCTTACAATGGATAACCTCCAGAAAAGACATGTTATTTTGGTGGATAGATGTTGCATGTACAACTTTTTCTTCACTGCGATGTGGCTTATGCTCTGTGGAGTGCTATCTTTACTCGTTTTGGTTTGTCTTGGGTTATGCCTAGAAGAGTCTTTGACTTGTATTGTTGGTGGACGTCTGGAAGGCCGAGGAGTGCTGCGATATGGAAGTTGGTGCTAACAAACATTCTTTGGTGTGTTTGGACGGAAAGAAATAATAGGTGTTTCGAGGATTTGGAGAGATTCCTGAAAGATATTTTAGCTTCTTCTTTTTCTTTTTTTCTTTTTTTTATTATTATTTTTTTATACTATGTATCTTTGGACTGTGGCTTTTGTGTCCGCTTTGTCGTTTAGTTTTGGCAAATTTCTTGTTCGTTTTTTTATTTTTAGTTAGGTGCTTTCTCTTGTATACTTTTGGTGTACTTAGATGCACCTTGCGCTTTTAGTAAGACTAGTTTATTACTTATCAATAAAATAAAATAATAATTCTAATTAGATTAAAATCTTATTTTACATTATAATTTTACTTAATTATTTTAATTTGAGCTATAGATACGTTATAAGTTATACATTATTCTTTGAAAGAATGTAGGGAATCTTCAAATAATTCGATCAATTATAAATTAATAAATTTACTTTTTTTAAGTCATTTTTAGTTATGTTTTAGAGGGTATGTGTTAAGCAAATGAATAAGACTGGGCGACGAACCATGAAGTTAATCAATTTATCGGGGTGTTATAAGTGAAGCTCCTACGAAGTAATATTTGGCAATTGTTGAGGGAATACATGCTCGCCCAATTTCCTTACATGGAAGGCTGGATGGATCTTGGAGTCAGGTGGAAGGTCAAGGTAATAGGAAACAAGACCAATGCGTTCCAATACTTAATACAAGTTGTAGAAACATGGCAAGAACTTCATGGACGACCGCACTCAGATACAGTTCTTGCGGTAAGGCTGTAGGCAGAGAAAAACCCAATCGTCTATTAGGGAGTATGTCATAAACTCTAATTATTTTGTATAATTTTTGGTTTAATAGAATATATTTGTTTATATTAATGAGCATTGGACATATATAATTGTTTACATGTATATCTTTAATTGCTTATTATTTTATCATGTATATGTAAGGTCCTTGTGTTACATTGAATATGACTTTGGTGTAAGTAATGAGATTATTATACATAAGATCTTAGTCATAGGTTCTTGTAGCATATAAATTATTGTTTGTAGTCATAGATAGAATTATGCATTCCATTAAGACTATAACCTATCAACCATGATGATTTATCTTGATCATGTAAAGTAAAGACTTCGGGTTGATGTGTTAGTGTGGATGCATAGGGATGCAATGCACTTAAGGGATGCAATGCACTTAACGGGTGACTTGAATCATCATTCTTTTATTAACACTATAATAGAATGATGTGTACTCACGATTACTTGTAACAGTTACTCTAAATAGAAAGTCTTAAACTCAGATGTAAAGTGTAGGTCGCTTTAATGCATTTTAGGAGTGCAACCTTTACTACGGTCAAAACCTCGATACATTGGGTAATCACATATAGCATTGTGAGAACACCATCTTCAAGAAGAAATCCAAATCCTTTGTGTAAATCAAAGTGATAAGTAATATTTCTCTTGATGTAAATTTAATGGAAATGATTATTCTGAATCTTAGGCTTGAATGTTTTGGTAAGAGTTATTGAAACTTTTATGTACATAGTGAAATGAGATTTCACAAGGTACAAAGAATAATCATATGATTAAATTCGGAATTCAAAGATAAGAGATAGTAAATTAAAGTGATAGTCTTAATTGATTTTAATTCAACTACGAAATATTCTATGAAGGGCTAATATTTCGTAAATAAGTATGTCTTAGGGATTAATTGATTAAGTTAAAAAATATAAACTAGAGTATAGTTACAATTTTTTAGTGGAATCAGTTCTAATTAATAGTAACCTGTGACAAAGTCATTAGACAACAAGTGTCACATGCCTATTGGAGCTAGTTATATTTTTTCCTTTAGGTCCCTCTTTGAGCTGATATAATTTGACCATTGTAATACGACTTCAGCTATTTATTTAAAGGCTTGTTTTATTTATAAAACATGGGCCAATGAATTTAATTCCTAGTTGGCAGATTTTTGGAGACATTTGGGCTAAGGAATTTGATTTCTATGCATAGCCAAATAGAAGAAAAATTGGTTAAGGATAAAACCCGAGCCCATACTTTGGGCTAGGAGAGAATGGACTAGTGTGACGACCCTTTTTTTTTTTAATTTAATTTAATTTTTTTATTACAGTGGCATTACGATTAGTCATTAAGCCAACATCAACTTAATGCATCTCATAACATATGCATGATATATCAGAGATACCCAATTGCAGCAGAAACTAGCTTCATAACTCAAATAAGTAAATACAGCATCAGAGTCATACAATTGTCTATCTGTTTAAGGGTTAATTAAAACATTAGTTACATCAGAAAATGGCTATACAAAATAGGTGTCACATGCGACACAAGCCATATACAAAAGTCTACAAAAAAAATATGGACTATTTTTGAGTCTGAAACATACAACTGTCGCTATAAGCTTCAGTCGTAGTACGCTAATATAAAGCCACTGGGTTATCACCGACATTAGTAGTACCTGCAGCCAAAGTATCAACATCTACACGATCGTGGTGATAGCTGTTGGTTTATTTTAATTGGCTACATTCTGGTTGGCAAAAACACTTCCATATCAAGGACTTCTATTACAGGGACACCGTTTTTCCAAAGGACTTTAAGGACTGATCATGACAAGTATCTGCACAAAATATCTCTTAAGAAGGCAATTTCCTGTTGAAGGAAATATTCAAGAGACTTTACAGCTCAGAAAGTCGATTTTCCTTGCAGCCCGACCGGACGCCCAAATGCTAAAGTCTGGACGCCTAATTTAGAAAGTCAAAGTCCTATGAAGGTTCGAACAGCACAACAAACGCTGAAGTTTCAAAGTCAAAGTCCAGACGGCCCAACAGTCGCGAGCCACAGAGAGCACCCGTCTGCATGAAGTTCTGGACGTAAATGTGATGACTGCAGACAATGGAAAGTACTTTATGTAACCGTCCGAACACTAGGGTTGCAGGTCTGGACGCGATTCAGGGATTTCATGAAGTTTTAATTGCAGGTCTGAACGCCAGAAGCCAGGTCCAGACACCGCCTATGCAAATCCGAGTTTGAGTAGAATTAGGATTTCTGAAGCCTATTTAAAGATGATCATAGGCTGTATATTTTTAAGAATTCATTATCTGAATTCTCATTGTGCTAAGAGAGGGTGTTTATGCAAAAATTGTTAGATGTGCTAACTCTCTTAGAGTTTTTATTTTATTTTGTTTCAACCGTTTGAAGTCTAACTTAGAGAGAAGCTCTAAGTTAAAGGAATCCATTGATGAACTCTTCAGACAATATGTCTAGTTGAGAGGCGTTCACGTATAGGTATGTGTCAGAGTTAATGGTACAACTACTGCATTGAGTTATGTTAGTATGACTGTCTTGTAAGTAGTTTTTTTTTTTTTTTTTTTTTTTTTTTTTTTTTTTCTGAACAGTAGATTGTCTGGGTTTGGCTGCCCCGGAGTGGTTTTTCTCTTTGGTGCAAAGAGTTTCCTCTTCGTAACCAAAATATCTGTGTCTATCTCTTTACTACTTTATATTTTGGTTTATGTTTTACGGTTGATTATTTAGGAGTCTTTATTTTTCAATAGCCACGTCCGTATAGGTGGAAGTATGAGTCCACAAGCTCAGTAGTATAAAACTCACTAAGTTTTCATAATGATTTAGTTTGTTTACCAAGCATTTACAATAACAATTACTTGTAGTAAACCATTTCTTTTCTTCAAACATCTAGTAGCTAATAAAGTAAATACTTGTATCTTATAAGCAAATTGAATCATACCACATGGTTGTGATCATATATACGTGTTCTAATTTCCCGCTTGGAAGAACATACATATAAACCCATCTATCACATGCTATACGTTTATACATCATAGACTTAGCTCTACTCATATACAAGCTTTCCAAACCTATGAAAAATACAAGCATATGAATACATCTAAGCAAAGAATTGCGTGAAAACCATCGTATGCAATCTACTTGTAACGATATATATATGTTCTGTTCCATTCAAACTTATAGGCATATTTTTACATCTAGTATGAAATCTTACTCAACTCATATCATAAAAACATCATCATATAAATCTATGCCATGCATGTTTTCTTGTACACGTCTTTTACATTATTTCTTTCTCATCACTCTGGGACTTGTCCTGACGGCTTCTAGGATATCCTTTCGTATACATACTTATCATCATGAGAGACTTGTCCCTAGATAGTGAGAGCTCGCAACTCAATCATTTCTAGGACTTGTCATCCATAACGTCATCATTAAGTTAAAAGCATCGAGGGCTCGCCCTCATGGACTTGTCCATTAGTGTGATGCTGGGGACTCGTTCCAATATTTTAATCTCTTATGCACTTTTCTCATTCATGATGATATCTTAATATCATTCAAAGTATCAAAAGCAGTCTTAAAACATATATTATCTCAAGATATCATCGACTCGGGTTTAAGCAAATATAACTTTTTGCATATTATAAAACCACAAAACTTAGTATCTTTTTTCCTAGTAAGTTGAATACTCAGCTAGGCTACTTGACACTTGGGTATAAATAAATCTTTGAAAGCCACACAATGTATCACTGTACAATACATTGTGATGATAATTAATACTAACACAGTGTTTTATAACTCTAAATTCTTATTTAACTTTTGAATTGTTCAAGAACTAAAACCCATGAAAAACCCCATAGAATTTATAGGGCTCCATTTAACAACCCATTAACTAGTAAATGTAATGCCCGAGAAAAGAAAATAAACCACTTATAAATTATATATATATATATATATATATAATTGTGTGTGTGTGTGTGTATAATACAATCAAAAGAGATATAATTGTTTAGATTGATAGTGATCGATTCTCTACATTTGACAATTGATCCACCTAGCGATCGATCTCCCAGAAATGGCGATCGATCGACATAGCATTGCAGAGTGTAGCATGCACGTAACACTTGTCGTTGATTTTTACCGAATATCATCATTGCTCATTTGATATTTTCAGTCCATGCATGAAACCAGATCATGGATGATTATTTTCTAACTATCATGAAGATGACAAGCTAATTAAATATAATTTAGTTAGTATTCAGTTAGTTAGAACCTAATTCTAGTTACATAAAGATAAAAGATATTAGGGAGGCTAATGATTATTTCTTATTTGATAAGCTGATTCATCGAACATATGTGTTCTCCTTAGCCCTTGATCGTTTAACCTCAAGTGATCTGAACCCTTCAAGGTTTCTATAAATAAAAGGCTTGCATCGATCATTTTTCATTCCTTAGAGAAAATCGGAAATCGGAAATCGAAACTCTCTCTACATCTCTTTCTTTCTTGGTTCAATGTAGAAAAACCAGAGAAACATTCCTTTTCCCTCTGTCTATCTCTCAGCCGAAAACCTAATAAAACAGAGAAGAATCAAACTCTATTTTCTTCTTGTGTATTTCCGGCTAGTAGCAGAGAACAGAGCAATAAAACGTTGTTTTACTCTCTCTGCATGTCTTTCAGTCTGTGTCTTGTTTCTCAGAAAATATAAAAGAAAAATCTCTTCTCTCCCTCACTCGGTCTGCATCAGAATAGAAAAAGGAATCCTTTACTTTGCTCAGCAGCTCCTAGAACAGAGAAGCTCCTTCTCTCTTTTGGTAAACCCACGGTCTTTTCCTTTGTGTAGTTTGTTTCCTTGGTTTAGTTGTGTACTGATGAGTGCCAAATATTGTGTATTTGGACCCCTTGATTTGCACTAGTTAGACCTTTAGCCTTGTTATTTTCTAATGTTTTGGTTAGTTTTTGTGTTTTCTGTGTCTGTAGGACAATAAGAGAGAAATGACAAAATTCATAAGAAGATAACTGGAAATTCGGAGACCCTGACAAGTCGATCGATCGAACTTAAAATTCGATCGATCGAATATTTGCCCGAAGTCGATCGATCGAAATAAAAGTCGATCGATCGAATTTTCCCAGAAACTGCTTTTGCAGAGCGCGCCAGAACGCCCAATCAGAAGCCAAAAAGCAGTCCTCCCTCTGATTTCCGCTGCAGAACACGCTGGTTTCGTGTTTGGGGTTGTCTCTAGCTGCAGAGGAAGGGTAGAAGAGTCATTTCTTGCCATGGCTTCCTTCTATAAAAGCCATGGCCATCCCCTTGTTGTAGACTAGTAGAGAGAGTGGTGAAAAGAGTAGGATAGAGCAGAAACTCTATAATTAGTTTTAATTTCGTGCTTATTGTAGTGTAATTCAGTAGTTTATTTTCAGAATACTTTCTCTTTGTAGAGTTTTTCTTTCATTTCCATGGTTGTTCATCATTTTATTGTGGTGTTTTTAGTCATGGAAGGCTAGTAACCTCAACTAGGGTTGAGGATGAAACCTTTCCATTGATGACACTCACAACCTTGCTGTACCACTTGCACATTTAATGATATATCATTTTAGTTGTTCAAGTTCCATTCATTTAATGCTTCATCTTTTGCAATGAATGTGGTTAGTGGTGGTTAGAGGACATTTTATGTGTTTCAACCGACCAATACATTGTTTTATCGGTTCGAATGATGATATCCATTATGATTGAATGATACATTGGATGTTTTGATTTCAATCGGTACTCTTTGTGATTTGTCAATGTGTTGGATTCATTTAATGGTTCTTGGGTTTATGGTTAAGAAACTTGAATAACACCCTAAGCTTAATGTTCTTTGGGTGTTCAAGTGGAAACCAAGAGTGTGAGTTGTAGTATTTGGTTTGGTGGATTCCTTAACCTTAGTCCCTTTTAATTTACATATTCCATTACATCTCTTTAATTTAGTCTTTTGTTCTTGAATCAATTCTCAAACCTTTGGAACTAGGTTAAAATGAGGTTGATTAAGCAAGATACCAATATTTGACCATTTCCCTGTGGGATCGACCTCGCACTTGCATAACACTATATTGCAAAATGATTCGTGCACTTGCGAGTACTATTTAAAACACATCAAGTTTTTGGCGCCGTTGCCGGGGAAATCGGTTCAAAAATTGGTTTTTGTTTGATTGATTTTGTTTTTCTACTAGTTAGATAGATTTTTGTTTCATTTTTACTGTTGTTTAGCTTCTGTTCTGCATTCTAAGTCTTTTCTTTGTTTTTCCCGGACCTGTTCTGCAGTTTCTGCAACTTACTGGGTGCCCTGAAGAATCGATCGATCGAAACTAAATTCGATCGATCGAAAATATTTTCGATCGATCGACTTTCGATCGATCGAAATATACTTCGATCGAACGACTTTCTGCACAGCAGCAGCTCGGAACTAGGTGAGTATCACTGTTCCAGTACTTTTTTTTTTTTTAATCCATTTTGTTCATTTTTTTTGTGCATAATTTGTTTCTGTTTAAAAGTATTTTGCTGTTTGTTTAAATTTTTCTTTTTAGTTCACTATAACTTAGTTCAAATTCTGTTTAGTTTGTGTTTTATATTATCCTCAATTTTGTTTTATACTGTTCTAAAAAAAAAAAAAAAAAAAAAAAGAGAAGAGATTTTTCTTTTCTATTTTCTGTTTCTGTTCCCGGCCCTGCAAATTTCGAACATTCGATCGATCGAGTATAAAGTTCGATCGATCGACTTTCGATCGATCGACCATTACATTCGATCGATCGACCTCAACTCAGAAGGCAGCTCCTGGATAAGATCAATAGCAGAAAATTTTTACCAAAATTCTTTTTGGTCCCAACTTGTAAGTATTCTTATCCTTACTTTTACTGCTGTCTTAGTGTAAATTGTATGCATTTGTTTTAGTCTTTACAATTTATCTTAGTTGTGTTATTTTTCTTTGTCATAAAAAAAAAAAAAAAAAATATTTTGCTAGTAAGGATACTTAGCAATCTAAAGGCAATGTCAAGGTAAATTCTGGCAAGGATTGGTCTTGGGATTTAAGTGTGTCCATGGAGACCCCCCTCACCTACCTGGGAATTAGCCTAGATTGTACTTTGGAGAACTTTGTCCCCTGTTAGCAACTTATTTTCTTTATTTTTGTTTGATTGTCTTTTGGTTGAATATTTGTGTATGTTTGGTGTATGCTTGGTAGAAGATCATTGAACTTAGACTTGACATCTTTAGATCCCGAAATTGAAAGAACTCTTAGGAGAAGAAATCTTAGAAATTCTGTTGAGATGGGAGATAACATGCATGCAAATGAAAATGAGAGGAATCGGGGAGAAAACGTGGATCATACTAGGACACTTAGGGATTTGTTTGCACCCGTGGCAACAAATTCTCCTTCATGTATCGTATTACCCCCAACCAATGCCACTCATTTTGACCTAAAGCTTCATGTCATTCAACTCCTACCCGCATTCCATGGCTTGGACCTCGAAAATCCTTATAGCCATGTAAAGAAATTCAAGGACATCTGTGCCACCTTCAAATTTCAAAATTTTTCTGAAGAGTCGGTGCATCTTAGGCTATTTCCTTTCTCACTCCATGATAGGGCCAAAGCATGGTTGGACTCAAACATGCCTGGTTCCATCACTTCTTGGGAGAACTTGCTCAACAAGTTCTACAACAAATTCTTCCCCATGTCCAAAGTCAATGAGTGTAGGAAGGAAATAAGTTCATTTACTCAAGAGGAAGATGAGAAATTTTCTGAGAGTTGGGAAAGATTTCAAGATATGCTGATCAAGTGCCCTCCACATGGATACGAGAAATGGAGACTGGTGCAATTTTTCTATCAAGGATTAACTCAATCCAATCGTAGCATGATCGAGTCAATGAACGGAGGCGCATTTCTGAGTTTGACGGGAGAGGAAGCGTATAGGACCTTAGATCAGTTGTCCGACAATTCCCAACAGTGGGATTTTTCTAGCTGTCGAGATAGAGCGGCTCGCATTCAGAAGAAGGGAGGCATCTATGAGGTTAAGGAGGATATAGAATTAAAAATGAAGATAGATGCCCTTACCAAAAAGGTCGAAGCCCTAGTTGTTAGCAAATCCATGAATGCTGCCAACCCATTCCATGTCGACTGCTGTTCCATCTGTGCTAGTCCCTTGCACGTAGCACAGACTTGCCCATCATTGCCAACTTTTGTCGAATCACCAATGGAGCAAGTGAACGCTTTCAACGATTATCGAAAGCAAGCCAGTGGACCTTTCTCCGAATCGTACAATCCAGGGTGGCGGAACCACCCTAACTTTTCTTGGAAGCAGAACCAGCCTATGGCTCAAGGGGGAGCCCCTCACCAATCTCATACTCAATACCCCCCTGGATTTCATCAGCCGGTTCATCATCAAAGCCGTCCATCCCAGCCAGCACCATCATACCAGTCCCCCACTCAAGCCCCTGCCTCTTCTTCACAATCATCGTTGGAAGACACTCTTAAGGCCTTCATCCAGATTACCGGCCAATCCATCAGTGACGTGAAGAATGCTACCATGGTGAACACTCAAGCTATTGCCAAGATGGAGACCCAGATCGGGCAAATCGCTAGTCACCTGGGGGAGAGAGAGAAGGGAAAGCTCCCTAGTCAGCCTGTGCCGAATCCAAAGTTGCAATTTCACGAGGGAGGATCATCAAATGCAGTGCATGGGCAGGAGCATGTGCAAGCCGTTTTCACTCTTAGATCAGGGAAACAAGTGGACAACCAAGTGGTTCAACCAGAAGAGAACCCTGCTGCACAAGGAGAACAAGGAAGCAGGAGCGTCGAGAAGAAAGATGCCGAGCCATCTACATCAGCTCCGACCATAGAGACTCCTCCTCCTAGGCCGTTTATACCTAGGGCGCCTTACCCTGATAGACTTCTCGCGCCCAAGAAAGGAGGAACATTCGAGGACATTCGGGAGGTATTCAAACAAGTGCAGATCAACATTCCATTCTTGGATGCCATCCAGCAAGTGCCGTCTTACGCCAAGTTCTTGAAGGACTTAATCACCGTCAAGCGGAAGAACAATGTCCCGAGAAAAGTTTGTTTGACCGAGCAAGTCAGCTCAATCCTCCAATATAGGCTGCCCATCAAGTACAAGGACCCTTGATGTCCTACCATCTCTTGCACGATAGGAGTCAGCCACATTGAGAAGGCCCTGCTTGACCTTGGAGCCAGCGTCAATCTCCTACCCTATTTAGTTTACCTGCAATTAGGTTTAGGAGAATTGAAGCCCACCTCCATGACATTGCAATTGGCTGATCGGTCAGTTAAGATACCACGGGGAATAGTGGAGGATGTTTTGATTAAGGTGGATAAATTTTACTTCCCCGTGGACTTCATAGTGCTAGACACCGAGCCGGTACAGAACGTTGGAGTTCAGAAACCGGTAATCCTAGGGCGACCATTCTTAGCTACGGCTAACGCCCTGATCAACTGTAGGACGGGGGTAATGAAGATCTCTTTCGGCAACATGACGGTAGAGCTGAACATTTTCACCATCAGCAAACAGCCGAGGGAGTGTGATGAGATCAACAATGTCTGCTTGATAGAGGAAATCCTGGAGGAAAGCATTGAAGAATCAAGCATACAAGACCCCCTGGAAGCATGCCTTGCTCAATTTGGAGAGGATCTGGACTTGGATGTCCTACTTGAACAAGCAAATGCTGTTTTGGAGTTTGCTCCTCTGGAGAGCAAGAAGGAAGAGGAGGTAGTAGTACCTGAGCCTCCAAAGAAGGAACTTAAGCCCCTACCGGACAATCTCAAGTATAAGTTCCTCGGTCCAGCAGAGACTTTGCCTGTAATCATAGCTTCAGATCTTCAAACCGCTCAGGAGGAGAGGTTGTTAGATGTCTTGAGGGAGCATAAGGAGGCTATAGGCTGGACCATTGAAGACATTAAGGGAATCAGCCCCTCGGTGGTGATGCATAGGATACACTTGGAGGAAGACACCAAACCATCGAGGGAGCCACAGAGAAGGCTCAACCCAACCATGCAAGAAGTCGTCAGAGGAGAAGTCATCAAGTTGTTAGATGCTGGCATCATCTACCCCATCTCTGACAGCAAATGGGTGAGCCCCATTCATGTCGTGCCCAAGCGAGCTGGAGTTACAGTCGTGCAGAACAAGGAAGGCGAGTTGGTTCCAACTCGAGTACAGTCTGGATGGAGAGTCTGCATTGACTACCGCAAGATGAACACCGCCACCAGGAAAGATCACTTTCCTCTTCCATTCATTGACCAAATGGTGGAGCGGTTGGCCGGGCACGAGTATTATTGCTTTTTGGACGGTTATTCTGGATATAACCAGGTCCCTGTGGACCCTGAAGACCAAGAGAAGACGACCTTCACTTGTCCGTTCGGAACGTTCGCTTACCGACGCATGCCCTTTGGCTTATGCAATGCACCCGCTACTTTTCAGCGGTGCATGATCAGCATCTTTTCTGATATGGTAGAGCGTTTCTTGGAGGTTTTTATGGACGACTTTTCGGTTTTCGGGTCATCTTTTGAGGAGTGTTTGCACCACCTCACGTTAGTTTGGAGAGGTGTAAAGAGAAGAACCTAGTGCTTAATTGGGAGAAGTGCCACTTCATGGTGCAACAGGGATCGTGCTCGGGCACGTCATCTCTCGTCGGGGGATTGAAGTCGACAAGGCGAAGGTAGATCTGATATCCAACCTTCCTCCCCCACGGACGGTGAAAGAGGTTCGCTCTTTTCTAGGCCATGCAGGATTCTATCGGCGATTCATTCAGGATTTCAGCAAGATCGCCCGGCCCTTGTACAAACTGTTGGTGAAGGAGGCCCCTTTCATTTTTGATGAAGATTGTAAGAAGGCATTTGGGGCCTTGAAGGCAATTCTGACGTCCACACCCATCATTCGGCCCCCAAGCTGGGGTACACCTTTCGAGATCATGTGTGACGCGTCCGATTACGCCGTTGGAGCTGTGTTGGGGCAGCGTATTGACAAACTTCCCCACGTCATTTACTATGCAAGTCGGACTCTGAACGACGCCCAGCTAAATTATTCAACCACTGAGAATGAGCTGTTGGCGGTCGTGTTTGCTCTGGACAAGTTTCGATCCTATCTCCTAGGATCGAAAGTCATCATCTACTCGGATCACGCGGCATTGAAGTATCTTTTTTCCAAAAAGGATGCTAAATCTCGCCTCATCCGGTGGATTTTCTCTTACAAGAGTTCGACATTGAAATTCGGGACAAGAAGGGCTCCGAAAACGTGGTAGCTGATCATCTCTCAAGGATTACCGTGGACTTCACGGAAGAAGCCGCCCCCATTTCTGAGACCTTCCCCGATGAGCAGTTGATGCATATTGCTCATGCTCATTCACCATGGTTTGCTGACATAGTGAACTATCTTGTCACCGGTCAAATGCCTTTGCATTGGGGACGACAAGATAAGTCCAAATTTATGTCCATAGTGAAGAATTTTTTCTGGGACGATCCTTACTTGTTCAAGTATTGTCCCGATCAGATCATTAGGAGATGCATTCCCGAGCCTGACCAATCCAGTGTCATCTCCTTCTGTCATGATCATGCCTGTGAAGGCCACTTCAGTGCGAAGAAGACCGCTGCAAAGATTTTGCAGTGCGGTTTTACTGGCCCACCATTTTCAAGACGCTCACACTTATTGTGTTACATGCGAGCGCTGTCAGAAGCTAGGGAGTATTTCACGTCGAAATATGATGCCCCTCAACCCGATTCTTATTGTTGAGATTTTCGATGTATGAGGCATTGATTTCATGGACCTTTCCCAAACTCCTTCGGCTATCTGTACATTTTGGTTGCTGTGGACTACGTGTCCAAATGGGTGGAAGCAGTTGCTTGCAAGACCAACGACCACCGAGTTGTGGTCCAGTTTTTAAAAGACACTATATTTGCTCGTTTTGGTACTCCCCGAGCAATTATTAGTGATGGTGGAAAGCATTTCTGCAACCGGGTCTTCGAACAGCTGATGAAGAAATATTGCATCACGCACAAGGTTGCCACTCCTTATCACCCTCAGACGAGTGGCAAGTGGAGGTTTCAAACAGAGAGATCAAGAGGATTTTGGAGAAGACGGTGAACCCGTCAAGAAAAGATTGGTCTCTCCGGTTGAACGATGCATTATGGGCATACCGGACAGCGTTCAAGACACCGATTGGCATGTCACCTTACCGTATCGTGTACGGAAAAGCATGCCATCTGCCTGTGGAGTTGGAGCACAGAGCCTACTGGGCCATTAAGCAGCTGAATTTCGATCTCACAAAGGCTGGCTCACAGAGGAAGCTCCAACTCAATGAATTGGAAGAACTGAGGAACGATGCCTATGACTGTGCTAGGATGTACAAAGCACGGATGAAGAAGGCCCACGACCAGAACATTTTGAGACGATCTTTTGAGCCTGGTCAGAAAGTCCTTCTTTACAATTCACGTCTACATCTGTTCCCAGGGAAGCTCCGATCTCGATGGACAGGCCCTTCATAGTTCGATCAGTGCTTTCTTATGGGGCCATTGAGATTGAGGATCCAAAAAATGGCAGCACGTTCAAGGTGAACGGGCAACGACTGAAGCCATTTTTGGAGTTACAGAGCTCAGAGGTTGAGACGACCCTTTTAGAGGACCCGAGTTACTCGGAGTGATTGTCGTCAGGATGGACAGTCTGGCTAAAGACTAAAAACTTAGCGCTTGTGGGAGGCAACCCTCATCATTTCTTTTCCCTATCATTTGATTTTCTTTTTGGGTTTTAGTTGTGATTTTCAGGACAGTGTCTGCCGTTCAAGTTTGGGGAGCGCTTCTCTTACAGTGTGCCCAACTTGCATCACCCTTCGGTATTGTATCTCTAGCCACATTGAGGACAATGTGTTATTCTAGTTTGGGGGTGGGGTAGACATTTCTGTCTGTTTTCATTTAATTCTTGCTTTGTTGCCTTGCTAATATTCATAAAAAAAAAAAAAAAAAAAAAAAAAAAAAAAAAATAATATGCCTTATTGTTAAGTTGAGCATGGTTACATCTTGCTATGGTTTGCACCTCATTGGTTTGTTTAACATGTTGAATTTTGCATATCATTAAAATCTAAGATCTTTTTGACTCATCTTTGGATTAGAGAGACTTGACATGTTTAAACTGTTCATCACAAGCACATTAGCATTTGTTCTGTGGGTATGAGATTTGAATTAAAATTTATGTGTCTTGAGATTTGTAGGATGACTTGTTGATGAAACCTTGGCTTATTGATATATATATACATCAAAAAAAAAAAAAAAAAAAGTTTAGAATAAAATCACCAATTTGACTTTTCATTGAGTAACCGGGCCCCTTGCCTCATTAAGCATTGGGTGTTCGCGTAAAAGATGAGAATTTCAGCTTGGATGATGGTTTGGCTAGATTGACTTCGTAGCCTTTTTGACTTGAGTAATTAAGCCCTGAGGGATGTTTTTACATCTAGTGCCCTAAAACCATCTGGTTTGGGAGTCACTGGCCCAACACTCGTTACATAGGTCAACTAGAAAGCTTAAAGGAGTCAACATTGCACAGCCGACACAAATAATAATAAATGATAATAAATATATGATGAGCCTTGGTTATTTGACGGAAGTCCTGCGAATTTTTGGATATATGTGCTTTGAGGAAAATCGAAACCCCATGATTCTATGCTATTCACACCTAACACTTTTGAACATGTGTTGTCTCAATTTTCCATCTATGAGTTGATCGATTTTTGATAACATGATAATGTGATATTCATTTTGTTAAACATACTCATGATGTGTGAACCATATGTTTGAATGATGATTTTGCTCAAATGATAATACGGCATTTCAATGTTTGTGGGTACCATTTCTGGCAAACCCTCACGAGACTTCACTCGTCCACTAGGGAGTCCTAGGGTTTAAAAGGCTTGTTGCATGTGCTAAATGCAATCGTTTCTCCCACGAAAGAGGACTTATGTTTCATGCTTTGATTTTGTTTTTCATTTTGTTTTTTGCTAAGGGACTAGCAAAATGTAAGTTTGGGGGTATTTGATGAGTGCCAAATATTATGTATTTGGACCCCTTGATTTGCACTAGTTAGACCTTTAGCCTTGTTATTTTCTAATGTTTTGGTTAGTTTTTGTGTTTTCTGTGTCTGTAGGACAATAAGAGAGAAATGACAAAATTCATAAGAAGATAACTGGAAATTCGGAGACCCTGACAAGTCGATCGATCGAACTTAAAATTCGATTGATCGAATATTTGCCCGAAGTCGATCGATCGAAATAAAAGTCGATCGATCGAATTTTTCCAGAAACTGCTTTTGCAGAGTGCGCCAGAACGCCCAATCAGAAGCCAAAAAGCAGTCCTCCCTCTGATTTCCGCTGCAGAACACGCTGGTTTCGTGTTTGGGGTTGTCTCTAGCTGCAGAGGAAGGGTAGAAGAGTCATTTCTTGCCATGGCTTCCTTCTATAAAAGCCATGGCCATCCCCTTGTTGTAGACTAGTAGAGAGAGTGGTGAAAAGAGTAGGATAGAGCAGAAACTCTGTAATTAGTTTTAATTTCGTGCTTATTGTAGTGTAATTCAGTAGTTTATTTTCAGAATACTTTCTCTTTGTAGAGTTTTTCTTTCATTTCCATGGTTGTTCATCATTTTATTGTGGTGTTTTAGTCATGGAAGGCTAGTAACCTCAACTAGGGTTGAGGATGAAACCTTTCCATTGATGACACTCACAACCTTGCTGTACCACTTGCACATTTAATGATATATCATTTTAGTTGTTCAAGTTCCATTCATTTAATGCTTCATCTTTTGCAATGAATGTGGTTAGTGGTGGTTAGAGGACATTTTATGTGTTTCAACCGACCAATATATTGTTTTATCGGTTCGAATGATGATATCCATTGTGATTGAATGATACATTGGATGTTTTGATTTCAATCGGTACTCTTTGTGATTTGTCAATGTGTTGGATTCATTTAATGGTTCTTGGGTTTATGGTTAAGAAACTTGAATAACACCCTAAGCTTAATGTTCTTTGGGTGTTCAAGTGGAAACCAAGAGTGTGAGTTGTAGTATTTGGTTTGGTGGATTCCTTAACCTTAGTCCCTTTTAATTTACATATTCCATTACATCTCTTTAATTTAGTCTTTTGTTCTTGAATCAATTCTCAAACCTTTGGAACTAGGTTAAAATGAGGTTGATTAAGCAAGATACCAATATTTGACCATTTCCCTGTGGGATCGACCTCGCACTTGCATAACACTATATTGCAAAATGATTCGTGCACTTGCGAGTACTATTTAAAACACATCAGAAAATATAAAAGAAAAATCTCTTCTCTCCCTCACTCGGTCTGCATCAGAATAGAAAAAGGAATCCTTTACTTTGCTCAGCAGCTCCTAGAACAGAGAAGCTCCTTCTCTCTTTTGGTAAACCCACGGTCTTTTCCTTTGTGTAGTTTGTTTCCTTGGTTTAGTTGTGTACTCTTGTTAAGAAAAAAAGAGAAAACTTACACTCTGTCTCTCTCATTCGGCCGGTCCAGTAGAAAGGATCTCACTCTCTCACTCTCTGTCAGCTATAAGCAGCAAGCAATGGTGCATCACTTTTTGGTAAGCTTATGGACTATTAAGTCATTAGTATATAACTTATAATTCTACGAATGTGTTTTTTTAAAAAGAGCATATTTATTTGACAACTGAAATTTTAAAAAGCGTTGTTATACTGACCAAATATTTTAAAGTATTTTTAGCATTAGATATACCAATGTCGTTACTCTGCCTAAATTTTATAAAAACTAGCTTATAACCTGCTTGATGAACAGGATTATTAGTATTCAAATATTTTTTTTTTTCACTCATTTAACTAATTGCTACCAATATATATATATATATATAAATTGTTTATAAGATATTTTTGAACAACAATTTTTTACTCAATAGTATAAACGCACGTACTAAATAAATTTAAACATTTATAAAGTTTAATCCTTATAAATTGGAACATGTTAAATAATTGTTTTCATAGATGTTTAAAATGAAATGAACTGTGTTGGTGTACAAACATAAAAAAAAAAAAAAAAAAAAAAACTATAAAAACCAATCATAATATATTATAAAACCTTGAAAGCTAATCTCGGTCATCAATTAAGAATGCAAACAGTGTGCATTACAAAAAAAAAAAAAAATGTCATACCTTGTAACAAAACAATGATAAGAAACTCTCTCTCTCTCTCTCTCTCTCTCACCATCGTTTGTCTGAAAATAAAATTAGAGTAAGACACATAAAGGAAAAAAAATTCTAAAAAAAAAAAACAGTAAGAAGAATACATGGTTTAATATAAATATCAAAGCATTAATACAAATTAGTAGGAATCTCTTAGTGTGATATCTATTATATTTCAATACAAATAAAAACAAATAATTATGAACATTAGAAAAAAAATACAGAGAAAAATAAACAATTTTTTTTTATTAAAATTTATTCCAATAATATTTCAGCTAGAAATTCCTCAAATCGGTATACATGGTTTAAAAATAAATAGTATAAAAGAAAAATATAAAACGTTGGGTCTCACCTTATAAAATTTCTGTATTTTAAAAAATGGTTGAAATTGGAGTAAGACAAATGAAAAAAAAAAATTCTGAAAAAAATACAGTAAGAAGAATACATAGTTTAATAAAATATCAAAGCATTAATACAAAATTAGTAGGAATCTCTTAGTGTGATATCTTTTATATTTCAATACAAATAAAAAACAAATAATTATGAACATTAGAAAAAAATAATACAAAGAAAAATAAACAATTTTTTTTTTTTATGAAAATTTATTCCAATAATATTTCAGCCACAAATTCCTCAAATCGGTATACATGGTTTAAAAATAAAAAGTATAAAGAAAAAATGAGAAAACTTCACAAAAGGGTATCAAACTATAGCGCTTTTTCAATTAAGGGTACCGATGTAGCAAAACGTTCAATTGAGTGTATGCATTTATCAAAACCGTTCAATGTCAGGTATTCTGTCAGCCTCCATTCTAAATCGATAACGGAAGTAGAGTCACGTGACTTTCATGTGATTTTTAAGAACGTTCTTCCTGTTATGCCCTTAAGAAAATGCTCAAATACACAAAACTACATAAAGATATCCCACATTCAAAACGTCATCGTATCAAACTTCACAAAGGGTTTTTAATAGCCCCAAGACGACATCGTTTAATAGCCCCCTAGATCCCAGACACTGTCTTCTTCGGTCAAGCAACTCGAGAGTGACCCAGAGGATGAGAGAGAGACTTGATTCTTCGTGGGTCTCCGGTGGTTGTCATTCATGGGTTTCCAGTGGCTTGAGATGTAGTTCTCGGTGGTTTAGGACCGACTTTAGGCTGATGAGGCTGATTCCGACGACTTTTGTGGGGACCCTCTGTTACTGATTTAAGGAGTTTTTCCCGGTAATTTTACTGATTTGTGGGATCGTTACTGATTTTTGTGGGGATCCTCTATTATTTTGTGATGCTTGATGAAATTGGGTATTTTGGGTTCGGTTGATGATGTTTTGGGTGTGTGGTATTCCAGCCGTGTGATGTTCAGGTGTGTGCGGTTATGGGTACTGTGATGTTTTGGGTTGTTCCCCTGTTTGAAAATGATCCCCCCTGTTCTGACCGTGTGTGTGTGTGTGTGTTGGCTGGGATATGTTTGGGTTGCTGTGATGATGATCACCCTGCACACTGTCTAAGAGAAATGGAGAGAGCGAAGAGCGAGAGAAATGGAGATTGAACCTTGGTTGGCATCCTCTGAGATCTGAAATACAGAGGACCAGAAATACACCATGGCCGGCGTCCTCTGAGAACGACGGCCATGGACGCCGGTGTCTCTGAGGTGGACCTTCTCTGAGATGGACGCCGACCCTGTCTTGAAGTCTTTGTTTGTCTTGCGTTTTAGATGATGGGAAAAAACGGGTACTTTGCCCTTAAAAATCATGTGGAAGTCATGTGACTCTACTTCCGTCATTGATTTAGAACGGAGGATGACGGAATACCTGACATTGAACGGTTTTGATAAATGCATACACTCAATTGAACGTTTTGCTACATCGGTACCCTTAATTGAAAAAGCGTTATAGTTTGATACTCTTTTGTGAAGTTTCCCCAAGAAAAAAAAAAAAGTAGGGGTAATTACCTTTTTCCCCATGAACTACCAAAAAATGCGCGATGCCCCCATGAACTACCAACTCGACCAAAATAGAGCATTCAACTACCAAAGACAACCATTTTTTCCCCTTCCGTCAGTTAGAAGGGTTAAAAGAAACAGTCAACGGGTCATATGCCATTTTACATGGGGGCATGTTGGAAGATGGTGGTAGTTCATGGGGGAAAAAGAGGAAGATGGTGGTAATTTATGGGAGGAAAAGAGGAAGAAATGAGGGTAAAACGGCTTGTGACGGTCACGTGACCCGTTGACCGTTTGTTTTAACCCCTTGACTGACAGAAATGGGGGAAAATGGTTGTCTTTGGTAGTTGAATGCTCTATTTTGGTTGAATTGGTAGTTCATGGGGGCATTGCGCATTTTTTGGTAGTTCATGGGGGAAAAGGTAATTACCCAAAAAAAGTAAGAAGAAACATGGTTAATATAAAAATATCAAAGTATTAATACAAAATTAAGAGGAATCTCTTAGTGTGATACCTATTATATTTCAAATAAAAATAAAACACAAATAATTATGATCATTAGGAAGAAAAATACAGACAAAAATAAACATTTTTTAATAAAATTTTATTCCAATAATATTCCAGCCACAGATTCCTCAAATCTAACATCTGGATTTCAGCTAATTTCTTTTGATTTCCAAATCCACGCCCAAAAGGACCCAATTTCACGCGTGCGCTACAATGGACGAAACACTGAAATCACAACCCCCTCCAAGCTCCTTCCAAATTTCCAATGGCGAATAATCCCAACAAAGGCACTCTTTTTGTTTTCACCTTAGCTTCGGTTCCTAAGGTTATTGGTAAGCTCTAAAGAAAAAACAAAAGGGGTTGGTTGGAATAAGTAAAGGTGATGGGACATTCCATAAATTTATCATTCAAAATTCAAGCAAAGCAAAAAAAGCAAGTAATTTGTAATAAGAAAAGCAAGTGACTGCAGAAAGCCCACAACACGAAAACGTACGTCCCCAGTCTCAAGCCATGCACCACGATCACTGTACAATGCAACGTTCAATTCTTCTTTGAAAGCCCACTATCACATTATTTCGAATTTTACCCTTAATCCTTAAAGACAAATTTAACTCTATCTCAAGACTCTCGCTTAACTAATGCACTGTCTCCTCTCTCTTCGATCAGTATGTTCCAAAACCAGAAGAAAGCTTTGACCAGATATTTCATTTCACCTCTCTCGCATGACTAAGCTTGGGAGACCCAGATCAGGAAATGGGAGCAAAACGCCCATATCAAGTCGTCCTCCTCAAGCTTGTTGCCTCTTCTTCAATTCTTCATAAACTAAACGCAGCAAATAGTCTACGAAAGGTCTTATATATGCACAGAAACATCTGTGACAGTGTTGGAGTAGCATCTCAAACAGAGAGAGCGAAGACCCCCTAGCTTAAGGTGACTCCCATCAAGAACAGAGCATTTGAAAAAATGTTTTGATCTCGAGCTTTCGCACATGCCGTTAGTGGCTGTGGCTTCGGGTTTGTTTCCTAGTAAGTTTCTGACCTCTAAATCTTGCAAAGTTTAGCATATGATTTGTCTGTTTTCTTTGAAATTTTAGTGTTTTGAATTTCGTCAGTGAAAACTCAGAGATACAAATAGGAGGCACATTCACAGCAAAATACATAATCATCAGATAAACATAAAACCACAAAAGAATATAAAGAAATCTAAAACAAAGAAAACTTACTCAGGAGTGTGGGAAACGGTGTAGAAGAGCAAGCAGAGAGAAGGGATTTTAAATCTAATTTATTGGGGCAAGTAGAGAGACAATGTAAATGAAGAAACAGAGCGAAGGTGGTGAGTTTTAAGAGGATGTGAATCGAATTTGGATGGTTTTAAATCCAGTAACAGGAAAACAAACGTTTAAAAAAAATGAATGAAGAAATCAAAAAGCACGGCCCATAATTTGCATGGTTTTAAAGTCTTTAACACAGAAACGGTCAAGATATCAAAACGCACGACTCAAAGAATAAGAACGTTCATTGAAACGCACATTTAGACATTTACGATTCATGCCACGTGTCCAGAGTTTAGGCTCTAACTTAAGGAAAACTCAGCTTTTATATATATATGATTAAACTAAGCGTTATTTATATTTATGTCGTTGTGCCGTCTATTTGTTTTAAAATATAAAAACCCATTATGGGGACATTGTGTCTGTTTTATACGGAAATATATATATATATATATATAAGCTTTTAAATAGATGCCGTAATAATGCTTACTTTACTTTGTACAAAAGGTATATATGGTTGTTATGATACCCACATTAAAAGCATTCAAAATAGATATCGTGGTAATACTCGTGTTAAAAATAGGTAGTAATATTGCATGTCTATTTTATATGCCAACTTAATGTTTAAAATAGCATTAGGAATTATAGTAAATTATTCAAAGGCCAAAAGTAACAAAGATGATAAAATAATATTCTTAGCATTATGTGCTAATTTATTATCGTATGAATAAAATTGTATTGTAGTAATCACGTGTGTGTGTGGGAAGACCTTTGGAAGTAAAGAATTGTAAGTATAAAATACTTACTGAGAGTGATGTTGATTTCTATAATATCATGTTACATGTTTATTTAATTGCATGTGCGTGAATGAAACTTTGCATGTTTTACTATTGTGGCCTAATTGGTTAATAAAC
>JAJPGS010000592.1:0-81074 GCA_028654335.1 Alnus rubra | reverse complement strand
TGGAGGGGATTTTGGTGTTCGGTTTTGGTTGTTGGAGACCAAATATGGAGAGGGATTTTTTTTTGGGGGGGTATTTTGGAGCTTGGTGACTGAAAGAGAGGTTAGTGTTGAAATTTTTTGGTGACTGAAATTGGGGAAAGAGGTGGTTGGCCAAATGGTTTAGGGAGCTTATATGATTGTGGAGATTTTGTGATGGAGTGAGGATTTTGTTGTTGATGGGTGTGGTTTTTGGGCGTGAAACCTGGTATTTGAGGGTGCAATTTGTTAGAGAGAGGCAAGTTGTGAGAAGATGGAAATTGAGAGAAATAAAGAGAGGGAGATCATATGAGAGAGAAGCAGGAAGAGGAAAAATAAATGAAAAAATAAAAAAGGAATAATATATAAAATAAAATAAAAATAAAGTTTAGGGTATTATGAAATAAATCCTGACTAATGTTAGAATAAAATTTTTTAGACGTTGGAGCATAGTGTTTCCTGAAAAGTTAACAAAAAGGATTAAGCGACTAAAGTAAGTGAACAGCTCTTGAAGGAAGTGAAAGCTTTATAGCATAATTTATTACGTAAATTTTCCTTGAAATAGATAAATGTTAAATTTTATGAATTTTGCAATGTGTGAGCATTTTCATAGTAGAGAGAAAAAAAAAATGGGCATTATGTTTTACGTGGTATGAGCCCCAATTTTAAGTAGTATCTTCATAGCACGTACTATTCAGCATAATTTTATGAGCATTCATAAAAGTTTTAAGAGAATAATATTTAAAAAAGTTTTTAAGTAAGAGACTAGACAGAATATGATTTCCTTCCTTGGGTGCAACATAGTCATGGTTGTATGCCACCCTTGGTGTCAGCATAGTTGGGTCGGGCAAGGATGTGTTTTCCCAGTCAGTTCAGTGTTATCCATGGCAGTATTTTATGTTAGTACAGTTTTTAGTATTTATTATGCAAAGCAGCTCAAAAAGCGGTATTTATGTTAGAACAATTTTCTACGAGAAATGATCCTTACACTCATTTCTCACAACAGCCCTACAACAAGCTGACGTGGCTGATAATATTTTATTATTTTTTTTGTTTTGTTTTCTTTTCTTTTTATAAAAAAATAATAAAATATTACCAGCCACGTCAGCTTGTTGTGGGGCTGTTGTGAGAAATGAGTGTAGGGATCATTTCTCATTTTCCACTTATAAAAGAGAGCTCACATCATACACATTTTGATTAGTTGTTTGCTTACCGAGACGTTGACTCACATTTCCACTTGTAAAATGTTAATTTATAGAGATTGCAGCATGTGACATTCGTGATGAGGATGGACTAGATAGCAATCTTGGGCCTTAGTGCATTTTTACTATACAAGTTTTGGGTCCAATCGAGAGTAGCATTTTGTTCTGACCAGGTTTGGGTTGGATGGCGTATGTGCCCTATGTGTATATAGTCATGACCCGTGTAATTAAGGATGACAGGATTGAATGTGGAAAAGATGCATGTTTTGAACACTTGATGTAAATAGTTTTGAATGAATGTATATATGTGTTTATGTTGTAGAACTATGGTGATTTATTTACGTGATGATATAGTTCAATATATATTTGGTGATTTATTTGTGTGATACAGTTTTTTTTTTTATAAGTGTGTGATATAGTTCAATATATATATATATAGTATTTTCCGCTGCAAGTTTACGGTAAAGGAGTAACAGTGGCGCTTTAGGATAATTATAATAATGTGTGTGTGGTTGGGGGGTGGTTACCACAAAATTTTGTGGCTCTTCATTCAGATAGCTCTTAAACTATGTACTGCATTCAGGTCCAGGTCGCTGCTGATGCTGGTCCTCAATATGGATCTGGAGCCATGCCGCATGGCACTTATGTCGACATGCAAGGAACGCATGTATATAGATAGGATCTCAGCAAGTTTTGGCATAACCATGATTTAAACAAGTTCCCTTTTCTTTTTTTCTTTTGCCACTGGTTAAATGGCCAGGAAATTTCGAATCATATAGTTGATATTGTTTGTATTGTTTCTTGTCACATAGGATATTGAATTTCTTCCGAAATTGTAGCTTTTATTGGTAATGCTATAAATCACACTTTAATTTCACCATTATTCACTTGTTGATGTATCAATGTCAACCATTGGACACAATTATTTATTATGCTGACGTGGTAGTGCTAATTCACTATTGAATTGACATTATTATGTTAGCACAGCAAAATAATGATTGATGAGATAAAAATATAGTTTTTGGCATTACTCTTGTCCTATTATTGTTGGTCATATATGTTGTTCGCATACCTCCCATTGGGATCGTTTAATTTTTTTCTAAAAGCCCTAGTTAGCAAATTGCACTTGGCTTGGGATCTCATTATGGCCATGTTTAGAAGATGGCAATTCGTATTCGCGTGTGAAGTTTGGATTGTGTCGAGTTATAAGAGATTATATATGTAAATTTTAACTCGACCTATGTAATTAAACAGATCAAACTCATTTTTCATAACTCGCTAATTTTGTGTTGAGTCATATAAAAAATTGTCGATCCTAAATGTCACTCGTTAGTATTGAATCCTGTCGTGGTATGAATATAAAATCATATAGGTCAACTTTAACTCAATTTATAAATTGAACCGAACATACCGCTTAATTTAATTCGTTAATTTTGTGTTGAATTCGTACTTATCATAAAAAAAATTTGTGTTGAATTCGTGTCAAGTTCGTTAGTCATGTAAAAAGTTAGTTATTAGTCTTAACCATGTTACTGGAATTTGTGTAAGATTTATTTCTTCAAACTTTAAATTTCACAACTCTCTTTTTATCAAGAGCGAGCTCTTGTTCGCCGACTCTCTCTTCATCTCACATTATTAGTCAATAGTCAATGCGCATATTTTAATTAAACATAATTTGTAAGTAAATTTTTTAGTTGTTTTATATTAATATTTTTCTGTTGTAAATAAAAGTTAATATTTACAGGTTAATATGATTTAATAAAAATATAAGAAATATTTGTTAATTTTGTCAACAAAAAATAATAATAATTTTTTTAAAAATAATTTCATCTGCAAATATTTTAAGCCGAAGACACAAACGGGACATAAACAAAACCTCATAACCAAAAGACCTATTCAGGAAACTCCGAAAATAATTATTGAGCCAGCCCAATTCTAACTTATATTTACCCTTCAGATTTCATTTACTCATAACAGCAAGAGAAAGTACTGAAGAAAGATGGTTCATTACAAAGAAAAAATTGGAGGAAGAATCACTTTTTAGGTCTTGAGGTGGAACAACCATCACGAGAATAAAAGAGATTGATGACTATAGGATGATGCTTGTAAGGCCATTTCTTTAGGCTGCTTGTAAACGAGTTACTCTGTTAAGAGATGGTGCTATTGCCTTCGGCTACTTTCTCAGTTCAGCGGCGGCTCCAAAACCTTTGATTCTGAATGGTTTGAAATAAGGGGGCTCCACTGGATATTTTGGATTGAATAGTTGTAGACGAAAGCGAAACTGCACATTTTCCAAACGAAAGCAAAACTCCTCTTCTAAAAATCCAACATCGACTCTCAAGACAACATGCAAGGGCTCCAAATAGCCCCATCGAATACTAGCGTTTAATGCAATACAACTACTAGACGTTATAAATGGAAGAAATAAAATTATCTTCTTTTTGTTTTCCTTCTAATGAAGCAAATAATATTATCATATATCCATCCAAATGCAAGTTATCAATCTTCTTGTTCAACTTGCTCGGCAGGTCCAGGAACGTTTTAGGGGGGTAGGGGGGGGGACAAATGAACCACAAAATGTGAGCCACATTCTCACCAAAAGTGCTGGGAAAGGGCGAGGGCAATTCAGTTTATCCAAGGAACGAATTAATATTCCAGTGCTCTCTTGCCAGAACATGTTATAGATAGAATATGCCCTATTTACCTAGTCAAGACATGCATTTAATGACATATTACATGCATTCCAATGCTTGTATCACTGTCACATTTAATGTGACTGATGCAAGCAAATCCACACTAAGATACTCGGTTCAAATTCCAAGCAAGGATTAAAGCACAATTTTGAAAAAGCAGCACTCACCTGAAAATATCAACCTACCTTAGCAGCAAGCAATTTGGAGATTATCCACTTGTCTCTAAAAAAAATTCACACAATTAAAATCAATCCCATGTCTAGAAATAAAAACCCCTCCAGTTAGCGGCGAATGAAAAGAAATGGAGAAAAGAGGTCATGCTCAGAGTAAGTGAACAACCTACCTCTTAGTCTCCAGTTCAAGTATCACGCGATGGGAACACAATAAAATCTCTCAGATCATAATTAGTTACATAAAATGCTTTATGCTGAGATTCCTTTAGTAAGGACGTGATCGATTTCCACCATGCTGATGTCTGTCAGGCCCAGACCCATCTCTATAATTATCCCTACGCCTGTCTCCGCCTCCATAGCCGCCTCTACCACCACCCCTATTGCACAAATGAAATGTCAATGATGATGCTCCACAGATGCAGCAAACTTTGAATGCTAAATCAGTCAACCAAACTGAAAACTTGAAGCATGTTATTGAGGTTTCTACTTACAAGAGTAAATAAATATACAAGTCCAGAGATACAGGGAGCAAAACCCAGTTAAACGTATAAAGATATCCATAATGAACGAAAGAGAAAAATAAAAAACTCCTGGCCATCTAAAACACCAAAAGTTTTAGTTGAGTTTCTGCTACACTCAATAGATTTGGAGATCATTTTCCATCTATTAGTATGTTTCTCAACCATCTTGAGTAACTACCTTAAAAAAGAAGAAAAAGAACAAGTTAAAATAGCCCGAATGTAAAAAATCACTATATCATATCTTCTTGCCCTCAGTCTCATATTTCTTTACATATGTAAACATCACAACCCTTGAATGGTATTTGAGCTCATCTGTTGCATCACATGCATATATTTGAAAGTACATTCAAAAAGTTTCAGTCAGCAGGATCCCATTGCATCCTCAAATACAGCCATCAGCAAAATATTAAGAGCCCAATTATGTGAGAACGTGAATTCAACAAGAAATTCTATATAGTCTTACTTTTTACACTGACACACAACAAGTCCGTAAAACAAACAATAAGACCCTATTGCAATATATCTCCACAAGCACTTCACAAGAAAATGAAACTGCTAGAGCACCAAAAACTTCAGTAATCCAGGCCCAAGGAAAAGCACAGAAATAATAACAAAACCTCAGTAAAAAATGAGAATCATCAACAAACAATTAGACCCTATAACAGTTGGACCCAAGCACACCATCCACCAATGATCACAAAAAGAATCTGTAATTTGTTATGAGACTTACAAAAATGTGGAGCGTGCATTAAGAAAACTGAACTGCAGTTACAACACATTTCTCATGTAGCAAGTATATATCTGGTAAGGAACATGGATCTACATAATATACATCATACCAACATTTGTATGTAAAATAAAACGAGGACATCAGCAGGGAGATACCTGTTGTCAGGCGGAGCCTTTGGTGCAGACATTGCCGCCATTGCAACATTGATTTTATAACCCCTCATTTCATAATCTGCGAAGCAAGGTTCCTGTAAGTACACTCCTAGAAAATGCTAATATCATGCTAAATCCAGTAAAGTTGTTTACTTACTGTTGAAAAAACCGCCAGCTGAATGTGCAGCAGACGGATCTTCAAAGGACAAAACTCCATCGCCTTTGTTGTTTCCCATCTCATCTGTATATAATTTTATATTCCATGGCCACTGATCCTTATATCCCCTCTTTTGCTTGATTCTTCCAACCTAATATCATTAGCATCCCAGTCAAACATTACCATCAAGAAGGAAAATGCCTAGATGCCAGATTTATCAAACATATCCACTGTCTTCTCTATCACAGTTAACATAGAGGAAGGACAAGAAGAAATTCTTCCTCACCCATATACAACCAAGATGGTAATTGTTTTAAGTTAATTAGGTTCAACATAATTTTCTTCAAATCCTGCTACACTCATGTTGCATGGGGCGCTACCTAGCTCTATGGGTTAGTTGGGTTTACCCTTCTTAGGGATGCCTCCCTAGGATCATGGATAGAGGGTGGCCACCAGCCTCCCCCTTAGCATAAAGTATTATTTCCATTTTCTGCATCAAGCATATGGGCTAAAGTAGACAACGTGGTTTGAAAAATGATGTCAAATCATCCTCGAGAAATTAAACGTAAAACAACAACGGAAACTAAATAAAAATACTGCACACATTTTCTACAAAGAGCACACAGATGCAAAACAATCCCCAACTTCAAAATTGGAAAGTAAATTCTTAAATTCAAGGAGTAGAAAAGAAAAGACCAGTATATTACTTGTCCAATGCCTCCAAAGAGTTCCCTTAGTTCTTCAGTTGTCACATCTGGTGGCAAATTTGATATGTAGATTCTAGAGTTGTCACAAGAATCATCACAATTCTCATCGCACTGCCTCACCTTAGCTGGGTCCTCAGCAGGAGCACCACCATATCCACCTCGACCACCAGCACCACGCCCACCATCATATCCACTGGCTGGGCCGCCCCGACCCCTTCCATCCCCAAAACCATCACCACCATAACTACCTGGAGGGGGGGCCCATATGATGGGGGATACGATGCAGGCCCTCCAGCAAAGTTTGTAGGTGGAGGAACTGCATCCAGTCCATAATTTGTGTTCTCACTATATGAGTTATGAGCGGCGGATGGTTCCCACCAGCCCCTCCATAATAAGGTTGGGCTGCTGCTGGAGGAGCCTGACCATATCCACCTTCTTCTTTTCCATAAGAACCACCCCTATTGCCTCCCCACCTCTACCATCATTGCTACCAGCTCTACCACCATTGTACTCACCACCCCTACCCCCTCCATAATTCCACCTCGATTACCACCATATCCACCACCACTTCCGCCTCTATTATAACCACCACCACCACCGCTGCCACCACGATCACCCGCACCAGCACCAGCACCAGCACCAGCACCAGCACCCGCACCCCCAGGTGACGGTGTACCACATTTGTTACATTCAACTCTTCTTGCAAAGTTCAAATTCCCGCAACTACATACAATTATATACCAGTTTCAATCACACAGCGAGTTTGAAAAAAATTAAAAATAGCAGAGGTTAAATTCAAGTGTTCAGAAAACCTTAAACCCCAAAATTGTAAAACTTAAAGCTACTAACAACTAAGGGCAAGAACAGTGAAAGAAATCGTAAATCAGAGAAATAAAATAAAAAATAAAAAGAGTCACCCTGGATTGGGGCAAAGCCAATCGCCGTCTCTGCCGCTCCCACCGCTCCCACCACGCCCACCTCCTCCTCGGCCACCCCCTCGGCCACCACGATCTCCTCCTAGGTATCCACCACCTCCTGCAAATAAGATCCAATCAATCAGATCATAAATAACTAAGCCAATAATTCTAACCCTAGGTCTAAATCAAAATCAATCAGAAACGGAACAAAGGCGAACAAGAAATGTACAAGGTACCTCTACCACCGTATCCTCCGCCTCCGCCTCCGCCTCCACCTCCCCCGTATCCTCCGCCTCCACCGCCTCGACCTCCTCCGCCACCGCGACCGCCACGACTGCCATAGCCACCGTCACTATTGCCTCCACCAGAGCTTCCACTTCCTCCGTATCCACCTCCACCACCATAGCCTCCTGAACCACCGTAACCTCCAGCACCGCCATAGCCACCTCCGTCGTACCCTCCGGCGCCGCCGCTAGCTCCGTAGTTTGGAGGGGCCGACTCGCCGCCTTCTTGACCGTACATCCCAGACATGGTCTGAGGGTTAGTTCGGAGCTGCTTGCAAGAGATCTAGGGTTTGTCCGTGAGAGATAGTCGGTTTAGATGCAAACGCACGAGTTTGGCTTATATAGCGAGAAGAACGAAGATATCTCTGCTTCCGCTCTTTGTTTCTTTTTCGTTTTTCTTTTTCATTTCGGGGGTGATATTTTATCCTGCCCGACCTAAAAAGCCTACAAAGTAAATACAATAAAGAAAGAAAGTGGCCTAAAAAAAAAAAAAAAAAAAAAAAAGTACAACAAAATTAGCTTTGTTTGTTTTCACTTTTCTCACTTTTATTTTCTATTTTTAAAATAAAAATATTACCAAATAACTTAGACACAAAACACTTAAAATTATTTTTTTTACATTTATGTCACATTAAAACACTTTTTAAGCAAAAAATAAAAACTATTTAAAAAGCATTAACAAATAGAGTCAATGATGTCCTTCACCCAAAAAAATAAAAAATAAAAATCCAATGATGTCCTTTTAAGGTGCATAAGATATTTTTTGTCAATGTGAAAGCATTTTTCAGAAAAATAGTAGCATTTTTTTGTTGTATGTTTGCAACCTTGAAAATGGTTCGAGAATAACATCTTTTGAAATTTAATTTGTATGAAAAATCGTCAAATATTTCTTATATTTTCATATAATTTAAAGATCATCGAGGAAGAGAGAGACGAAAGAAGGGCTACGAATGAAGAGAGTGTGTGAAAATAGAAAGCATTTGAAGGTGGGATTGAGATCTATTACAATTTTATGCCCATATTGCTTGCAATTTGGACAGTTAATTATGATATAACCTTTTGAGGCTCACCGGCTTAGGCAAATATTCGAGCAGCTTGAGACATGTTCAGACAGATATGATTCATAAGAAACTCTCTCACAATTTCCTATCTCAGGGTATGTGGGAGAACATCGAAAAATAGATTATGCAAATAAGAAGCGTAAACTATTTTACATCTTATGAAGATTATTTTCTTTATCAACTAAAAATATTTTTCTTAGGCATTTTTCATAAATAGATAAAAAAAAAAAATATATATATATATAGATATTTTTCATAAAACATTTGACGGTGAAGTAGAAAAAGCCTAAGTGATTAATAAAGTTTTTTTTAAAATTGAAATATATTTTTAGAATATGTAATTTTATATTTTTTTTTTAATAAGATTGACAGTGTATATGATTTTTACGTTCAGTTTAAAATATTCATATAAAAATCTATGCGTCAATTTAATTGTCTGAATTGACAATTTAAAGAACAAAAAATAATGTTGTAATGAGTCACCATGGCTATACGGAGTGCTGCAAAGTTCGGTGGAAACTGGAAATGCCCTCTCTGGTGATCAAAGAGTGGATAGTATAACTTGTGCTCCTTGTTGGAGTACACAAGTCAGCACCTAATTTTTCAATACGAGCTGAATATTAGAAAATATTTTCAGTATTATTTTCACGAAATTCTACCAAACAACAAAGAAATTAATAAATCAATTAATTTCCTTATAAAATATGGAAATATTTTTAACCAAAAAAAAAAAAAAAAATTAGGTTGAAACAAGCACAGCCATGTTTAATAGTAGTTTTTTTTTCCTAAGCAAATACAAGGAAAAAGGGAAAGGGGAGAATTACATCAAATTAAAAAAAAAAAAAAAAAAACACACACCCACACAAAATATGGGTGGGGCAGCCCAAAAAAGGCCCTAATACAATCATTATAGTGCTCAAAAACCCTAAAATCTATTGAGGACAAGCCAAATGATTGGCCAGGTCCGTTGGGTTCTTGGCTCAAAGGCCAAGAGAGGGGACGCTTTAGATGGCTGTTTGAAGGGGCAGTCCAGAGGTGGATTTGCTTGAAAACAACACTCATTACAGTAACAAGCAACCTTAAAAACTATAGTAGGAAGGAGAGCACTAACTGTGGCTGAACCAAAACTGCCGACGATGAGCAAGCACCATTATGGCGTCCAGTGAGGAAGGTACCCATCAAAATAGGCTCGATGAACACCACATTTAGATTTGCAGTTAGATATGGGGCTCTCTATTGGCAAAAAGAGGGTACCCATCTATGGAGATCGAGTGGAAAAGAAGAGGGGAAAGCCTAGGATCTGCCGCGCAAGCAAAAGCATAGCGGTGGTGCAATGGGTGCATCACATGCATGGGAAAGACGCGGTATATCCGACTTTCAAGTTGTAGACAAAAAAACAAAAAATGAAGAAAAGAAAGAAAGAGGGAGGATCTCACAAGAGGAAGAAGAGAGTGGGAAAGAAGAAGAGAGACGAGCTCTATGAAAAGTGTTTTGTTTAGTAGTAGTTTAGTAGAAATGAGATAGGCCCTTCGGCCCACAAAAACCAATGCCACTGAATTTTAAGCTTTTCCTTCTGATACGGCTTACAAGATGATCTAATAACAACGGATAACCTAAATTTAAAGTATCAAGGCAATAGGATCATAAAACCATCCAAAAAAGAAACATCAACAATAGAAAATTAATTTTACAATGATCAAACCACAATATATCAATAGCTTGTGAGGAATCATTGAGACAGCCAACAAAAACTTAGTCCTGTTTTATAAAATGGTCACCAAGACAGTGCCCAATACCAGAAAGGAATGTGGGACGCCATCTTCAACTACATCTGCAATGATCATATAAATGCCTTCAATACTGTGTTCTTAATCTACAAGTCATATCAGGGTTCCAATAGTTATGAAGAGCATGAATGTGCTTCAGTTTGAATGGCATAAAAAGGAGACATGTCTAGGGTCAATCATCAAAGACCATGATTCTAAATTCCAAGGAACAGCTATCTCATTCTAACTAGGAACAACCAGTCAATCACAAAAGTTTGAGATGAACAATCAGGAAACATGAATGGGCCTGAAGTCACTGAAGAAATCTTAGGAATAAACATAACCTTGTACAATGACAAGTAACCACAACATCATATCTGAGAAGATAAAGAGCGGCAAAAATTCCCCACAGATATCTATTGTCTACGTAAATCTGAGCAAAAATACTAATGTAGTTGTTAGCCAGGTTGTCAAGTGGAAAAAAAAGGACCCATCAAGTGAATTTGATTGCGAAGTGCGAAGTTCAACTGAAAATCTGCAATGATCAACCGATGGATCAACAATGGTGATTAAACCCAGACTTCCAAAATCACAGCTGTCTGCCCTTTGATCATGCTGCTGATAGTAGCTATTAAACGCATATGATATATTCCCAGGCCAGCTAATATTAGAACAAGACCCACCGGGGGAGAGAGCTGTGCAATCAGCAACCGAACATGCCTCTAACGCACGTGCCGTTGCATTAGACAAGTCTTATTATTGTTCACAACGCACCACTTGGACGGAAGATACTCCACATTTGAGCATTTGCAAGGTTTTTTGACCCCAGGCCAAAATCAACTCGATACTTGGCTTGGCCATCAAAAGTAAAAATACCCCAATGTCTCTCAAAATTTCCGGTGGTTATGCTTCTTTGGTCCTCATCTAAAAGGCTAAATATGTATGCTTCAATTGGTGAATTCTGAGGTCTAAGTGGGGTACCTAATTTGCTATGAAGATGGTTCATGAGGCCTTTCATGAAGGTCTCTGCAATAGATGGGGTCGCATTGGTTGATCCATCCGTAGGCCAACCAATCTGTGCCACAACAATATCCATTTTGGGAAATGCAACTGTTGATAATGCATTAACTATGGTATCATAGCTTAAGTCAAAGCTATTTTTGTATGTTCTGTGACTGTCATTATGAGGGTGTGCAGTTTCTTTGAAGAGAGTAAAGTCAAGGGAAATGTTCTTGTTTTGGTGGAGAGTTACAAATGGAGAGATGGTCACAAAGAATGGTGAGCTATGCTTGCTGAGAAATGTGAGGAGTTGGATCATGGTTTTGTTGAGGTCAGACCTGAAGTGTCCTTTTGAGGGCAGGCTGGATTCTGACTGAAAGGTATCGTAACTGCAAGGGACTACAACCTTCACCTTACTTTCCAAGTTTGCTCTGATCAAAGCTGCCTGGATGTTTGTGGCTGCTCCAATTACAAAGGGATGGAACTGCTCACCGTAACTTTGGAGAAATGGCTCATCTCCAACAGCAACATACCTGTAGATAATCTGGTTAGTAGTATTCATAGAATGAATCCACACCCCTAAGGATAAGCAAAATCAATTTAGCTTTTGATTAGCCTAACAAAGGAAATAATTGAAGCTACTGGGTCATATAAGAGTCTCAAATTGGTCCCATTTAATTAGATTCTATACATAGGACCATTCAATTTCATAGGACAATCAAAAAGGACCTTAATAGTTTTTCCTTAACTTGCATTGCCAACTAAGCACGCAATACGCAGAGGGAGATGCATCTTTCTATCCCATCTTGAAGCTTGCTCCCCTAATAAACACCGAGTCATTTAAATTTGTGTCTTGTCTGGAGCTGGTACCATCCAGTCCTGTCCTAAGTAGTTTGCTATAAGCTCATTCTTATAACACATTTCTTGTCAAATAATTGTCCACCAAAATGATGGTGACAAAAAGATGAGCACAAATGTAAAATCATCATGGCATCTTAATTTCAACATGAATCACAACCAAATCAACATAAAACCCATTAACAAAAAGAGTGAGGTGGGGAAACTTGGGCAGCAGTTGTGAGTTGGTTTTCCAATGCAATCAATCTTAAAACTTCATTTTACAGAGGAAAGCTCGTGTCTTAAAAAGATGAGAGTTCCACTGGACCAAACTAACCTTTCAAAGGGCCAGAAAACCAAGAAGGGTGACATTGTTTAATCTGCCACAACACCAAGCAAAAACTTTCATCAATTATTCTAAATGGCGCAGCTCCTGAAGTCAGAAACAGCTTTGTGCACCTAACATGCAAACATCGAAACCCGGTGTTTTCATCCTCCTAGCATGCAAAAGACAGAAACTGCTTTACTAAATACCCTCTGTCAATATAGCTGACCCTTACAAAGAACCATGACCCGTATATGGAGAGTATATTCTCTAACACTATCAACACGTCCATTGTAAATCTAACTAGAAAAATTTCATACAACAGTGCCCAGCTATCTAAGCATCTTTTTTTCCATTTCAAATGCAGTATAATGAGGTCAAAGTACTAGGTGAATGCAACTTCGCAATAAAAAATTTTGAATTCCCTCCCCTCCTATTGTCCCTCATTCACTTGACAGAAGCCCTAGCACGTCCTCTGCTTCATTCTAAACAGATCAAAGCTGCAAGAAGGTAGATACTTTTGAATTCTGTATGTGTACATCACCCTTGAAAAAATTGACAGAATGTATCATACTTGCACAAAACAGGTTCACCTAAAGCAGTATCTGAACTAGAACTAGGAATGACAATTTGCGGGCACGCAAAGATTTTCCAGTTGGGTTCCAATTCCATACTTCTCAATCGCACAATGTTGCAATCCATAGAGGTTGCTTGCAATGTTTAAAATATAACCAAAATTAACTACCAAATTAGGCTAACTCATAGACTAATTTGCATATTCAATGGTGTGATGAAAATTATAATTGCTAACCATTCGTTTATCAAAAGAAAAGTACCAAATTAATTATTTGGTCATTTTCGTTTCTTATCAGGTGACATCATGACCGTGTATCTACAATGACCTAGGAAAAAGCACTAACCACATTTGTGCTATCACCCCAAAATGACTAGTCAATTTAAAGCTTCCTTAAAATCATTTATAAACGCTAATTTCACTTAGTAAGTAAGCAATGTACGACTTAACACTCATTACCATCTTTATAAACCACCAACTTTATGTGAGCTACTCCTCATTTTCCCAATGTGAGACATAGGTGTTACAGTATCACTCAAGCCATCAACTAGGGTAATGGCGTGACGAAGGATGCTTTAAGTTCATCAACCATTTCATCTGCAACAACTACGTCAATGTAAACCTTAACTTCCAGGGCCTCTTTTTAATCAATCAAGAGACAGAACCAATGGATCTATCCACATTTTCCACCCCAAATTGATTAACACCTTTTTGTCCAAGAAACCAAACAAAAAACCAAGCAAACATGAACAGTGATAAATTAACTCAAAAGATGACAACCCAAGTCACCAAAAATGATGAACAATAGATACTAAAGTACAAAAGAAAACCCAGATATCCATGTGACATAACCGGAAAAACAAATCATGACCTGGAAATCTAACTTGGAAAATCTAATTAAACCCATTAAGAAAAGGCCAAAAAAAAAAAAAAAAACAAATGCAGGAACATACTCAATTCGAACTCCACTGCCTCCATTGAAGAAGTAGCGGGTGACATTATCGTGTACCCAACTCTCCGCAGCCTTTTTGGAAGAGTTCAAGCTTCTGAGCATGCTATTTGGAATGCCCACAATGACACCGATGTTGGACCCGGAGAGCGCTTGGAGAACAAGTGGGTCAGCATCAAAGAGCTTCACTTTGGTGATGTTGTTGGACTTCAAGAGCTCCACCACCTCGGGCGGTGGGAGAGGGTGCGAGGCCGCAGTGCCCCAGTTCACGCCTATGGCTCGGATCCTTGAGGCCAAGCCCAGGATGGCGAAGAAGAAGAGGAAGATGATTGGGCAAAGATTCGGAGGCATTTGGTGAGAGTTTGCCATGGACTGGTGGGAAGAGTGAAGAGTGTCTTGACTCTTGGGGGTTTTGGTTTGAATAACCAAAAACAAGGACAGCAAAGCTGAGACGTTGGAAGCGCTGTTTTCTTGTTTTGTTTCAAACTTTTTGGAGCCTATCTGATTCAGAATATTTTGTCACGGGGAATGTCAGTCCCAAAATTGGGAAACGGATTGACCATCAACAATTCTTCCCTATTTTACGGTTTACATTTTATTTTGTTATATATATATATATATATATATATGGTGTTATTTTATTTTAACAAATTTAAATTATATATATATCTATAAAATATAATTTAGGATTAAATTCATTTTCGATACATGTGTAAGGGTCATTATTAAGGACCAGAATTCTCTTCAATTGAGAGAAACTGGAGAGGAACTGGTCTTTTATATCCAATAATATTTTTGTAATTTCACACCATGTGAAATTACAAAAATACTTCTGAGTATAAAGGACTGGCTCCTCTCCAGTTGATTTTCAACTGAAGAGGATCCTGATGCCTTTATTAAACGGTCGCCTCGATTTCAAAAATATCACAAGTAGTACCTTTCGTTAATTGAAATACTCATTTAGTACTTCCATTCAGGTTTAGTCTAATTTTTTGACAAAAATCCACGTCACCTCACTTAAAATTGTGACATCAGTCCTGTGTGCCACGCATGAGAGACAACTCAGCATATATATTCTATAACGTGTCACTATATATCACAAGCGATACATGTGGTATTTATTCCATGTCGAATGTTTTAAAAAAAAAATAAAAAAAAAATAATGGTTGATGAGCATTGTCACATCAGCCCAATGAGATGGAGTGTATGAGTAATGCTAATGACCATTTTTTATCCTCTCAAAGTTAATGTGACTTTTAAAATTCAGATTCAATAGTGATTCATCTGATGGTAATTTTAAAAGTCATATCAACTTTAATTATAAGAATAAAAATAGAATAAAAAATAAAAAGTAGTGAGTAGTTATTATTTTCGTCCCCACCAAATATTGAAAATATCAAAATTATTTTTCAGAAACCATTTTACGTCGAAAGAAACATAGTATTAGCAAGTATTGTAAGCCGCTTGAGCTTCATGTCTCCTCCTTGCCTCTTGGACAGCTTATACCCTTGTCTTTGGGAAGAGACACTTGCAAAATCATTGCAAACTGCATCTTGGATGTGAAAGTGTCAAAGCTAAAAAAGCTCCCTTTATGCTTCTCCCTCTTCTTCATAACTCCAACATTTCCCTTGTTCCTCCCACCAGTCACCATGACAACATTCCCAACATCAAACATAATGAAATTGATGATCTTGTTGGTCTCAAAGTCCAGCTAGAAGGTGTCATTGGCCTTTATAAGTGGGTCTTGGTATCATTGAAACCTGCATGCTATCACTCAATCGATATTACCAAACCTATAGTCTGGTAAATGAAGCACAGTAATAGAAACTAAGAGACTCCCTAATTTCTTTTATAGAGATTTTCAGTAATTTTGTTGTTCGAATTGTTAAGAATTCAAACAACAAATATGAGAAAGCTCTTATATGGCCTACCTGTATAAAAAGGTCTCAAGCAGTCCATCCACTTATTGGGACAACTAAATTTTATAAAATTCTTTAACATTTATTTTTTGTCCGAATTGTTGGTAATTTTGTTAAAAAGTGGTTGAAAACCCGAATCATAATTTCTTCGTTACAACATAACAACAATAAGACAGTCATCAATCCCAAATTATAGCAATTATAATTTATATCAAGCATTTAAGCTCAAACTTCAAAGACAATCTTGCCTCAAGGATGATCTTTTTGTCCAAGGATTTTCATGTAACTCAATGGTGTTCAGCAATGCTAACTGTGGTCTTACATTTGAACTTTTCTTCACAGAGGCATGTTGGATGATTTTATTTTTCTTAAGTATCATAAATTCGCCCAAAACACAATCCATGAGAGCATCTATCGTATTTCCATGAATGGTGGTGGTCTGAATGAGGAAGTTCTGCATTTCAGCATACATCTCAAGCTCCCAAAGCTCTCCCAACATTCAAACAAGGGCTCCAATTTAATTCATAGAATATAGAACGTCATCAGAACTAAGCAAACTCTAATTCAATTTTTTTCAGACTGTTTCTTCCACTCTCCACTAGCATCAATTTTCATAAATCTCATTCACTTCCCTAAAGGCCTAAATGTAGGGAAATAAAATTTATTTTTTGTTCCCTAAATTAAAAAGAGACATGAGAGCACTAAAATTTGTACTCTAAATCTAGAAAGCAAAAATAGTTCCTTTAATATTTTTTTTTTAAAAAAAAACATTTTATCCTCTTTCTTTCCTCAATCATTTATTTAAAATAATATTTAAATAACTTTTTTCTTCTCTCTTTTCCCTTTCTTTTCCTAACATTTAATTTAAAAAAATATTTAAATTGTATAAAACAAAATATTGTAGTGTGTATTTAAATAAAAAAACAAAAAGTAGTTTATTTCTTTAAATTGGATAAATGTTTAAAGAAATCTGCTAATGGTGCTCTAACAAATAAAATGCCACGCAAATGTGCACAAGCAAAATTCTATATGAAGAGATCGATAACTACTGAAAATGCCAAAAAGCCTTTTGACAAAATCTGCTTTAGGGAAAATTTAAAATTCACATAAACACAGAGTAAGCTCATCAAACAGGTCTGATATTCTTCATTCTAGAGAAAACAAAAAATTAAACAGTATTGCAACTCATTCAGCATCCGAAACCCCCGGTACTACAAATTTAAACCAAAACATGAATCCTCAAAGTGCAAAAAATACAATCTAGGTAATCTTCTAAAACCATAACTGATACACAATACTGGTTAAGCAGCTATGACTGGTTGGCCTTGGTTCCTCTTCCTTGCCTCTTCAATGATAGTCAGCTTGATACCCTTGCCCTTGGGCAGAGAGACCCATGGCTTAGTACCCTTGCCAATGGTGTAGACATTTCCAAGACGGGTTGCAAACTCATGACCAGTGGCATCCTGGATGTGAACAGTCTCAAATGTTCCCTTATGCTTTTCCCTGTTCTTAATGACTCCAACACGACCTCTGTTTCTTCCACCAGTCACCATGACAACATTCCCAACATCAAACTTAATGAAATCAGTGATCTTGTTGGTCTCTAAGTCCAGCTTGATGGTGTCATGGGCCTTGATAAGTGGGTCTGGGTAGCGGATAGTTCGCCCATCATGGGTGTTGAGATAGGGAATTCCCTTCTGCCCAAACTGCACAGAACGGACCTTGCAAAGCTTGAACTGCAAGAGAAATTAGAAGACAGGGTCATAAGTTTAACTGTTTATCCGTAAGCAAGTCAATAACTAGGCCCAAAAAAGTATCATTGAAACCCACATGCTCCCACTCACTGGATATCACCAAACCGAAAGTCAAGTAAATACTTAAAATACATAAACAAAAACTAAGGGCTCTCCATAACAAAAATAAGAGTTATCAATCCCAATTCATAGAATTATCAAGGATTTTAAGCTCAAACCCCAAAGACAGTCTTGCGACAAGGATTATCTTTTCTCCAAGTATTTTCATGTATCAAAATTTCAATCCTATGTGGTTCAGCTATATTAACAGTGGGCTTACATATGGAATTTTCATCCCAAAGGCATTTTTGACTGATTTCTTTTTCATGTATTTATAAATTCACTCTGAACACATTTTTTTTCTACGTAATTTTTTGTCCCCAAGAGGGGAGGTGAAAGGGGATATTCAACCTAATGACTGTAGTCACCAGCCGATTGAGCTACCTCTTAGAGACCACTCTAAACGCATTTATATATGGTACCCTTTGCAGTCAAATCAATTTGTGCTAGTGAATATGTTGAACATCATGATTCTTGTAGTTGCAGATATGGCAACATTATATCAAGGAAGATAGAACGATAACCTACTCCCATTGAGAGAGAGAGAGAGAGAGAGAGAGAGAGAGAGAGAGAGAGAGTAATCAAGTAGTTTGGGCAACCAACCTTTGCCTCTTCATCCCTAATTGAGTGAAGACGGAAACGACCCTTGGTATCATAAAGGAGACGGAAGTTCTCATTTGTTTTTGGAATTGATACCACATCTGAAAATTTCAAAAAGATTAAGGTGAAAATTTTCAAAAAGTATCCAAAAAACAAGCATATTACAGAAATTAATTTTAAGCAGAAGAAACGACAAAATGACAATTTTTTTTATACAAGTAAATATCTACATGATTATTGTAGCTACTATAAAACCTCAACACCTCACTACCTCCATTGGGTAAAACTTTGCATTGTGATGTTGCTATTAATAATGCAACCAACTTGTAGCAAATTAGTCAGAAGTGTACATACCCATGAAGCCTGAAGGGTAGGTCTTGTCAGTCCTAACCTTCCCATCAACCAAAACATGTCGCTGCATCAGAATGGCAATGACCTCACGGTATGTGAGGGCATACTTCAACCTGTTCCGCAAAATAAGGATCAATGGCAAGCACTCCCTGGATTTGTGGGGGCCAGATGATGGCTTAGGAGCCTGCACAGAGAATTAGAAAACATCATACACACTGGGAGGACGACCAAAAACAAAGGAAACAAAGTTGAAAATATCTAAAGATTATGCAGAACATTTCACTCACAAATGCACCCCCAAGTTTGTCAAGCATCCAATGTTTAGGAGCATTGAGCCTCTTCAGATGTTTCTTCAAACCCCTAGCCTGTAATGTAACATAGTAAACCAAAACTCAGAACCAAAAGAATCCAAAATAAAGGTTAAAAAACGCATCATAGTATACTTACAAAACTACAATTTACAAGCAAAACTTCAGCTAGAAAAATCAAAAGCAATACACCATACATAATCAAAACCATTTTTGTTATTTTTTTTCTTTTCATAAGTACAATCAAAACCATTTTCTCTACCCATAACCTTGTACGGTTTCCTGAATAATACAATTTACAAATACAAAGACAATTTGAGTTGGACTAATATCAAGCATCCCCCAAAAAACAAGAAAACCATCCCCAGAACAATGACTGTTTGTTACTTCTAGATCTGAATGAACCAAAGCGTAAAAATGCCAACCTGACCAATAAATCAGTAGGAAATCAAATAAATAAATAAAAACCTTTATGAACAACAATCTATTCAATTTCTTTCAAAAGAAGTACCATGAAACAGTATTAGAACCAAAATGGAATCCAAAACCCACATATTGTGGAATTTTTAGGCGAAACAGCCAGCAGCAGACAAAACCCAGAACTTGTAATCCAACAATAACATCATGAAAAACCACAAAAGCTCAAAATGATCATCGTACAGAGATCATGAAAGAAAATTATGTTTCGCATGTAAAAGTATATTCAACAAGTAGATCCAAATATTCTAATTCATGTGATGATTATGGAGAACATAGCGAGAAGACGAACCATCTTGGAGTCGTCGAATCGTAGATCTCTGGGACGACGGCGGAGATGGTCCTCACTCGGCTAAACTGCCAAAAACAATAGCTAGGGCAACCATAAACCCAATAGAGCAATATATATATATACATATACGTGCTCAAACCTGGTGCAGCGGTGCTTATTCTAAATGAGCGATAATTACAGAAGTGCCGTTATGAGCCTTCCTACGGCGTCGTTTAGGGTGTTACAAATTCCCATGCATTTTTAGTGGAAAATGTTTATTTGGCGACCTTTTAAGTAGTAGAGGCGATCCATGCCGTCCCAATAACTTCTGTGGGAAATAGTTTTCATGATGGAATTTTTCTTTTTTCTAAAGGACAAATGTATAAATTTCGAATTTGATGAATTTTATCACGTGTTCTTTTAATATGTAAGAAGCATATACTCTTTTAAATATTTATATTAAAAAGCATATGCGCCATTGTCTATTACACTTTTAATTTTTTTTAACAATGACTGATACAACTCTCAATAAAATGAACGTATAGTATGTAGCATTACTCATTAAAAAATCATGCAATTCTCACATACTAAGGGGCACATGACAATTTTATACACTAGCTTAGAGATAAATTCTTCAACCCATTTTAGAAGAAAACTCTATATATAAACTGGATTTGAGGTCCCTCCAACCTGGTTTATAATAACTATCATGTGTCATTTTGCATATGAGAAACACATACTTTTTAAATAATATGCGTGAAAGTTGAAGAGTATAGCCGAACCTACATTTTGCCCATTCAGGAGTGGCTGGAACTACCCCACCTCCCATGGGTCAGTCGATATAAAAAAAAATCCCAATATTTTCTCGATCACTATAAAAGATTATTGTCTAGTAACAAAAGTAACCAAAGGTTACAAAGTATGGTGGTAGATGGATTATGATTCCTTATAATACCTTAGATTGATATTGTGGAGCCTATAAGAGTATTTACATTGGATCATTTGAAAATTTCTTCAAATTTTGAAGAACAACTCTATTTTTTATATCTTGAAAAAACATTTTATTACCTTAAAATTTTTAGAATAAGTGGTGATTTACTATAGTATCATAACATAGTTATTGAGTTTGAATTCTGACTATATAGTTGTTACCGTGCACAACAATGAATAATATAAAATTGAAAAGAGATAGAGCAAGAGAAAATTAAGACACAGATTTACGTGGTTCGGCAATGTACTTACATCCACAGGAGTGCGGTTATTTTAATAATGATTTTGGGTTATAACATAACATATTTATAACAAAACCCTACTGTATGAATAGGTATGAAAAACCCAAAAATACCTTATAACTGACAATTATACTGGTATTCTTGTATTACTCTCTATGCCCACTAAAATATGAATCACTTGTTCCAACCACAGTTTACCCCTAAATATTCCACGTGTCGTCCTCATTTGTTGATGGGGAGTCTGAGTCTACACGCAATAAGAAGTGTTTAAGTATTAATTAAATTATTAAATTCATGATTTCCTATCAGTTTAAACTTTTGAGATAAGTGATGATTTAATATGCCCGAAAAATAAAGAAAACAAAACTTGAAGTACACAAGGCAATTAGGGATAGAAGATTGGTGTTAGCCGATGACTGTGGTACCATTAAGAAACTTATAAAAAAATTAAATAGATAGAAGACATAGAAAGAACGCCACATAACTTACGAGGTTCGGTGGTTTATAACCTATATCCACAAGTAAAAGCCTTAACATTTATATTTTACTATTATTGCTTTATGGATTTACATTACAAATGACTCTTATTTATAGGAGAATTAAGATAAATATGGTATCGATTACAATCAACCATAGAAAGTAAATATACTTAAGGAATTTAAACCTAATATATAATCATATCATATATAATAAGACAAAGAAGTAGAGTTTGGATAGTGAAATTAATAAAACAATAGATAAATGATATCAATAAAAAAAAATAAAAAAAATCCTTCATATATGAAGGATCGCTGTAGTATTTTTGTTAAAATGAAGGATGAGTGACGATCGGATGCAGGGTGATTTTAAGAGCATCATCCTTATAATTTTTCTATATTGAAGAACTAATTTTTAGAAGACACAATATATCCTATTCGCTATTTTGGAGAATGACTCATTTTATTGTTATTTAATTATTATGTTTTTTTCTTTTTCTTTTAAGCTCAAAGAAAGAATAATTAATAAAGGTAGAAATAGAATTTTGACAGATAAATTAATAAAATGAGAGATAAAAGACATACAAATCATTATAGCGTTTTCTTTAATGTAAAGGATGAGTAAAAAATCAGATGTATGGTGATGTTAAGTTGTGGTTCTTCGTAATCTAAAGAAAAAAGATTGTTTTAAGGATCGGATGTGGATGCCCTAATTTTTATTTTTTTATTAGTTTGAAGAAAAAAACATGTTTAAAGAATCGGATTTGAAAATATTTTATCATTTTGTTTGGGGGTAACAACCAGTGATGGAGGCGTTGTTTAGGGGTGATGTCTATTAGTATGGAAATGACATCAAGAAATGGAGGTGTCCGTTCACCCCCAAAACAATTTTTTTTGGAGGGTGGGGGGTGAATCCTCATCCCAAGGTAGTTGATAGGTAGTCGCTAGTCCCAAAAACAAATTTTGGAATGGTTAATTACCTATAATGTTATATGCATGGTTACAAGATGAACATGCTGTCATATCATTTAAAATTTTAAATGATACGGTATAATATATATTATTAAATATAACAAAATAAATTATTAATAATAAAACAAATATTATATATCATATTTTTATCTCAACAATACTAACACCACCATTAGATAAACAACTGGACTCTCCTCCCCTTTTATAAGTTTTTTTTCACATCAATAATTTTGTTGGTACTATTAAAAAAAAAATTCACTGTTTCATTAAAAAAAAAAAAAAATTAAAACTCATTTTTACTTTAAATCACTCCAAGCACATTTTATTACTATTAAAAAATAAAAAATAAAAAACCCACCACAAAAATATTTACCAAACCGAGCCATAATCCCGACCAAGCACTTGCGACAAGCCGTCACTTGACTATCGATTCCGCAGCATCTAGCAACACCGCACACGCATAATTCTTGCATCCCAAGATTCCAAAAGGACCAAAACCACGTTAGGCTTCTATAACTAGGTATTTACCTCGACTCAATGAGCTTCATAAAGAGCTTCAAAGACCACTTCTGTACTTCACTGGCGGCGAGGCCACAAAGCCTCCGTGACTCATCATCTTCACCACCGCTGACCGGTCCTCGAGCGCGCACACAAACACACAAGCATTTTTACTGTTATGCCAGTTTCCGCTTCTGATTCGAGCTACGTCCATGGCTTCTGATACGGGAAATGAATCTACAAACGGTTCCTCGAGCCCAAAAGAAGCAGAGAGGCCTCCGATTGAGCCCATAAGATTGCCCACGGTCGAGGAAATACGCGGCCAAGATATTTGGAACAATTGCGCTATGCGCAGTGTCGTCAGCGGAGTCATGGGTAAGAACAAACCACCCTTCAGTCGTTTGTTTTTTTTCCCCTCACATTTCTTTTCCAATTTTCATTTTTAATCTGTTTGGTTGCTGAGAAAATGCGGGAAAAGCCCCCCATTTTTTGTTAATTCGGTTGGTTTATGTTGTTTTGATAAGTAATTCGGTTGGTTTATGTTTTTATGGTATTTTGGGGTGGGGAAGTTTTCCCTTTACCCACATTTGTTTCTGCAACCAAACCAATAGATATTATGAATTTTGTTGATAATCTAGTTTTATATTTGCGTTGTATCTTAAGATCTTAAGATACTTTTTCATTGTCTATGAAGCAATCAGACGGGTCTTCCTCTATTTGATAATTTGTTTTCTATTGTGTTGTGGAAATGTTTCTAGGAGGTGGCCTTGGGCTGTTCATGGGTTTGTTTCTAGGGGCATTGGACAACCCTTTGATGCAAGAGGAAATGACTGGTAAGCAGCAGTTCATTTATCAAGCAAAGCAGATGGGGCGGAGGAGCTGGAGTTCCTGCAAAGCATTTGCAGTCATGGGCTTGGTTTTTTCAGCAGCTGAATGTGTTGTTGAGAAGGTATTGTTGCAAATCTAAATATAAAAAGATATGATCGGTTTAATGTCTTTGAATGAAAAATGGTTCTTGATTATTGGTTTTCAGGCACGGGCAAAACATGATATGACAAATACAGTTGTCGCTGGGTGTGTAACTGGAGGTGCAATATCAGCAAAAGGTAACCCCTTTCTCCATCACTTGAGCATTCTTTCCATGTTCGAGTGCATAACAACTGGTGACTTGCACTTAGAGAAGAGTATATTGCAGATATCGCCTTCGAGTCCTATACTTGGGTTGAAGTTATAAAAGTAAAAGGCCTTTTGTGTTTCAGATTACCACCATATCATTTTATTTGCTTCATAGCTTCAACTTTAAGTTTATAGCATATGTGGATTGAATTACAATGGTCATGGATTCAGCTGGTTATATGATTTTTGCATTTCTCAAGATAGACAAGGAGTCATTCAATATGCAGGATTTCTGTTGGATCAGATCTTTTGCTTTGACGGAAGCTTGTTGAGTGGCTTAAGCAAAATAGTGGTGGGTTGCTCTATGATAGGAGTCCTCCTCCAATCCTAGTACTTGGATTAGTTCAAGCTGATCTCCATCTCATTAGTGATGAGATATTATCTTTATCTTTCCAGTTAGTTTATCTTAAGAGTTGTTAAGTTAATAGAAGTGTTATTGCTTATGTTTATCGTAATTATTTATCAATAGTAGTCATGTTTATCGGTCGATGGGTTGTTCATGCTCAGAAGGAGTGTTCTTCTATTTATAGAGTCAAGAGGTTATGATGTCGAATAAGAAAGGATTTAATCAAACACTTTGTGTTTACGGTGATTCCTACCTTAAGTGAAACATTTATCTGTCATAATTCTCTTTTCCATCTCTATATTTCATCCACCATACGTAAATCCTATCAATTGGTACCAGAGCCATTGCAACCACCACCATTGAAAAATTCTATTATCAGTAAACCAGATTTGCCGCCATGGCTACAGACGAAGAGCGGATGCAAAAATCGGAAGCAGATATGCAAGAGCTTAAGGACAGTGTCCAAAAGCTTGTGACATCCCAACAACAGCTCATCACATCCATGCGACCACGACACCTCCATCAAAGGGCTGGAACCGTTCTGTGCACGAGTTTATGGAGACTTCTTAAAAAATCAATGGCGAAACTTCAAACCCAACCGCAAACCTGCACTACAGCCTACCACCGAAACCAAGGATCGAGGCTCTTTCTATTGTCACAACCATTATCGTGACAATTTGGAGGAGCAACCCAATTTCCATTGGCCAATGAAAATGGTTTTTCCTTGCTTCTCTGGCAATGAAACCATTGAGTGGCTGGATTGGGTTGTGCAATTTTTTGCTTACCAACAAATGGTAGTGGATACAGAAGGTGTATCAGACGGATGGCCAAACTGTGACCCAGGACACAAACCAGTACACACAACACCCAGTCCACCCACTAGCACCAAAATCAATAGCAAAACCCCCCGCAGAACCACCGTTGGCCAAATCTGCACAAATCCGGCCGCTCCATTGGAGAGCACTACCATGTGTGGAATTCCGCCATCGAAGGCCGCCTCCCAAACCTCCAGAGCAGCCCCCTCTGCCACTGAGATTCATGGTACCGTCCTTCTCAGAATGTGTTCTTGAAGAAGTCTATAGAAGAAAAGCAAAGCTGCAAAATTATTGGGTTCGACCTTGAGGACAAGTGTCGTGTCAAGGGGCGGAATTGATAGGAGTTCTCCTCCAATCCTAGTACTTGGATTAGTTCAAGCTGATCTCCATCTCATTAGTGATGAGATATAATCTTTCTCTTTCCAGTTGGTTTATCTTATTATCTTTATCTTTCCAGGCGGTTTATCTTAAGAGTTGTTAAGTTAGTAGAAGTGTTATTGCCTACGTTTATCGTAGTTATTTATCAGTAGTAATGTTTATTGGTTGATGGGTTGTTCATGCCCAGTTGGAGTGTTCTTCTATGTATAGAGTCAAGAGGTTATGATGTCGAATAAGAAAATATTTAATCAAACGCCTTGTGTTTACGGTGATTCCCTACCTTAAGTGGAACATTTATTTATCATAATTCCCTTTTTCATCTCTATATTTCATTCCCCATACATAGATCCTATCACTCTAATTAGCATTTTGCTGACCCATCTGGTGGAAAGACTAAACTTAGCTGCCAATTTTGATGTCAATGACCTTTAGTCCAGGGTCTTGGCTGGGCCCATAAGGAGTCTTATTAGAGCATGGACATTAGGATCCTGGCACTTGTGACTCTCATGCCAATGGTGTCTTTATCATCCAACCTAAGTCATTATCTAGATAATCTTGGTGGCTGCTATATCTGGGTACTATTATTTTTGTATGAAAACAAAGCTTGTTTGGCAAGTTTGGCAAATGGTTGTAATTGTGGAATATTTGTTTGAATAGTAGTAAAAAGTGATTGATGTGATATAAAGTATAAAAAAGTTTGGAATTATTTTATAGAAATGAAAAAGTGTTGTTTTGTAATGGATTTTTTTTATTTGAATAATAATAAAAAATTATTGATGTGATATAAAAAGTGAAAAAAAGAGAGAATGTTTTTTATTTGACTTTTTTGGGAGAAGTGAAAAAAATAGAGGGGGAGTGAGAATTGTTTGCCAAACAACCTCAATGTGTTCTGTAAGGTTATCTGATGTATTGTTAAATAGTTTATTTCAAGGAAACTAGTCTATTTGAACACAAGCGTGGGAAGCTTTGCGTTGAATATAAGACATATTTTGATTAGTTGTTCAATTGCAAAGCAGATGAGATTTTGATCTGCCCTCTTTTTGAGGTTTATTGAGTGGTCCAAACTCAGAAGTAGGAGTTTGAAAGGCTGGTGGATAAATATTTTAGTTTGTCCAAGAGAAAGTTCTGGAAGGTGACTCCTCTTTGCTTATGTTCAGTATAATTAGGAAGATTCTAGGCTTTTAGAGAGGTGGGCTACTATTAGGAGATGACTAACTCAAACAGAATCTATTGATAAAAGATACTCATGATTTCTAGATGAGTTTGGAGGAATCAACTTTTTAAAAAAAAAAAAAAAAGAGAGCACACAATGGCATTAGAATAGAGCTTTCTGGAACTGTTTTGGAAAACAACTGATTGGGTGATGTATGTGTACAACAACAGAGGTGATTGTGCATGTGATGAATTTAATGACGAGGGTAGTAAATGTGATGAAATTGGACATAATGTGAAAAGAAAACTAATTGTAAATAGTTTTCCCCATTTTCTAGATAGTGATGGACTGAAAACTTATCTTTGTTTTGCCTGAGTTTCACAATCTTGCCTGAGTTGAGATATACAGATGTATGGGATTATAAAAAAAAAGATATACAGCTTTAACTATAGTTTAGTAGCTTTGCAGATACGTTTATATGACATGCATGCCATAACATACTTTAACAAATACCTGGCCGGAGATGCCTACTTCTGGTCCTGATTGTGTAACCCTTCCTGAAACATTAGAGAACTGCTTAGTTTGGGCTTATCTGTTAAGCTTTCACATCAAACTCTGGAAGCTACATGCTTGCCTTTGAATACATGAACGTTCTTATAAAAGCTGGAAATGGATTCATTTGGAACCAACAAATTCATTAATTAGTCACTGTAGGCTGACCTTATGCGGCTTATGTCTCCTTTTACTCATTTACAGTATTAGTCATTATAGGTAAATTCTTTTTTGGTTACTATTTCTGGAGAAAAACGCATATGGAGTCCTTCATTCAGATTTGGATCCCTACAATCTCCTGCCCAAAGAGGAGGAGGGGGCAGGAAAAAATGTAAGAGGTTGTGAGAGGAGGGGGCCTTGCTTGGGCAGGAGGTCCCCCTCTGACAGCCCCCTGCCCAATAACTGGGGGCAAGGGTAATAACAGGGATCTCTCGAGGAGCGGGTTTCTTGAGGTTGGATTCTTCAGTAGATCCTCTATCATGCCTATATGCAATGCACTTTAGCAGTTCTTTTACTATATATTCTTTCTGGTTCTGCCTTTTACTTCCCATGTAATATCTTACCCATCTTCTTCCGTTGTGTGGTTCTTAGGTGGTCCAAAAGCAGCGTGTGCTGGTTGTGCTGGTTTTGCAGCATTTTCAGTCGTGATAGAGAAGTTTCTGGATAGACATAATTGATTTAGTGTGCTGTGCCTGCTCCAATTTTGCAAGCATTAGTTACTAAGAGAAGAGATAGCTCCTTCACAATTTCCCGATATCTTATTTTGATCCTCATTTGATTAGAAATTGTCCCGTTGATGAGAGAAATGCTTTAGCAAAGATTCAATTTTTATGATTTTGTACTATTTCTGTGTTCGTTTCATGATAGTTACATTTGCGGATGTATTCTTCAGACTGATGAAAGTTTAGTGAGTTTGCGGATGTATTCTTCAATCTCACGACAGTTTAGTAGGCATGCTTGTTAACGCGATTTGGGTTTTTTTTTTTTTTTTTTTTTTTTTTTTTTTTAGAGTTATTTGTTAATGTATTTGTCTTGAGAATACAAAACAAAAACACAAATAAACATAGCCGAGTTCTTGATTTACTTATTCGTTGTACTTATGCCCGTGTTAAAAAATCGTTATAGTTCTTTAAAATTGGGGTTATTCACACATTACAATTTCCCTCTCAATTAATAGGTGATTTGGACAAGGAGGTATATTAGTAATAATATCAGTGTCATCGACAGAGAAAGGGTAAAGTGCAGCAATAAACGGAAGACCAAGAATAACTTTATCACACATATTTTTAACAAGCAAAGAAGGAATGGGAAACAGACTTCATCTTGACAAACATGAATATTGTTTTAACTCATAATTAATATGCAAACGATTACCACTAGCAAAAGTAAAATTCAACTTCGCATCCAAATTTGATATGGATATTAATCGATTAAATCTAATAACTGCAAAAAACTAACCATCTGAACTTCTTAAAACAAGAAGTTTAATACAAAAAGATTGCAAATCAACTTTGTGATAAATTGTTACAATCAAAAATTGATGCTTTCAATACCCTGCTTATTGATACTATCTGTTATGACCTTCCAACTGCCTTTTGGCATAGGAAAAAACATATTGTTTTTCTGCCTTACATTAAAGATTTATCTGAAAACAAAATTCCTACTAAAGCTAGACCTATCCAAATGAATGCTGCAACTTTAAAAATCTGGCAAAAATAAATTGTTGATTTACTTGCTAAAAATGTTATTTGCAAAAGTAAGTCTCCACGATCTTGTGCTGTTTTCTATGTTATGAAAAATGTTGAACTTGAAATAGGGACCCTTAGGCTAGTTATTAATTACAAACCCCTCGATGATGTGTTAGAATGTATTAGGTATCTTATCCCTAATAGGAAAGATTTGGTTAGTCGTCTTAGTGAGGCTCTAGTGTTTTCTAAGTTTGATATGAAGTTTGGGTTTTGGAAAATCTAGATTATTGAGAAATATAGATACAAAACAGCATTTACCACTCATTTTGGTCATTATGAGTGGAATGTTATGCCTTTTGGTTTCAAAAATGCTCCTACTGAATTCTAAAATATTATGAATGATATTTTAAATCCCTTTGGCCATTTCACTATTGTCTACATTGATGATGTTCTAATCTATTCCAAATCGATTGATGAACATTGGAAACATTTGAATACGTTTTTAGATATTATCAAACACAATGGTCTTCTTGTTTCTGCTACAAATATTTGACTTTTTCAAATCAAGATTAGATTCCTTAGTTTTGACTTTTCTGAATGACAAGTTTGTCCAATAGATAGAGCTATTCAATTTGCTGACAAATTTCCTGATGTTATTACTGATAAAACTCAACTCCAGAGATTTTTAGGGTCTTTAAACTACGTTGCTGACTTCTATAAGGATCTTAGGAAATATTGCAAACCCCTATTTGATAGATTACAGGATAACTCTCGTCCCTGGACTGATATACATACCACTCTAGTCATAGAGATTAAGACCCATGTTAAAACTTTACCCTGCTTAGGTATTCCTTATGAACATGCTTTCAAAGTTGTTGAGACTAATGCCTCTGACATTGATTATTGAGGAATTTTGAAACAAATTGTTTCACCAGAATCTCCTGAACAAATTGTTTGATTCCACTCCGGATCCTAGAATAATGCACAAACTAATTATAGTACTATTAAAAAAAAATTCTTTTTGTTGTTCTCTGCATTACAAAATTTCAATCTAATTTGCTAAATCAAAAATTCTTATTACGCATTGATTGTAAATCTGCTAAATAAATTTTGAAAAAGGATGTTGAAAATATTGTTTCAAAACAAATTTTTGCAAGATGGTAAGCTATTTTAAGTGTTTTTTATTTTGATATTGAATATATCAAAGGAATTAATAATTCCATTCCAGATTTTCTTTCTTGTGAATTTTTGCAATGCCCTCATGGCAAGCGAAAAGGACAAAGGAAAATCGAAGGTTCCTAATGCTGCAAACGCTCTGGTCATCAAATTAGAGTCTTCCCCTATTGCCTCTTTTGTTACTATTGCAAATAGGTTTATGGCCTCTAGCCCAAATCCTCTTGTTACATACTCTAGTGCCCTTGTTTCTTTTTCTTCTTTTTTTTTAACAACCACCTTCAACCTTTATTGCAGAGAATCAAACCCTAGATGGGATTACACAAGCCCAAATCCAATACACTAACAGGAACACAGAAGGTAATCTAAATGCCCGAAGGCTACATCAAAGCCCGTAGGCCATAGAAGTGAATAGAGATGAAGAATCTCTAATCACAAAGTCATGAAAGATTTTGGCTTGAAGTAGCTACCAAAAGGTAGACTGTGAAACAAAGAAAAAAAATATACAAAACAAACAGAAGAACACAGATTGAAGCTCCGGGAAAACTGTCGTTGGAGATTAGCGTTTGAAGAGGACACACCAACTCCGGGAACCAATCCAGCATCCAACGACCTCTAAAAGCCCAGAATCACACCAGTCAAGACCGAATATACAAGTCGTGACCCTCACGCGTGAACCTAGGGAGGAAGCTCCTCGGCGCGTGGTCATCAACAAACCGCATAGCCCCGTCAAGTGACAGCCGTGACCAAAGGAAGCCGGTGAACACTAAGAAAAGGCTCTTGTTGACAAACCCCCAGCCGAGGCTTGTAGATATAACAATAAAGAACAACTCCGCCAAAGACCCACCAACATCCGCCATTCCTTAAAGGCCAAAGCCTGAAAATCCATCTGCTTGTACCAAAACAACAGAAAAACAAAGACAAAACAACCAAAGAAAATAAACCACAACCGGATCAACACCTGAAGGGACCAAAAACTCCACAACCCAGAGGCTGGGAGAACAACAGCACCCGCCATTGGAAATCAGTGGGGCGAACAAAAGCCTCCCTAATCCATAAGGATTAAGGGAAAGACCAGTGCTGGGAGGGGCCTCCCCCTGACGAAACAAAATCTCGGAAAGGCTCTCTCTCTCTCTCTCTAGAAGTTTCTCAGATGTTCTCTCTCTAACTTCCTGGCTCATTGTTTTTGCCCCTTTGTTGTTTCTTCGCAGAAACCCAGATCCCCATTTGTTAAACACGAGCAAGCTTATGCTTATGTTTGTATTCATTCTTCCAACACCTGTTTTTTGTTGAATTAAATCGTGCCTCTATTAGAGACCATTCTCAATTGACACTTACTTATTTTCCTCATCGTTTTCACTGGATTCCTGAACATCCAGCTAAAAATCTCAATTTCTATACTACTATCCTATTAACAACCAAATCTGTCCATTTTAAACCTATCTATGATAGAATTGATTCCACTAAACTTCTTTACCATTGTGTCTACTTTGATAAAATTATTTATGAGAAGGACCGGAGTGAACACCCTTCCAAAACCAAAGAACTTCCTGGTTTCGACATCTCTTATTATTACTATGATTATGTGGAGGCCTGGTTTAAATTAATGTTATTCCAGACACCTAATTTTGATAAAGCCTGATTCATTATTTTTGATAAACAATTTGAGGGAATTTTGTCCTTATGGTTCTGCAAATGGTGGGAAAATTTCGGACCCATTCCAAATATTCTTCCCCTAAAACTTGCTGATGCCTTCTGTAACTTCAAGGATTTGTACAAGGTGGATTCTTATGGTACAAAATTTACCCCTATGTTGCATTTCATTAAAAAAAATTAAGATTCCTTGGATTCTGAAATGACAATATGTTAAAGATGGTGACATTCTCAATTGACATTGGTTTGTCAAATGGTGGGACAAATTTCCACAAACTGATCTTATTGTTGAAACTGTTAACAAGGAGTTTGCCCAAAAGATAGCAAGAACAACTATCCCTGCTGTTGCTGTGGCACCCCCTGCTATTACGAAGTTGTTAACTCCAGATGTAAGAAAAAGTCTAGTCCTCTACTTCTTCAAAGTCCAAGAAAAAGACAGGACCTTCAAAGAGAGATTTGGAAATGTTGAATCTATTCTTGAAAACATTCAAGCATAGTAATAGTGATGATGAAGATGATGCTGAAGATGAAGAATCAATCTTCCAGGGTCATAATCATAATCTGTTTGGACATGACCCATTTACTTCTTAGGATCACTTGATGATTTGTGATTCTAAGCCCACTCAGATGACATTATTGGCTTGTTATTATTGGCTACCCAAACAAGCATTATTAGTCTGACCCCGCAATACTATTAGCTGATCAGTCGAGTTTTATTAAAGTAAACTTTTTATATGAGTAATGATTCATTGCCACTTTTTTGTATAACTTTTTACTTTATAGGTAAGGTGATCTCTAACTACTTTTTGAGTTTTAAAAATAAAATAAGGTGAGAATCACCTTACCACATAAAAAAGTGATAAAAAATTGTATAAAAAAATAGTAATGAATCATTACTCACGGCCACTACAGCATTCTTATCTTGCCACGTAGCTAAAATCCGAACGAGCCCTGAGTGCCACACTTTAGTGAGTGGAGAGAGTGGGATGGCGAAGGAGGGTGAGGTGGTGTGCGTCACCGGAGCCAGCGGCTGCATTGGATCCTGGGTCGTCCGTCTCCTTCTCGACCGTGGCTACACTGTCCACGCCACCGTCCAAGATCTCAGTTAGTTCACACACTATTTTTCGTTTCAAAAATGCGCTTACTCTTGCATTTATCTACGGAAATGCCATCTCCCCGCTTAAATTCGCTCCCTATTTGCAGAGAACGAGAGTGAAACGGAGCACCTAGAAGCCCTAGAAGGCGCTAAGACTCGCCTCCGTCTCTTCCAGATCGATCTCCTTGATTACGGCTCCATCGTCTCCGCCGTCAATGGCTGCGCCGGAGTCTTCCACGTCGCCTCTCCCAACATCGTCGATCAAGTCCCAGATCCCGAGGTTTTTTTTTTTTTTTTTTTTTAATTATTTTTATTTGATTTTTATTTTCACACAGTAACTTGAAATTATATATATATGTTATGATTTAACCATTATTCTAACAATATTATATAAATCGATGTCTTCTGTAGAAACAACTTCTGGACCCGGCGATCAAGGGAACTATAAATGTACTGACGGCGGCGAAGGAAGCTGGGGTGAGCCGTGTAGTGCTGACATCATCGTTGATGGCCATTACTACGAGCCCTAATTTGCCAGACGACATTGTCGAGGCTGAGGCTTGCTGGACCGACATTGAGTACTGCAAGCAGAAGGGAGTGAGTGCCCCTATCGTATATATGCAAAATGCACGTCCGTTTGTGTAGCTTTGGACCAATTTGTTAGAGAATAATTGTTGGACTCCCGATTGGGTTATCAGGCATTGCATCGACGTGGACTGAATGTCTGAATCATACATAGGATGTTACAAACACTAATGACAATTTTGTTTGTTTGTTTTGTGGTGTAGTTATGGTATCCAATTTCTAAAACACTAGCCGAGAAAGCGGCATGGAATTTTTCCAAAGAGAAGGGTTTGGATGTGGTGGTGGTGAACCCTGGGATGGTGTTGGGCCCTGTTATTCCTCCAAGACTCAACGCAAGCATGTTATTGTTTGGCAGCCTTCTCCAGGGTAATGCTTCTTTTTTCTTTCTTTTTTTCAGGGTAGTGCTCTATTTGTGCAATGTGGCTTTTTAGTGATCATGATATTGTTATGGTACTTATATTTCTAACTTCAACTTGAATTACCAAACTAGAACTCAAAGGGCCAAAGGGCCAAAGGGGTGTTAGGCTTGCTCAGAAAGTTACAACTATGTTACTTGGAAGATGTTTTAATGACCGGTGTAATTATAAGTTTTCTTCATTTTATATTACCCTGATTAAATCACGGGGTCCGTTTGTTACCCTTTTTTGGATTTTTTTTTTTGCTTTTAAGGAAAAAGGCAAAAGCATTAACAAATAGCTCCAAACACAATACACTCATAACTATTTTCATCTCTTATGTCACATCAAAACACTTTTTTAAGCAAAAAGCACCATCTAAAAAGTTTTATCAAACAAACCCCATCTTCCCCTTTACTTTGGTCAAGTCTCCATATGATTAAGGCTTGAGTGGAACAAGGAATAGAAACCAAATGGCTGCCTTAAATAAAGAATTTGTCACTGTAAAAGTTAAGTTTGTTAACATTCTTCAAAACGAGTATTCATGATTTCCTTTGAGGATTAAGTCTTTTTTTCTTCAAAACTCAGTATCTTTGGACATATACTTTTCTTTCTCCTGTGATGATTAATTATTATGATTTTCTTGTTATGTTTTCTCCTTCTAGCTAGTTTTTATTTTTTATTTTATTTTTCTTGTATGCTTCGTGTGTACCTAGTGGCGCTTAAAGCTTTTAATGATATTTCGATTATTTATAAAAAGAAAACAAGTATTCATTTAGTACTTTTAATCTCATATATAGGGTCATATACGTGGGTAGTCCCCAGCTTGGAAAAAGGGACGGTACTCAACTTCTGCAGGTGTGCAGTGATATACTACTCTCTTCATCTCTTGGCTACCATAGGTTGGTCTTGAGAATTGATGTCCATAAGGGTTTCACTATAGTTACCCTTTGGGTTGTCTAAAGCTTGTCACCCTTTGCTGTTCCCCGGGTTGGGAAGTAGCCATGCTAAAAGCAAAGGATGCTAAAGACAATGCATGCCAAGTAATAAGCAGCAGGCAAAAACACGGTAGTGTAAGCTTTCAACGAGTTTTGTCATTCTACCTTTATATAGAAGATGAGCCCTATTTGGGTTGATGTTCCGAAACCCCTGTCACACCTTTAACTGAATGTAGTCTGTGACTCTGTAGTCTCTGACTTTTTAAGTTTAAGTTTCTTATATTTAGAGTTAATAAAAGCACTAATGATGCTATTCTATCCTTGCTGCAGGAGGCACTGAAGCATCTGAGGACCTTTTTATGGGATATGTGCATTTTAAAGATGTAGCCCTAGCACATATCTTGCTGTATGAAAACAAATCAGCAACTGGAAGGCACTTGTGTGTTGAATCTATATCGAATTATAGTGATTTTGTAGCAAAGGTTGCTGAACTTTACCCTGAATATAAGGTGCCAAGGTAATAAATTTGACTTCCTGCTACTGCAAATGGATTTGAAGCAGAAACTCTATACACGTCTTGTATATAGACTTGAACATCTGATAACCATAAAAACAGCATCAGAACCTTATGTCCACAATATGGTGGAATTGGATTGCATTCCAAGGATAATTGTGATCTATAGATTATAATGGTGGATTGCATTAATGATGAAGAAGATATCTAACTACCGTTTGTCAAACGAGCATTATTAAGTTTGACATTGATAATGCACTCTCTGCTACAGAAAGTATCATGGAGGTGTATCTTTTATTTTGTTTTGATTTTAACTACTTTTAGTTGGCCATAAATCAACTACGATTTTTTGTTTTTTAATAATATAAAAAATCAACTTTAGTTTTTCCTGGGGTTCACCCCACCAAATGTCACTCCAATCCTTGGACGGAACATGATCTTCTCCATTTTACTTGAAATGGAGAGGAGCCATTTCATATTTAGGATTTTATTTTGTTGCATCTAGTGGTATACATGATCCCACGTCATTGAATTTTTTGGCATCATATACACTATTAAATGTAACAAAGTAAAATCATAACTATAAAATGGCTCTTCTAATCCTTGAATTGGGTGTGGTTGGATCTGTAGAGGCCCAGTGATGTGACTTTTATTCTTGCCTCTTGATGATGTTCCATCTTTCACTGGCTTATTTAAGTTTTCTTTGTGCTGCCATGCATCATATATTATTTTTAGATTTTCCAGTCAAGAAACTTATGGCCACGTGAATATATTTGCTCTATGGAAATTTTAGAACTTAAATGCAATAGAAGTGGTTGCAAAAATGCCTAACTTATGATGTTCTTGCATATGTAGGTTGCCTAAGCATACCCAACCTGGGTTGTCGAGGGCAACGCTTGGATCGAAGAAGCTGATGGACTTGGGCTTACAATTCATTCCCGTGGAGCAAATTATCAAGGAAGCCGTTGAAAGTTTAAAGAGCAAGGGATTCATTTCTTGACTGCCGCACGCTGTAGCAGGTGCAATAAACACTTCAAAGGCTCATCTAGCTGCAAGTACTTGCGAACGCTTAGGACCCATCTATCTTGTGCCTGATGAAGCGGTAAGAACTGTTTGATGGGGGGTTTCTATTGAATCTTGGGTTTTATTGTATTATGGGGGATTACTTTGTATCTTGGGTGTTGGTTGGGGGGTTCTATTGGGTTTTATTTTATTATGGGGGTTACTTTGTATCTTGGGTGTTTGTTGGAGGGTTTCTATTGTATCTTGGGTTTCATGTGAGTTTTGGGTGTTGTGGGTATGTAGTTTCTTATGGGTTTTTCATATGGGCTAGCTGAGTTGCTCCTGTGTACTTAGGGGCGCTTTACGCTTTTTTAATGAAATTTTCTTACTTATCAATAAAAATAAAAAAATGAAACAACTGCTAAGTAATTTTCATAGTAAAGACTTTTCACGAAACAATATGGAGTATGTTGTAAATAGGTCAAATGATAATGTAACCTTCTTCTTTATTGTGAAGCTGTAAGAGATTTATGGAGCTTGCTATTTAATTTGTTTGGTGTTGATTGAGTTATGCTTAGAAATGTGAGAGAGTTGTTGATGAGTTGTGAAGGTCAGATGGGAGAGTTGTGACATTTTGAAAGTCTTGAGGTTTGCTCCTTTATGTTTAATGTGGTGTCTTTGGAGAATGCCCAAAATTTTGAAGATAGAGAGCCTTCAGTGGTATAACTAAAGAAGATTATATTCAATTCCCTTTAAACATGGATAGTAGCACATAATAGTTTTTTTATTGTCCTAGTTTTTCTATATTTTTTGAACCTTTGTTATTCTTTCTGTGTATTAGGGTTGCAACTCTATGCACTTTTCAATGAGATGAAATTACGTATAAAAATAAATAAATTCAAAATGGTAGCTTTGCACATTCAGAAGATGATTCTCTCATTTTCAAGTGAAATAATGAGGATTTGTTTTATAGTTCAAATTTTGTTTTATTGCAACTAACATTGTATATGGTGTTACGCCATTTCAAAATTTCAAATGATTGGAAACATATTGTGGCAATATATGTGGTTCCAATTTATACTTTTGAGGTAATTCTTGTGCGTAAATTGGAGGTTGATCTCATTTAGGCTTAGTGAATAAGATAACAACCATTTTATTCGAGATGTTTTATTGAAAGTAAATCTTATTTAGGTAATAACAAATATAACTGAAATGCAACTTCTAGGGTCTCTTTCTACTTTTCGTTAGGGTCCCAAAGATCCTAAAATGAATAATTTTCCAGAGAGGTAAAAAGGTTCAAGAGCAGCCCTATTCGAGAGGTAAATAATGTAAAATATATATGCTTTGTTTGTTTTGACGTAAAATGATTTTTACGTAAAATATTTTCGGCGAAATCATTTTCAGAAAAAAATGATTTTCTCAAAAATATTTTATGGTGTTTAGCTTGCATGAAAAAATTTTATAAGGCGAAAATCAAAGTCCGGCAACTGCTATCGGAATCCTACAACGTCTGGTCGCCGTTGCCGGATTCTGGCAAACAGGTTTGGCCGGATCCGTCTAGATCCGGCTGGATCAATGGCCAGATCCCTCCAGATCCGGCCGGACCCCAGTTATTTTGTCCAGATCCAGTCGGCTTCCGACCATAGCCGGAATTTGGCGATGGTGCCGAATGTCGCTGGATTCCGGCGCCAATTGGATTCTGACGACTGACCATTGTCGGATTCCAGCAATTGGATATCAAACGTGCGTGCAAAGATGTAGAGTTTAATTTCGGAAAATAATTTACGATGAAAACAATTTATGATTTTCATTTACGATTTAGAAAATCATAAATTGTTTTCCAAAAATTAAAGAAGTTTTTACGGTTAAACTAAAAATGATTTCCGTTGACCATTATTTTCGCCCCTATCAAACACCATAAAATGCCGAAATCATTTTCCAGAAATTATTTTCTGCCGAAACAAATGGAGCATTAGTTAATATTTATGAGCTTGAGGGTTTTCTTTTTATACTCTGTTGGTTTCAGCATAATATGATTTCTGAAAAATGATTTCGACATTTTACGGTATTTGGTAGGAGCGAAAATAATGGTCAACGAAAATCATTTTCGGTTTGACCGTAATAGCTTCTTTAATTTTTGGAAAACGATTTACGATTTTCAAAACCGTAAATCGTTTTTCGAAATTAAACTCTTCATCTTTCCACGCACGTTTGATATCCGATTTTCAGAATCCGGCAATGATCAGTCGTCGAAATCCAACCGGCAAAATCTGGCCACCGAAATTCTGCCGATGCTGGAATCCGACGACATCCGGCCATCGTCGCCGGATTCAGCCAAAATGACCGATATCCGGTTAGATCTGAACGGATACGGCCATTGATTCGGCCAAACCTGCTCGCCGGAATCCGGCAATGGCGACCGGACATTGCCGGATTCAGGCGGCAATTGCTAGACTCTGATTTTTGCCTTTCGTAAGTTTTTCGTGCGAGCCAAACACCGTAAAATATTTTCGTGAAAATGATTTCGCCGAAAATATGATTTCCATCGAAACAAACGGAGCATTAGTTTGAGTTCTTCGTTTACTTTATTCTTTGTACTTATGTTCATGTTAAAAAAATTGTTACACTCCTTCAAATTGGGGTTATTTACATATTACAATTTTTCTTGCATTTAATAGGTGATTTGGACAAGGATTTATGTTATTCCAATTCTTTCAAATTGGGGTGTTGAAAGAATGAAATGATATTTCAGTGAAAACATTGCAAATCGGATGGTTCTTCCTAGTGATGAGTGTTTGACATTAAAGGAATGGGACTTTATGTTATTAATCTCTCTTCATTGACTTCCTACCTTTATGTCTTTTGTGAGACAGAGATCAGACTATGTTAAAGGAACGAGACTAACTTTAAGATGTTTTGATATGGATGGAGAGATTTGTTATTTGTACACATATTCACATTGAGTGTAGGATTCATGCATGTGAGAATCCCACAAAAAATGTAAATGTGTATACAAATATTATTAGTCATATATATATATATATATATATATATATATATATATTTTACCACACCTAAACAAATTCCAATGACATGAGGCTATAATTGGGATTGTCCAAGAGTATCTACGAGTCTCTATTTCCGTATTTCGGACTAAAAAAAAACACACCAATATGATATTCGGACAAATAAAGAAAACCACCACTGCCTATACAACATTCCTATATTACCACGTGCCTAAAATCCAAAATGGAGAGGAATTCTCTCCACTTGAAATGGAGAGGCTCCAAATTCAAAATCTAAACCCAGCCCTGAGTACCACACTTCAGTGAGCAAAGAGTATTGAACTAACTTTCACAGTTAGTGAGCTGAAAGACGAAAATTTTTCCTTTTCTCTCTTTTCTCTCTCTGAAGTTTCTAGAGAGAGAGCAAGTTCAGTGTGAGACATTTCGCCGCCGGGGGTGGGGGGTGGGGTGGCGGCCTCACACCTCCCCCTCCCGGCTCTGTTCTTCTGCTAGAGTGGTTTTTGTCCCCCTGGCTAGTTTCCAGTGGTGGTTTTGTCCCCCCGGTGTTAGATCCGGTGGTGGTTGTTGTTTTTTCTTTGTTTTGTTGTTGTTAGTTGGTGCAAAAAGAAGATTTTCGAGTCCAGGTCCGTGACGAACAGCGGGTGTTGGTGGTTCCGGCTGAGATGTTGTCAAAGCTAGATCTACAAGTCTCGGCTGGAATATCGTCAACAAGGACCTTTCTGTTGCGGTCGCTGGCCTTCTTCGGTCATGGTGGTCATTCGGCGAGTCCGTGTGGTCCTGTTCGGCGCGTGACTAGCACGCGCCGGGGTTTTCTGTCCATGGTCTTGCGCATGAGGGTCACCGTTTGCTTCTCCGATCTTGGACGGTGACGATCTGGACTCCTGAAGGTCGTCCGGCGCAAGAGAGGTTCCCGGAGATGGTTCGTGTTCTACACGCGCAGTCTCCGGCAGCGGTTCTTACGGTTCTTGCTTCCGGTAATTTTTCTGTTTGTTTTGGTGTATATTCTTGTCTTTGATTCACAGTCTACTGTAATGGTAGCTGCTTTAAGCTAGTTTTTCTAGCTTTGTGGGTAGAGAATCTTTTTCTCTAATCACTCCTATGGCCTTCGGGCTTTGCTGTTTGTAGCTTTGATTGTGGTGCTGCGGTTCTTTGTTTGTGTTCTCTGATTGTATTACCCTTTGGGGTGGATGTTCAGCAATGAAGATGAAGATAGCAATTTGTTCAAAAAAAAAAAAAAAAAAAGAACTTTCACAGTTACCACAAAGTCAACAAGTCAAAGTTGGTTTAGACAAGTTGGTTATTAAGTTGAGGAATGCTAGAACATCTTCTGGTGTTCTCCTATAATGACATGGATGTAATTTTTTATATTAAAAAATTACATTTATGCCATCCAAAAGGACATATATGTAATTTTTTAATTACATTTATGCCATTTCAAGAGAACACCAGAAGATGTTCTAGCATTTCTCTATTAAGTTAGAGTTTGTTAAATTGTTATATGACGTGGAGTATGAGCTGGATGTTAGCTGTACAAATGATTGTAGTTTTTAGCCTTCGTATATATATATATTTTTTTTTCTGTTGTTGTTCATTAACTACGTTTGATATACAAGAAGAAATTCAAAGCTCTCAAATACTTCATTTTCTCTCAATCTTTGTTCATCTTCCTCTTTGTTGTATTCATTATAAAAGTCAATACGGTATCAAAGCAGCCATTAATGGCTTCCAGTTCATTTTCTTTCACATTTTCTGATTCTTCAAGTCCTTACTTTCTTCATCACGGGAACAGTCCCGGCTCTGTTTTGGTCTCTCAGATTCTTCATGAGGACAACTATCATACTTGGAGCTGCTCGATGATGATGGCTTTAACTGCCAAAAACAAAGTCAACTTCATCGATGGATCATTGAAGAAACCATCTATTGATCTTGAAAAATGAATGGCGCGCATGATCCGTAGCAATACTATGGTGCTGTCTTGAATTCTGAATTCAGTATCCAAGGACATTGTTGCGAGCGTGATTTATATCAATTTTGCTGAAAATATGTGAAATGATCTCAAGGATTGATTCTCACAAAAGAACGGCCCTCGGATCTTCCAATTTCATAAATCAATTTATGCTCACTCACAACATAATCTCACTGTAAGTGAATATTATACTCAACTCAAGGCTCTTTGGGGTGAACTGAGCAATTATGGACCAATTCCAAAATGTCCTTGTGCTACTCCCAAGATTCTTGCCGATCATTATCATCAAGACTATATTTTTTTGTTCCTCATGGGACTGAATGATAGTTTTGCTCAAATCAGAGGACAGGTTCTTCTTATTGATCTTTTACCATCGATCAATAAAGTGTTCTCCCTGATTGTTCAAGAAGAAAGGCAACGTGAAATTTCCATCAATCCTCTACATGTTGAAGCTACAGTAATGATGACAAAGACTTCACCACAATACCAGCCTTCATCACAGTATCAACATCAGTAGAATCGCAATGGTAAACCACCATTTTCACATAATTTTTGCAAGGATAGACCTGTGTCCACACACTGTGGCTTGCTCGGTCACACGATGGAAAAATGCTACAAATTACATGGATATCCTCCTGGGTATAAATTCAACAAGAACAAGCTGAATTCCCCTTCGGCCAATCAAGTTCAAGAAGCTGATCAAAACTTTCAATCTCCTCAGCTGTCTATCTCTTAAGAACAAATTCAACAATTACTTGCTTTAATCAAACCTCCAACATTAGCTGTTGAGATTCTACCTTCAGCACATCAAGTAGGTAGTACACAAGACCATCTGTTCTCTAATATGGGAGGTAATGTGCTTAAATCAGTCCCTTCATATTTTAATTTGCTTACTTCCTTTCGAATATGAAGCATTCTTCTGTTAATTCTTTTGCTTCTACATTTTCTTTGAATATGAAGCATTCTGTTTTATCATCATCACACACTTTACTTGATAATCCATGTCATAAACTCAATTTTTGGATAATTGATACCGGTGCTACTAATCATATGATCAGTATTCAGTACAGTATCTTTATTCACTTCAATTACTGCAATCATTTCATCTCATGTCAAATTACAAAACGGCAACTATGCTACTGTCACTCACATTGGTACAATTCAACTCTCTGAACATCTTATTTTGCATGATGTTCACCGCGTCTCTTCTTTTTCTTTCAACTTGATATCTGAAAGAACCATAAGAGCTAGATGCTATTTAATTTTTTAAATAGATTAATCAACATATGTCGCTTATCAGATACAATATTCTTGTAATTATAAATTTTCTCCCGCTTTAATTCAATCAAGGAGCACCTTCATCACTTGATTATTTTAATAAATGAAATTGTATGATATGCCTTTAAAAAAAAATTCAAGGCATATGAAACATAATTTAAGAACTAGCAACGGATCCAACGGTTTTACTCAACGATTCTCCAAAATAGGCTAAGTCACCACACACCAACTGGGTGTCATAAAAACAGATCAATTCAACATGCACTTATCTCTTCATTCTACCATGTTCTTATCTGCAAGAATTTTAAGCAAAATGGTATTCTCTGCACACAGTTAGCAATGCCTTTTTTCTTCTTACAACATGAGTAATCACTCACTTTGGTTATTATTAATCAACGTGAATGTTCTCCAACAAACTCAGCACAACACAATGAAAATTGCTAAGTTCTAAAAATCTATAAACGGATCAACTTTTATTGCAAGATTCATGACCTAACAAGAAAAGATTATTTGACAAACAAATTAAATAACACAAATTTGAGTTCAAATAATCGAAAATTCTTTTAGTCAAAATATTTTGACTTCCAAATTCCAGTACCTACACATGAAATTAAGCTTATTCTTTTTCTTTTTTCTTTTTTTTCCTGACAAATAAATCAATTATCAGATATTTTTTCACAACAGAGTCTTTATCTTTTCAACCAAGAATTGATTTCATTTTTCTTGTATTTGACTTCTCATAAGTTCAAATACTACTATTATCATCTTAATCAAAATATTTGTGCAACCATCAATATAACTCAACCTTTAAGATTGTTGGAAATAATTTTGGATGGTGCACAAATTTTTATTTTTTTTCCTGACAAACAAATCAATTATCATATATTTTTTCACAACAGAGTCTTTATCTTTCAACCAAGAATTGATTTCATTTTTCTTGTATGTGAATTGCATACCGCAAACTCTAATTGTATTTGACTTCTCATAAGTTCAAATACTACTATTATCATCTTAATCAAAATATTTGTGCAACCATCAATATAACTCAACCTTTAAGATTGTTGGAAATAATTTTGGATGGTGCACACATTTTTTTTTCTTCTAACAAACAAATCAATTATCAGATATTTTTTCACAACAAAGTCTTTATCTTTCAACCAAGAATTGATTTCATTTTTCTTGTATGTGAATTGCATACCGCAAACTTTAATTGTATTTGACTTTTCATAAGTTCAAATACTACTATTATCATCTTAATCAAAATATTTGTGCAACCATCAACATAACTCAACCTTTAAGATTGTTGGAAATAATTTTGGATGGTGCACAAATTTTTATTTTTTTTCCTGACAAACAAATCAATTATCAGATATTTTTTCACAACAGAGTCTTTATCTTTCAACCAAGAATTGATTTCATTTTTCTTGTATGTGAATTGCATACCGTAAACTCTAATTGTATTTGACTTCTCATAAGTTCAAATACTACTATTATCATCTTAATCAAAATATTTGTGCAACCATCAACATAACTCAACATTATTGTTGGAAATAATTTTGGATGGTGCACAAAATTCTTAATGAAATAAAATAATATCAATCTCAAAATTAACAATTAAATAAATAATTGGTTGAAAATATTATTGTTGATACTAGACCATATTAATCCAAAATAATAATAATAAAATAAATACAGTACAATAGATTAAAATTAAAGCAATGAAAGATCTCACAGTGCTATAGAATCACGCAAGAGCGTTGTTCTTAAAGGTTGATTCGAGCTTCTCAGAGCGTATAACTCGGTGTGATCGGATCCATTGACATGTAACCTCCCAGGATTAAATTATAGCGTTTATCTTCGTTAAGGACACACTTCCAAGAACGAAGATCAAATAGAACAACCCTTTGATAAAAATTGAATGGAAACTTCAGAATAATTCTTCTTAAAAAAAAAAACTAATAGTATAACAAATAGCTTTATGGCTTAAAACCAAATTTCACGTTGGAATATATGAATGCACGTTGAAAAAATATGTTAGGGGTTTTAGCCAAAGAAGAAGTTAGTTCTCAAATGCATTGGGAACTCAATTTATATAAACGGTCAAAAAGATGTAAACACTACAGATTTTTTTTTTAAGGCTCATGAATGACAAACGATCATAAGACTCATAACTATTAACCATTACAAAATCAAAAGTAATAAACTTTAATAATGACAAAACGTTTGAAGATCAAAAAGCCATAAAAATCAAATTTTAATAACCAACGGTTACAAAATAAAAACTCATAAATATATATTTTAATAAATCAGTTTTTTCCTTTGCCATAAAAACTCATGAAAATATTTTAATATCAAATGATAAAACATTTAAAGTTAAGTAAAAAGGAAATAATTTTTGTAACACATATTAGAACACCATTTACTTCTTAGGACCACTTGATGATCTGTGATTCCAAGCTCACTCAGATGAAATTATTGGCTACCCAGACAAGCATTATTTGTGTGGCACCGCAAGGGATATACTCCTAGCTGATCACTCGAGCTTTATTAAAGTAGCTTTATTAAAGTAAACTACAGTTATATATATATATATATATATATATATATCTACTGCCACTACGCATTCCTATCTTGCCACGTACCTAAAATCCGAACCCAGCCCTGAGTGCCACACTTTAGTGAGCGGAGAGAGTGGGATGGCGAAGGAGGGTGAGGTGGTGTGCGTCACCGGAGCCAGCGGCTGCATTGGATCCTGGGTCGTCCGTCTCCTTCTTGACCGTGGCTACACTGTCCACGCCACCGTCCAAGATCTCAGTTAGTTCACACACTATTTTTCGTTTCTCAAATGCGCTTACTCTTGCATTTATCTACGGATATGCCATCTCCCCGCTTAAATTCGCTCCCTATTTGCAGAGAACGAGAGTGAAACGGAGCACCTAGAGGCCCTAGAAGGCGCTGAAACTCGCCTCCGTCTCTTCCAGATCGATCTCCTTGATTACGGCTCCATCGTCTCCGCCGTCAATGGCTGCGCCGGAGTCTTCCACGTTGCCTCTCCCAACATCCTCGATCAAGTCCCAGATCCCGAGGTTTTTTTTTTTTTTTTTTTTTTTTTTTAAAATTTTTAATATATATATATATATATATATATATATATATATATGATTTAACCGTTATTCTAACAATATATATAAATTGAGGATCCGGCTTCCATGCAGTAGTAAAAACTACCACATGGATGCTGTGAAAATTCTTGTGGCCCATTTTTAACCATGTGTCTTACAACATGCTCACTTCCCCAGGTCTCTCAACGCAGTCCGCCTACAATTTAAAAGTTTTACTCTTGTAGTTAATTAGCACTTGTTTCCCAAAAAGTCCCTACAACACAAAGAAGGTACGAAAATAAAACTAAAAAATATTAAACTACAATTTGTTTCTTATTTTAGTCACTCAATAATTGCTTTAGGCTTCTTCCTGAAACTCGCATGTAGGGGTGTAAATGAGCTGATCTGCTCGTAAATTTATTTGAAATTAGTTTGAATAAATTCGATTTATGTTCGAATCGATTATTAAATGAATTATTCATGAATACAGAATTAGGCTTAATTAATGATTAAACAATACAAACTCATATAAATTCGACTCGATTAAAGATTGTGAACCCGCTCGTATAAGAATCAACTCATTTATTAAGGCTCGACTCGTATATATATATATATATATTAATTTATTAGTATATAACATTTTTATAATATAGTATATATATTAATAAAAATATACTATATGTAAGAATAAATTAAGTAACAAATAATAATGGTCATTTGTCAGTATATATTAATTGGTTATATGTATATAAAATAGTAAAAATGAATAATATCAATATACTTAATTGTTAGTCATATGATATAATGACAATCCAGATACTTAATCATATTATTCATGTAATATAATAGGATTATATGATCATATAATAATATAACATTGTGGCATATAGCATGTAATCACTTTATTATATGTTATAAGTATTATCATAGAATATTTAATAATCACTACATCATTTTTTTTTTGTAAGTTATATAGCTTATTTAACATACAATATAAATATATATTGTTTATATGTTATATAATGTAATATTAATTTTTAAATGAGCTCATCCCTCTTTTTTGTATATTAAATAAATTATATAACTTACAACAAATTTGGTCGAGCTGAGCTTCAATTTTAAAACTCATCATGAGTTCAAGCTCGGCTTGAGCTCATTTAGCCGACTTGAACTTAATTTTTAAAACTCGTCATGAGCTCGAATATCACGAGCTCAAGCTCAGTTTGGGCTCGTGATAAATGAGCTTAAGTTTAGCTAGTGTTCATAATAAATTTAAATGAGCCAAACTTACACATACATTACTCACTCAAACTCAATTTATTTACCGCTCTACTCACGTGGATGGCAAGGGTGGGGTTTGATCATTACAATACTTTGACAGCCAAATAAACAATAAAAATTAAAGTGAGCAGGTATGCTTAGAAAAAGAAAAAATCAGAGGATTATCGCTCATGTTTGTTAAAATTTTTATTTTATATCTTTTGGTTTCTCTCTTTTAAAATCACAAAAATAATTTTTTTCGTTTACATTATTACATCAGGATGCACATATTTTTCAAACCAAAAATAAGAAACAAATTGTCGTTTAATATTTTCTAGTATTATTTTCGTATCTTCTTTGTTTTGTAGGGACATTTTGGGAAACAGCTGCTAATTAACTACAAGAGTAAAGCCTTCATATTGTATGCAGACTACGGTGAGAGACATTGGGAGGTGAGCAAGTTGTAGCACACATGGTTAAATATGGACCACAAAAATTTTCACAGCATCCATGCGGTAGTTTTTACTACCGCATGGAAGCCGGATCCATAAATTGATGCCTTTTGTAGAAGCAACTTTTGGACCCGGCGATCAAGGGAACTATAAATGTACTGACGGCGGCGAAGGAAGCTGGGGTGAGCCGTGTAGTGCTGACATCATCGTTGATGGCCATTACTACGAGCCTTAATTTGCCAGACGACATTGTCGAGGCTGAGGATTGCTGGACCGACATTGAGTACTGCAAGCAGAAGGGAGTGAGTGCCCCTATCGTATATATGCGAAATACACGTCCGTTTGTGAAGCTTTTGAGTCTTTGACCAATTTGTTAGAGAATAATTGTGGTACTCCCGATTGGGTTATCAGGAATTGCATCGACGTGGACTGAATGTCTGAATCATACATAGGATGTTACAAACACTAATGACAATATTGTTTGTTTGTTTTGTGGTGTAGTTATGGTATCCGATTTCTAAAACACTAGCCGAGAAAGCGGCTTGGGATTTTTCCAAAGAGAAGGGTTTGGATGTGGTGGTGGTCAACCCTGGGATGGTGTTGGGCCCTGTTATTCCTCCAAGACTCAACGCAAGCATGTTATTGTTTGGCAGCCTTTTCCAGGGTAATGCTCTTTTTTTTTAGTGTAGTGCATTAGTGCTCTCTTCATCTCTTTGCCACCATAGGTTGGTCTTGAGAATTGATGTCCATAAGGGTTTCACTATAGTTACCCTTTGGGTTGTCAAAAGCATGTCACCCTTTGCTGTTCCCCGGGTTGGGAAGTAGCCATGCTAAAAGCGAAGGATGCTAAAGACAATGCATGCCAAGTAATAAGCAGCAGGCAAAAACATGGTACTGTAAGCTTTCAACGAGTTTTGTCATTCTACCTTTATATAGAAGATTAGCCCTATTTGGGTCAATGTTGCGAAACCCCTGTCACACCTTTAACTGAATGTAGTCTGTGACTTTTTAAGTCTAAGTTTCTTATATTTAGAGTTAATAAAAGCACTAATGATGCTATTCTATCCTTGCTGCAGGAGGCACTGAAGCATCTGAGGACCTTTTTATGGGATATGTGCATTTAAAGACGTAGCCCTAGCACATATCTTGCTGTATGAAAACAAATCAGCAACTGGAAGGCACTTGTGTGTTGAATCTATATCGAATTATAGTGAATTTGTAGCAAAGGTTGCTGAACTTTACCCCGAATATAAGGTGCCAAGGTAATAAATTTTACTTCCTGCTACTGCAAATGGATTTGAAGCAGACACTCTATATACGTCTTGTATATAGACTTGAACATCGATCTGATAACCATAATAACAGCATCAGAACCTTAAGTCCGCAATATGGTGGAATTGGATTGCATTCCAAGGATAATTGTGATCAAGAGATTATAATGCTTAATGATGAAGAAGATATCTAACTACTGTTTGTCAAGCGAGCTTTATTAAGTTTGACATTGATAATGCACTCTCTGCTACAGGAAGTACCATGGAGGTGTATCTTTTATTTTATTTTGATTTTAACTACTTTTAGTAGGCCATAAATCAACTATGATATATATTTTTTTTTAATAAAATAAAAAATCAACTTTAGTTTTTCCTGGGGTTCACCCTACCAAATCTCACTCCAATCCTTGGACGGAACATGATCTTCTCCGTATTACTTGAAATGGAGAGGAGTCATTTCATAGTTAAGATTTTATTTTGTTGCATTTAATGGTATATATGATCCCACGTCATTGAATTTTTTTAAATAATGTGGTAACATATCCACCACGTGGCATCATATACACTTTTAAATGTAACAAAGTAAATTCATAACTATAAAATGGATCTTCTAATCCTTGAACTGGGTGGGGTTGGATCTGTAGAGGCCCAGTACTGATGCGACTTTTATTCTTGCCTCTTGATGATGTTCCATCTTTCACCGGCTTATTTAAGTTTTCTTTGTTCTACTTGATGCGCCATGCATCATGTATTATTTTTAGATTTTCCAGTCAAGAAACTTATGACCACGTGAATATATCTGCTCTATGGAAATTTTAGAACTTAAATGCAATAGAAGTGGTTGCATAAATTGCCTAAGTTATGATGTTCTGGTATATGTAGGTTGCCTAAGCATGCCCAACCTGGGTTGTCGAGGGCGACGCTTGTATCCAAGAAGCTGATGGACTTGGGCTTACAATTCATTCCCGTGGAGCAAATTATCAAGGAAGCTGTTGAGAGTTTAAAGAGCAAGGGATTTATTTCTTGACTGCCGCAGGCGTCGGTAAACACTTCAAAGGCCCATCTAGCTGCAAGTGCTTGTGAATACTTGGTCCCATCTATCTCGTGTCTGATGAAGTGGTAAGAACTTTAAGTTTGTAGCATGGAACAGCTGCTAAGTAATTTTTATAGTAAAGCCTAGTGAGCTTTGTAAGTCAAACTTTTCACGAAACAATATGTAGTATGTTGTAAATAGGTCAAATGGTAATGTAACCTTCTTCTTTATTGTAAAGCAGTAAGAGATTTATGGAGCTTGCTATTTAATTTGTTTGGTGTTGATTGAGTTATTCTTAGAAAGGTGAGGGAGTTGTTGGTGAGTTGTGAAGGTAAGATGGGGGGGAGTTGTGACATTTTGGAAGTTTGGAGGTTGGCTCCTTTATGTTTAATGTGGTGTCTTTGGAGATAATGGAATGCCCAAAATTTTGAAGATAGAGAGCCTTCGGTGGTATAACTAAAGAAGATTATATTCTACTCCCTTTACACATGGAGAGTAGAACATAATAGTTTTTTTTTTTTTCCTAGTTTTTCTATATTTTTGAACCTTTGTTATTTTTTTTTCTATTGAATAAGAGATTTTCTTGTATATTTTCTGTGTATTAAAGTTGCAATCCTATGCACTTTTTAATGAGATGAAATTACGTATAAAAAACAAAAATTCAAAATGGTAGCTTTGCACATTCAAAATATGATTATCTCATTTTCAAGTGAAATAACGTGGATTTGTTTTATTGCAACTAATGTTGCCTATGGTGTTACATCATTAGATCTGTATATTATAATATGGACCATAAACAATATGCCTTGATTCCATATTTTAAAGTGTAAATGTCTAATAAATCTCTGAGTTAATGCGCGATTTGAAATCAGTCACACATTTTAAAAATCAATTTTTACTCCTTAAGTTTGTCGCGGATTTGAAATCAGTCATTTCGTGATTCTTCTGTCTAATTTTTTTGACTTTCATTAGTGTTATGTTAGCTTTTTCGTCACATCATTTTAATATATATATATAAAATTAAAATGGGAGGGTTTGGGGGTGGCTCACCAGCCACCCAAAGAGGTTATACTCCTTCAAATTGGGGTTATTTACATATTATAAATATTCTCGCATTTAATAGGTGATTTGGCAAAGAGTTGTATTATTACAATTCTTTCAAATTGGGGTGTTGAAAGAATGAAATGATATTCCAGTGAAAACATTGCAAATCGGATGGTTCTTCCAAGTGATGAGGTATAATCAGAGTAAGACTGTTCACGATCATATGGATCAATTTTATTTTACGAATTAAAAGGTTAGTGTTTGATATTAAAGGAACGGGACTTTATGTTATTAATCTCTCTTCATTGACTTCCTACCTTTACGTCTTTTGTGAGACAGAGATCAAACTACGTTAAAGGAACGTGACTAACTTTAAGACGTTTTGATATTGTCTAAGTAGTAGGGTACATATAAACATGGATTGATATGGATGGAAAGATGTGTTATTTGTACACACATTCATATTGAGTGTGGGATTCATGCATGTGAAATATCTCACACAAAATGTGAATGTGTATACAAATATCATTAGTCATATATAGATATATTATAATTTTTTTACCACACCTAAACAAATTCCAATGAAATGAGGCTATAATTGGGATTGTCCAAGAGTATCTATGAATCTCCTCTATTTCCGTATTTCGGGATTAAAAAAAAAAACACCAATATGATATTCGGACAAATAAAGAAAACCACTACTGCCAATACAACATTCCTATATTGCCACGTGCCTAAAATCCGAACCCAGCCCTGTGTACCACACTTCAGTGAGCGAAGAGTATTGAACTAACTTTCACGGTTAGCACAAAGTCAACAAGTCAAAGTTAGTTTAGACAAGTTGGTTATTAAGTTAGAGTTTGTTAAATTGTTATATATATATATATATATATATATATATATATATATATATATTTTTATTTTTTTTCTATACAAGAAGAAATTCAGAGCTCTCAAATAGTTCCTTTCATCTTCCTCTTTGTTGTATTCATTATAAAAGTCAATATGGTATCAAAGTTGCCATTAATGGCTTCTGGTTCATTTTCTTTCACATTTTCTGATTCTTCAAGTCCTTACTTTCTTCATCACGGGGACAGTCCCGGCTCTGTTTTGGTCTCTCAAATTCTTCATGAGGACAACTATCATACCTGGAGCCACTCGATGATGATGGCTTTAACTGCCAAAAACAAAGTCAACTTCATCGATGGATCATTGAAGAAACCATCTATTGATCTTGAAAATGAATGCCACGCATGGATCCGTAGCAATTCTATGTTGTCGTCTTGGATTCTAAATTCAGTATCCATGGACATTGTTGCGAGCGTGATTTACATCAATTTTTTGTAATATATATTTTTCCTTTTGGGTTGTGGCCTTTATATCACATTTACGGTGTTTACTATGTTTATTGCTTTAATAATAAACATATATGGTATTATGGATATTTCTATTAATTTAGATTACCGTAAATATGGAATCGGTATTATGGTTATTTCTATTAATTTAGATTACCGTAAATATGGAATCGGTTAATTGATTTTAAAATCAATTAACGATATTGTTTCCTTGATGAAAGGAAACAAATACGGTGTTTACCATTTTGAGGGTCCCTAACCTAGCCTATAAATAGAGTGCCTGTGTACACCATCAGTACAGCCATCAAGCAATAGGCATAGGTTAGAAGACACTCATATTTTGTTCGTAGAAGTTCTAAAGAAGTGCTTGAGCAACAATGGCCGAAGGTATGCCTAAAACTCTTCTATGTTTTATTATTTCCGCTGCGCATGTTAGGTTAAAATAATTTCATGTATAAATTATTTCTAACATGTGGTATCAGAGCTAGCCTCTATGCCGTGTTGCTTAGCATATGATTTTTTATGCGTTATCAATTTTAATCCAGTATATTTTTATTTATTATTGTTTTGTCAATACTCTGTGGAGGATTGTTGTTGCTTTTGTCTATATACTGTGATGAAACGCATGGTTTTAATCTGTGATTTACTGTTCATTGTTAAAAATGACTGTTTTGCCCCTGCTGGAAACCAAGCTAGAAACCCTCTGGTTTGCCGTTCGGGTGCCCCTACAGAAAAAGCGGCGACCCTTGGGTCGCCGTTCCGGTACCACAAGCAGCGGCCGAAAGGCCGCTGCTTGTGCAGTGAACGGCGACCTTTGGGTCGCCGTTCCCGCTGTCCCAGACAGCAGCGGCCCTTTGGCCGCTGCTTCTCCAGTTCACGGCGACCCACAAGGGTCGCCGTGGTCGTCAGGGCGGCGGCGGGGAATGGATAGGGGCGGCGGTTGGGTCACTCTTCTAGCCTTTAGGGTTTCAACCCAAAAGAACATGACGGGTCGGGTCGGGTTATTATATGGGTAGGGTTTAAAACCCAACCCCACATCAAGTGGGCTGACCCATACGGGTCAGCCCAATCCAGAACTGGGCCTGTTCAATAAAAAAAAAAAAAAAAAAAGGGCTGGGGCCTTATGGGGTTTTGGTTCACTAAGTGTAAAGGGGCTTAAGGCTACATGATGAACCATTGGGCTATATGTTTATTGTGTCTTGTTAATGCAATTTTATTTACTTTAAGGTTTAAATTATTGTGTATTGAAATAATTTGTTTAATACATAATTGTATATTTATAAATTGGTTGATGCCTAGACCTAAGGGATAATTAGCAAAACCTAATATGTTAGTGTGGGTTTATGGCGCTATCTGAGAATGCAATGTCGGGGAAAGTTCTGGCAAGGAAAGTCTTGGGATTTAAGTGTGTCCGGTGTGACCCCCCTCACTTTCTTGGGAGCTCATCTGCTTGCACCTTGGAGAATGCTATTTACCTCATTTACGTGTTGGTTTGTCTTATTCCTAGGGTCATTTGTGGGCATCTATAAAGTCATTAGATGTTAATGAAGTCGCAATTATTATGATAATTTTGGAGAGCCACAGCGTCCAAAATTTTGAATAATAATTGCATCAAGACCATTCATATGAACTTCATATAGAAATATTAACATCGTGTTGTAATTAATTCATAAATTTAATTACTTATCCCCACAGGGAAGGTTTTTATTTTTATGACTTAATTAGAATAAGATAACAAATTTAATATTAGAAGAAAAATTTCTCTTAGGCCCACAGGTACGGAGGATTTTGCTTACTAATATTCAAATTTGGTTTAGTCTTATTAATAAAGAGTAAATTTCATGCGTGATGCAACCTTTGCCCACAGGTAGGTTGAAATTTACTATTTAAATTAGCATTGGCTGATTTAAATTAAAGTCACTTCATAGCAATTAAGTAGTTTTGTTTTTTCCTTGGTTCTTGCAGCTATACCTGCTGGATTATTTGACGGTACTTTTCATGTTCCGAAACTCAATGGCAATAATTTTGCTGAATGGAAAGAGAACTTACTCTTTACATTAGGGTGTTTGGAATTAGACTTGGCATTCCGGACGGATGAACCACCCGCTTTAACGGCTACCAGTACAGCATTAGAGATAGCTAAACATGAAAGGTGGGAGCGATCCAATCGCCTCAGCTTAATGTTTATGAAATCTCACATTGCCAAAGGCATTAGGGGTTCTATCCCTAAATGTTCTAAGGCTAAGGATTTTTTGAAAGCCGTTGAAGCACAGTTTGTGAGTTCAACTAAAGCCATGGCCAGCACTCTAATGAAGAGACTATCAAGTCAAGCCTTCGATAGTTCCAAAGGTGTGCGTGAGCACATCATGGAAATGAGGGATATAGCAGCTCAATTAAAGTCCCTTGAGGTTGAGATTTTCGAATCCTTCTTGGTCCATTTGGTTCTCAACTCTCTTCCTCCTCAGTATAGTCCCTTTAAGATTTCATACAACACACATAAGGATAACTGGTCAATTAATGAACTCTTGACCATGTGTGTTCAAGAGGAAGAGAGATTGAAACACAAGAAACCAGAAAGTGTTCACTTGGTTGCTCGTGCTAAAGCAAAGACTAAGAAAGGCAAGGCTGCCCACCACTCCAAGAAAGGAAACAAGGTGTCATTCAAAGGCAATAAGGATGCTTGTTTCTTTTGCAAGAAACACATGAAGAAAGAATGCCAGAAATACATTAAATGGCTGGAAAAGAAAGGTAATCTCATCTCTTTTGTATGTCATGAATCTTTTTTTGTTGAGGCTCCTTGCAATACATGGTGGATTGATTCTGGTTCTACAATCCACATTGTGAATACATTGCAGGGATTTCTCAAAACAAGGAAGCCGATAAGAAGTGAGCAACGTGTTTACTCGGGAAATAAATTGTTCTCACCGGTCGTAGCAGTTAGGACTTACAGACTTATTTTGAAAACTGGATATGTACTAGACCTTGAGAATGTTTTTTATATTCCATCATTTTCTAGAAATTTAATTTCTATTTCAAAACTTGATGTATTTGGATACGGTTTTTGGTTTATTAACTCAATTTTCAGTATTTTTAGAAATAATAATTTTGTTGGTGGTGGAATAAAAATTGATGGTCTATACAAACTTTCTTTAGATCCCAACTTTGAGAACAGTTATTTATCGTTGCATACTGATATTGGCATAAAGAGAAACCTTGTAGATGAGAACTCCGCTTGGCTATGACACAGGAGATTGGGACATATCTCCATAGAGAGAATCAAAAGATTAGTAAGTGATGGAGTTTTACAAACTCTTGACTTTACTAATTTTGGTACTTGTATGGATTGCATAAAGGGAAAGCAAACCAACAAGACCACTAAAGGTGCCAGAAGGAGTTCTGAGATTCTTGAAATCGTGCACACAGATATCTGTGGACCTTTTTCTACTCTCAACCTCAATGGTCAAAGATATTTCATATCTTTTATTGATGACCATACGCGATATATGTATCTCTACTTCCTAACTGACAAGGCTGAAGCGCTAAATGCCTTCAAAACCTATAAGGTGGAAGTGGAGAAGCAAAAGGAAAAGAAAATCAAGATCGTGAGATCTGATAGAGGCGGAGAGTACTACGGCAGGTACACAGAAAAGGGACAAATGATCGGTTCATTTGCGCAATTCCTTCAAGAAGAAGGTATTGTTGCTCAATACACAATGCCTGGCACACCACAACAAAATGGTGTAGCAGAAAGAAGGAATCGCACACTTATGGACATGGTTAGGAGCATGCTTAGTAATTCTGAATTGCCTTTGTTTTTGTGGAGTGAAGCCTTAAAAACTGCTGTGTATGTATTAAACCGGGTTCCATCTAAGGCTGTCCCCAAGACACCTTTTGAATTATGGAAGGGATGGAAACCAAGTTTAAATCACATACACATATGGGGTTGTCCTGCTGAAGTGAGGATTTACAATCCGAACATGAAGAAACTTGACCCAAGGACAACCAGCGGTTATTTTATTGGCTATGCGGTAAACTCAAAGGGATTCAGGTTTTACTGTCCTTCTCACAGTACTAGGATTGTTGAGTCTATAAATGCAAAGTTTCTAGAGGATGTTGAACCTAGTGGGAGTGCTCATCCACAAAGGATAGAATTAGTGGAAGCACGAGAGTTGGCCAAATCTCCTCCTCACAGAGGAAGATTGATTGTATTCAGGGAAAATCAAATTGATTATCCTGAGCTACAATCAGTTCTAGAACAACCGGCTCATGAAGAACAGGGAGACCAATTTGATCCTCCTGAGCCACAACCAGTTCTAGAACAACCAACTCATACAGAACAGGTTCAGAATGAATCTACTCTCCCATTGCAAAATGCAGAGGAAGTAGAATTAAGAAAGTCCTCTAGAATAAGGAGACCAGCAATCTCTACAGATTATGTTGTATACCTCAAAGAGTCTGACTTTGATGTTAGACCTAAGGATGATCCAAGTATGTTTTCACAAGCCATGAGTGGGGATAACTCCACACTATGGTACGATGCCATGAAGGAAGAGATGGAATCCATGGCTAAAAACCAAGTCTGGGATCTCGTTGACTTACCAAAGGGAGCTAAAGCCATAGGCTGCAAATGGGTTTACAAAACCAAAAGGGATGCTTCTGGTAATGTTGAACGATATAAGGCTAGACTTGTGGCCAAGGGTTTCACTCAAAAGGAAGGCATTGATTACCATGAAACCTTCTCTCCAGTATCAAAGAAGGATTCATTTAGGATAATCATGGCATTAGTAGCTCATTTTGACTTAGAGTTACACCAGATGGATGTGAAAACAGCATTCCTGAATGGGGATCTTGATGAAGAGGTTTATATGAAACAACCTGAAGGCTTCGATGATGATAGCAAGAGAGCTTGCAAGTTGAAGAAATCTATATATGGACTAAAACAGGCCTCCCGTCAATGGTATATTAAGTTTCACAAGGTGATTACCTCATTTGGATTTATTGAGAACCTTGTTGATCAATGTATATACCTTAAGGTCAGTGGGAGCAAAGTGATATTTCTAGTCCTGTATGTAGATGATATTTTACTTGCAAGCAATGATCTAGGTTTGCTACATGAAACTAAGCAGTTACTCTCTCAAAGCTTTGAAATGAAGGATTTGGGTGAAGCCTCTTATGTCATTGGCATAGAGATTCACAGAGACAGACAACAGAAAGTATTAAGACTGTCTCAGAGGGCCTACATTGAAAAGGTTTTAGAGAGATTCAAGATGAGTGACTGTAAGTCTAGTGTGGCACCTATTTCTAAAGGAGAAAGATTCAGTAAAGACTAGTGTCCCAAAAATGAGTTGGAACAACAGCAGATGAAAAGTATCCCATATGCATCTGCAGTGGGAAACCTGATGTATGCTCAAGTCTGCACCAGACCTGATATTGCATTAGCAGTTGGAATACTGGGACGGTACCAAAGTAATCCGGGATTAGAGCATTGGAAAGCTGCCAAGAGGGTCATGAGATACTTGCAAGGAACCAAGGGTTACAGTTTGACTTTCAAACAAGTTGATAGTTTGGAGGTCTTTGGGTATACAGATTCAGACTTTGCTGGATGTGTAGATAGCAGAAAGTCTACTTCAGGATATATCTTTCTTCTAGCTGGAGGGGCTATATCTTGGAAAAGCAGCAAGCAAACTATAGTTGCTACATCTACCATGGAGGCAGAGTTCATTGCATGCTATGAAGCCACTACACAGGCACTGTGGTTGAGAAACTTCATTGGTGGACTAAAGGTTGTCGATTCAATAGCAAGACCCATTAAGATCTTTTGCGATAATTCTGCTGCAGTTTTCTTCTCTAAGAATAACAAAAGTGGAAGCAGAAGTAAGCACATCGACATCAAGTATCTTAGTGTTAGGGATAACATTAAGAGACGTGAAGTTTCTATTGAGCATATTAGTACAGAATCAATGGTTGCGGACCCCATGACAAAAGGTTTACCGGTAAAACAGTTTAAAGGTCATGTGGACCATATGGGACTTGTTGATTCACTTTGTACTCTTTTTTGATCTATAGACATAAAGTTAATGTAATAAAGTTTATTGTGCACATTTGTTATTTTTATCCATGAGGATAAATAAAGTTGGACCCGAATGACTTATAGGAAGTTCATTCATAAAGCTTAATTATCCATAAGGTACTCATGTAAGGAGTGGTTTACATTGTGATACATGGAAGGGACGACCTACCTTTATAATGGTTTTACCGCCATGATTCGTGTGAAACACTTCTTAACTGAGTTGGAGGATTCCATAAAAGATTGGTCAAAACTAAAGAACCTAATACCATATGGTCATGTGTTATAAAGTCCAAGTGGGAGAATGTAATATATATTTTTCCTTTTGGGTTGTGGCCTTTATATCACATTTACGGTGTTTACTATGTTTATTGCTTTAATAATAAACATATACGGTATTATGGATATTTCTATTAATTTAGATTACCGTAAATATGGAATCGGTTAATTGATTTTAAAATCAATTAACGATATTGTTTCCTTGATGGAAGGAAACAAATACGGTGTTTACCATTTTGAGGGTCCCTAACCTAGCCTATAAATAGAGTGCCTGTGTACACCATCAGTACAGCCATCAAGCAATAGGCATAGGTTAGAAGACACTCATATTTTGTTCGTAGAAGTTCTGAAGAAGTGCTTGAGCAACAATGGCCGGAGGTATGCCTAAAAACTCTTCTATGTTTTATTATTTCCGCTGCGCATGTTAGGTTAAAATAATTTCATGTATAAAATTATTTCTAACATTTTTTTGAAGATATGTGGAATGATCTCAAGGATTGATTCTCACATAAGAACGGGCATCGGATCTTCCAATTTCATAAAGCAATTTATGCTCATTCACAATAGAATCTCACTGTAAGTGAATATTATACTCAACTCAGGGCTCTTTGGGATGAACTAAGCAATTATAGACCAATTCCAAAATGTCCTTGTGCTACTCCCAAGATTCTTGCCGATCATTATCATCAAGACTATATTTTTTCTGTTCCTCATGGGACTGAATGACAGTTTTGCTCAAATCAGAGGATAGGTTCTTCTTTTTGATCTCTTACCATCGATCAATAAGGTGTTCTCTCTGATTATTCAAGAAGAAAGGCAGCGTGAAATTTCCATCAATCCTCTGCATGTTGAAACTGCAGTAATGATGACAGAGACTTCACCACAATACCAGCAGCCTTCATCACAGTATCAACATCAGCAGAATCACAATGATAAACCACCATTTTCACAGAATTTTCGCAAGGATAGACCTGTGTGCACACACTGTGGCTTGCTCAGTTACACAATGGAAAAATGCTACAAATTACATGGATATCCTCATGGGTATAAATTCAACAAGAACAAGCCGAATTCCCCTTCGGCCAATCAAGTTCAAGAAGCTGATCAAAACTTTCAAGCTCCTCAGCTATCTATCTCTCAAGAACAAATTCAACAATTACTTGCTTTAATCAAACCTCCAACATCAGCTGCGATTTGAATATGAAGCATTCTGTTTTTTCATCATCACACACTTTACTTGATAATCCATGTCATAAACTCAATTTTTGGATAATTGATACTGGTGCTACTGATCATATGATCAGTACAGTATCTCTATTCACTTCAATTATTGCAATCATTTCATCTCATGTCAAATTACCAAATGGCAACTATGCTACTATCACTCACATTGGTACAATTCAACTTTCTGAACATCTTATCTTGCATGATGTTCTCCACGTCCCTTCTTTTTCTTTCAACATGATATCTGCTAGCAAGTTGATTAAGTCTCTTAAGTCTCTTAATTGTTGTCTGATTAAGTTTCTGATATTTAGAGTTAATACAAGCACTATTGATGCTATTTTATCCTTGCTGCAGGATGCACTGAAGCACCTGAGGACCTTTTTATGGGATATGTGCATTTTAAAGATGTAGCCCTAGCACATATCTTGCTGTATGAGACCAAATCAGCCTCTGGAAGGCACTTGTGCGTCGAATATCTATCGAATTATGGTGATTTCGTAGCAAAGATTGCTGAACTTTACCCCGAATATAAGGTGCCAAGGCAATAAATTTTACTTCCTGCTACTGCGAATAGATTTGATGCAGCTAGCCACTCTATACACGTCTTGTATATAGACTTGAACATCTGATAACCATAAAAACTACATCAGAACCTCAAGCCCACAATATGGTGGAATTGAATTGCATTCCAAGAATAATTGTGATCTAGAGATTGTAATGCTGAATGATGACGAAGATATCTAACTACCATTTGTCAAACGAGCTATATTAGCTTCAACTTTAGTTTTTTCCTTAGGTTCCACTTCCACCCCACCAAATCTCACTCCAATCCTTGGACTGGGTGGGGTTGACTCTGTAGAGGCCATGTGATGAGACTTTCATTCTTGCCTCTTGATGATGTTCCATCTTTCACAGGCTTATTTTAAGTTCTCTTTGTGCATCCATGCATCATTAATTTTAGATTTCCAGTCAAGAAACTTGTGGCCACATGAATATATCTGCTCTGTTGAAATTTTAGAACTTATATGCAATTTGAGGATAATGTTATTGAATAAGAGCATGATACAATTTCTTCAGCTTATTTAATCTTGTATGAAATTGGAGGTTGCGGCTACTAAATAGGTCCTAAATCCTATTTACCCTAACTTATATTAAAAAGAGGTCTTAAATCCTCTAATACCACTGTGCCCATACCACACTGGGTGTCAGTAAATACTTCAAAGGACCATCTAGCTGCCAAGTAATTCTTGGAAACACTTAAGGTTGTCTGATGAAGTGGTAAGAATTTTTAGTTTGTAGCAAGGAACAGCTGCCAAGTAATTTTTTTAGTAAAGACTAGGGAGCTTCAGTCACACTTTTGACCAAACAATATATATTACGTTGTAAAGATCCTATGAATAATTTTTCAGAGAGGTAAATAATGTGAAATATTTAGTTAATATTTATGAGCTTTAGTTATATAAAATTACTAACTCCATCCAAACTTCGACAATGATTAAAATCTTTTAAAATTCTTAGAGAATTCTCTTTGTTTAGAATTCCAACTAAAGTTTTCAAATTAAATGTTAAGCTTACCACTTTCTCAAATATGGTAAAATATGATAATATTAAGATAGTGAATGTTAGACTGGTAAAAGTTATAAATGTTCCATACACTATAGATTCGGATTAGGATCATCATCCATTTCAATAAGAGATAATTTATTTCACGGTTCATATTAAAATTTGTAGATTTAATGATATATATATGTTACCACGTGGATAAGGATTCTCTCAATTTTTAATGAAATGGACTTTATTCATTTCATGATCAAAATTTAAAGTTTTTTCATCTAATGGTTTACGTAATGTCAGCCCAACACAAAAGGGTTGGAGATAGAAAACGCTCTCTTCTCTCTCTGCAGATATATTTTTCCCTCCATGCTTCAGGTTTTCCCTCCTCCTCCTCCCCTCATTTATTGCTTTTTGTTGTTTCCTTTTATGAGTTCATCTTTTCTCCAAGAGAGAAACTTTCTGCTGGTCTCTTATGAGGCTTCATCTATCATCTTTGACGATCTACCCCCGATCCTCATAAAACCGTAGCCTTAGTCTTTCTCCCTCGCTAGCCACTTCATCCACCTCGCCATTCATCTTCTTGACTGTGTTGTCTGTTGGATTTGTGAAGTTTCGAATTTTGGTTCTTTTTTTTTTAAAGTCAGATCTTTGCCTCTCCGCTAGTTCCCGCTTGCAATGTGCCACTCTACTGCTCTCTTTGGCGTCCCAGCTTCCCGACTCCATCAACCACTTCTCCCTCCGACATCCGCGCGTCGGACATCCTCACGTCGCCCTCCTCTACCTCACCCTCCATCAAAGCTGCTATTTTATGGGTTTTTACTGTTATTTTCTATGTTTTTCTATTGGGTGTTGTTGTGTTGTTATTTACAACTTAACTCGATTCATTTGGGGTTCAGACTCTTTATCTGTGTTGGATATCTCGTTTCCGCTGTTCTTTCTCTTAATCTGTTCGGTTTCCTTGAAAGTTGGATTAGATCTAAGTTTTTATTTCTTAGTCTGTTCGAATTTTTTGGAAGCCAGATTAAATCTAAGTTTATAGGGATTCTCTTACTCTTGATGATTTTATCAATCTTAGTGGGCCACACCGCCATGGCTTTAATAGGCTACATTCCCAAGTGACTTTCACTTTCCCGAATTTTTTTCTGTGCTCCAAGGTGTTTGTAATCTATCTTGATTAGGTTATTGAGTTGTTAGCTTGTTCCCTTTTTTTTTTTTTTTTTTTTTTTTTTTTTTTTTTTTTGTCTTTCACTCTATCTTGTTTCTGCTGTATTTATATAAAAAGAAAATGTCATTATTGACACATTTTTTATAAAAAAAAATTACAATAAAGAAAATATTATATAATATTTTTAAAATTTGACCATAAAATGAATAATGTAAATAAAATGGAGACGTTACATTACCTAGTACCTACGAGATGGTGAATATATTATCATATTATTTAAATATCAGTAAATACCAAAAAAAAAAAAATAGTAAAATTATTCAAATCCATTTTACCTCTATTCTCTCTAAATTTAATGTAATTCTACATGTCACATAAATATTTATCAAGTGTCCATCAAATAATGAGGTAGTTTTTAAAATTACCGTTTGATCAAATTTACCGTTTAATCAATCACATGCCCAATGATAATTTTAAAAATAACCTCATTATTTGATAAATACTTAATAAATATTTATATGACAGGTATTATTATTCTTAAATTCTTCGTTAAAAAAAAAAAGAAAAAAAAAAGGCCCTGCACTACGGCCGTCATAGCTTGCCACGTACCTAAAATCTAAAACGATCCGCCGAGTCTATCCAAATGTTGTCCGTACTGTAGGCACTTTAACCATGGCCAGTTCAGTGAGCGGAGAGAGTGGGATGGCGAAGGAGGGTGAGGTGGTGTGCGTCACCGGAGCCAGCGGCTGCATCGGATCCTGGCTCGTCCGTCTCCTTCTTGACCGTGGATACACCGTCCACGCCACCGTTCAAGATCTCAGTTTGTTCACACACTCTCTCCTTTGGAAAATGCACTTACTCTTGCGTTTATCTACGTATATGACATCTCCCCGCTTAAATTCGTTCCCTATTTGCAGAGGACGAGAGCGAAACGAAGCACCTAGAAGTCCTAGAAGGCGCAGAGATCCGCCTCCGTCTCTTCCAGATCGATCTCCTTGACTACGACTCCATCGTATCCGCCGTCAATGGCTGCGCCGGAGTCTTCCACCTCGCCTCTCCCTGCATCGTCGATCAAGTCCAAGATCCAGAGGTTTTTCTTTTTAATAATTTCATACCTATATATATATATATATATAAGTCTAAATCTATGAGAAATAGTAAATTTATTTACTGAGCCATTTTTCTTATAATATATGAAAATTGGCGCCTTTTGTAGAAGCAACTTCTGGACCCCGCGATCAAGGGAACTATAAATGTGCTGACGGCGGCGAAGGAAGCTGCGGTGAGCCGCGTTGTAGTGACATCGTCGATCTCAGCTATTACTCCGAGCCCTAATTGGCCTGGAGACGTCGTCAAGGCTGAGGGCTGCTGGACTGACATTGAGTACTGCAAGCAGAAGGGAGTGAGTAGTGTCCCAATATTAGTAATTATGCAAAATGAACTTCAATTTTGTGTAGGATTTTGGCATATTTGTTTTAGAGTATAATAATGATGATTGTGTTTGTTTGGTTTGTGGTGTAGTTATGGTATCCACTTTCTAAAACACTAGCGGAGAAAGCGGCAATGGATTTTGCGAAAGAGAAGGGTTTGGATGTGGTGGTGGTGAATCCTGGGACGGTGATGGGTCCTGTGATTCCTCCCAGGCTCAATGCAAGCATGTTAATGCTTGTCCGCCTTCTCCAGGGTAATGCTTTTTCTGCATGATACGACTTCTCCTTTGATTCCATTGGAATATAAATCGTGATGCTTTGCTGTAATAGGAGGTGGGGTTTTGATCAATTAAGTTAACTGTACGTGGCGTTTCGTAACTTCAACTTGAATTAGGAAACTGAAAATCAAAGGAGTCTTAGGCCTGCAAAGAAAGTTACACTTTGGGACTTTGAAGATTTTTTTAGTGATCGGTGTAATTATAAGTTTATGTCATTTTATATTAGCATGATAAAATGAAGGTTTTCTTCGTCCTTACTTTGTTCAAGCTTCCATATGATTAAGGCTTGAGTGGAATGAGGAAAAGAAATCAAGTGGCTGACCTTAAATAAAGTTTTAAGATTCTGCACTGTAAAAAATCTTTGTTTAATTCTTTTTATCTCATATTTAGGGTCATATAAGTGCAGTGATATGCTACTCTCTTCATCTCATTGCTACCCTAGGTGTCTTGGGAATTTATGTCCATAAAGGTTTCACTTTAGGTACTCAATGGGTTGTCAAATGGATGCCACCCTTTGCTGTTCTCCGGGCTGGGAAGTAGCCATGCTGAAAGGAAAGATGTTAAAGAAAATGCATGCCAAGAAATAACATTAGGCAATCACAGTAGTGAAAGCTTTCGACAAGTTTTGTCATTCCCCCTTTATATAGAAGATGAGCCCTATCTGGGTCTATGTTGCAAAACCCCTGTCACCCCTCCAATTGGATGTAGTCCGTGACTCTGAGGACACTCCGCCAGCTCCCTGACTTTTTATTATAGTTGATTTCTTGTGGATTTGTAATTTCCTCTGCTTTTTATTTATTTTTTGCATAAGTGAATATTAATTGCAAAGAGTAACTAAAAGACACAAAGGTACAGGGGCATGCCCCAGACAACAAACCGCTCCTAGAGAGTGGGAACTAAAGAAGAAACTAATCATACAAGCCTAGAGCCTCAGAATATCCTCAGAGAAGCCCCACAGTCTCAACAACGTACTATTCTCTTGAGTGGGATCAAGTCCTTCTATAGGCTTGACTCTCATCCTGACTTAGAAAATTTGTGGAATTGTAATTTCCTTAAGTCTAAGTTTCTGATATTTAGGGCAGTAAAAGTGCTAATGATGCCATAATATCCTTGCTGCAGGGTGCACTGAAACATATGAGAACTTCTTTATGGGATCTGTGCATTTTAAAGATGTAGCCCTAGCGCATATCTTGGTCTATGAGAACAAATCAACAACTGGAAGGCACTTGTGTGTTGAAGCTATATCTCATTATGGTGATTTTGTGGCAAAGGTTGCTGAACTTTACCCCCAATATAAGGTGCCAAGGTAATAAATTGGCTTCCTGCTACTGCAAATGGTTTTGAAACAGGAACTATGTACATGTCTTGTATTGTAATCTTCAAATATGATAACCATAAAAACAGCATCAGAACCTTATTCTTACCTCTCAATGACGTTCCATCTTTCACTAGCTTATTTAAGTTCTCTTTGTGCTGCCATAGATCATTGATTTAAACTCGTTGTCATGTGAATATAACTGCTTGGTTTTCCAAATCTTGATTTCTGTTTTTCATTCTTTGGAACATCGTTGCATCTGCGTTATGGAAATTTTATAACTTAGCAATGGAAGTAAATAATTGTATAAATTGCTGAAGGTATGATGCCCCTTTTCATGTAGGTTGCCTAAGGATACCCAACCTGGGTTGTTGAGGACGAAGCTTGGATCCAAGAAGCTGATGGACTTGGGCTTACAATTCATTCCGATGGAGCAAATTATCAAGGAAGCTGTTGAGAGTTTAAAGAGCAAGGGATTTATTTCTTGAATGCAGCAATAGGTGTCACTAAACACTGTAAGGGCCCATCTAACTCGGGCAAGTAGGCCCATAAGGGGCCCTCTAACAATTGCTTGTTTGGGGTGTGAGAGTGGCAGATAATAGTTTTTGCACAGGAGAAGTTTAAACCGTTTTATGCCTTGTAAATGTTCTTTTTATTTTTGTCAACTGAAAATATTTTTAGGTTGAAAATATTTTACGTCGAAACAAACGGGCCTAAGTTGAAAATGGGTAAAATGATGTTTATAAACTCTTGAGCATCTAGGGACTAGTACATCTTATTCAAACAATTTAGTGGTCGCTTTTTTGGGTCAACTGAAAATATTTTACACCAAAATAAACAAACCTAAGTTAGAAAATTGGTAAAATGATATTTATAACATTCAAAACTCTTGAGCATTTATTTTCTTTTCTTTTTCTTTTGTTTTTATTTTTTATTATTTTTTAAGGTAAATATGTAATTTCATAATAAAAAAATGTTCGGAAATTATGTCACTTTTGAAACATTAAGGAGTTATTTGTCAAAGCGTAAAAATGAAAATTAATTTTGCAATTTTTTCTAAAATAAAACTGGAATATCTTTCCATGCCGAGCACTTGGCTCAAGTGAGGGTTTATAAAGCAATCCGACAATATGTGGTGGATGAGGGTGCGGACAACGCAAGCACCTTCTGGTCCCAATTCTCCCACTGCTTCAAAGTTCGAACTTTGGCAAACTTTGAGGGCAAATGCATTCTAGTTTGAGGAGGTTTGACCGTTGATTATTAAATCATTTAGATTTAATTAAAACCTCTCACCGATTTGAATATCGATCGATCCATTCTGCCTTATCTTCCCCGCTTTCACGTGCAAGAACGGCGCAAAACCAACCCTTCTCTGATCCACAATCCTAAAAATCTCACAAACCTTAAAGCTTGTCTCCAATGGCTTGTCGTCCTCTAACTACTCTCTTTCTAATCTTCTTCTTCTTCTTATTCACATCTTCCTTAGCTTCAAGGATTTTACCGTCTCATTCTCAGAAAGTTTCGTTGGCTCTATACTATGAATCCCTGTGCCCCTACTGCTCCAACTTCATCGTCAACTACCTGGCCAAGCTCTTCGAAACTGACCTCATCTCCGTCGTCGATCTCACACTCGTTCCTTGGGGTAACGCCAAACTCAGAGGCAACGACACCTTCGATTGCCAGGTTACTCTTCTCTTTCTTTCTTTCTCTAATTTACTTTGTGGGGTTTTCTTTGATTCAACAAATTAATGGCCTTTGTTTGATGATGATGATGATTGATGATTGCAGCACGGCCCATCTGAATGCTTATTGAACACTGTGGAAGCCTGTGCAATCCATGTCTGGCCTGACCTGGTAAAGACTTTGTTACCGACTCCAACTCGGTAGAAGTAAAAAATTGAGAGAATTTAGAGGAACCCATTGCTAAATTTATTGTGCTAAGCTTATATTCAGATAATGGGGTGTGCACATCCTTGTAGTCTTTGTGAAAGTCATGTAGATAATTGTGAAAATAATGTAGATTATCAAGATAAAGCATGTATAGTTACAAAAAAAAAATGCATGTATAGAATTCCATGATATTTCATTATGTTAAATTCATATATTTGTGTCATAATTCTTTATACTGATGAAAGTATGTATCCTAGTTCAAGCTTAGAAGAAATGGAAGTTCTTAAGGTTGTGGAGTTGTTTGGTTAGTTTTCAGAGGTTTAAATAACATGCAAGTGGGGATTCTATGTTTTCATTCACCTCCGTGTGTTTTGCAGAGCGAGCATTTTCCTTTTATTAATTGCGTCGAGACTTTGGCCTATGAACACAAATACCCTGAGTGGGAATCATGTTTCGATAAATTGAACTTGGATCCAAAACCCATTGAAGATTGCTATAGTAGCGGATACGGGAAAGAGGTTGGTTTTCTCTTTGGAATTAATTGTCCTCAAGTTGTACGAGTTATCTTTGTGAAGATATCAGTATTCACGCTTTGGTTTAATGTTAATGTCATCCTATTAAGAATCAAAACATATCGAAATTACAGTTGATTGTACTATGTATACCAACTTTGTGTAGTAAACTGAATTATACGAACACCACAGATTGTCCTATGGAGAATAACTGAATATTGTTTACTTACCTGAATCAAGATTCCAGATACCTTATTTAAATCATACACCAGGCGAAATAGTTATTATGGGATCACTTAGTATAGAATAATCTCCATTGAAGTAACCGCTTTGGCCATTAGTTTTCGGTATAATTGCTTGCCTACTAACTTCTCTAGTTGAATAGATCATCACAAGGGAGGTATGTTCTGTTATGCATTTTTTTGCATGGATTCTTTCTTGTTAGATCTACCTTACGGACAGAATATTTTTTTTGTTTTATTGATTCATCCGAGGAGCTGTAAGATTTGTGACTTTGTGTATGCAATGCAAGTACATGCAAGGTGACCTGTCATAGGAACATAGATGAGAGAAAGTTTCCGGCTAAGGAGAGTTTGGAATCATGTAAAAAAAATATCAATCCTTAAACTATTTGGTTTTTCATTTGTAGTAAAGTAAGAGTGAGTAATAGTGAAGCAAGTGGAGAAAGAAAAAGGCCAACCTTTGCTGGGCTTGGTGAAATTGGATTTAGCTAACGCAATGGTCTGCTTTTGCTACAGCATTCATATGAACTTAATTAATAATATGGTCAGGAAACGGTTGGAGGTTGAATGACCACCACATACTTGTATATTTAATGGTGTAACTAGAATACTGAAAAAAGAGTTTCTTGCATAGAGTGGTACTGGAGTGCAAGTACCTTGAATTGATTGAACACTAAAAACTGACTTTTCTGCATTTGATTGGTTGTAAAATCATGCCATCTTCGAGATGGGACTGGGATTTTGTTTTGTGCTTCTTCTTTTTGGCGCTCCTCATTCATGAATATGTGCTTATTATTCTTCACTGTAATCAAATAAGGCACACCATTTTTTTTTCCTTGACCCTTTTGTTGCTTATACGTTAGTTTTTTGCAAGCCCAAATTCTCTCAATCTGTAATCGGTTGGGTTTATAATTGGATTTGTATTTCGTTATGCAGCTTGAATTACAGTATGCAGCTGAAACAAATACCCTTCAGCCTCCTCATGAGTATGTACCGTGGGTAGTTGTGGATGGAGAACCACTCTATGAGGTTTGTTCTTTTGAATATATCATTGTGAAATGTCTACTTTTGCCCAATATCATTCCCCAAGGCCATATGCAAATAATGAATGGATTAGTATTTCTAGGACATAAACTTATGTACACATCATTTTTGAACTAGGGTATTTGCAACTTATTAAATTCTTGTTATTTAACCGTTATTGCTGTCTTTTAGAAATGTTATAGCCTCGCTTGACAAAGCTTTTTGGATAAGCTTTTTGCTTTTTAGCAAAAAAGCAAAAGCATTAACTAACACAAAAATGCTCACAAAACATTCAAAACTACTTTTATTTTTATGCTACATCATAACACTTTTTCTCTGGCCGCAGGATTACGAAAACTTTGTAAGCTATATATGCAAGGCTTATGAAGGCACTGCTGTGCCCAAGGGCTGTAGCAGCGTATCCCTGAATACCACCATACAAAGAGGGAAAGCAAAGCCTATCCATCCAGATTGTTATGATACAGGAATGCTGGCATTTGCAGCAAGAATAACATCAGCCATAACATCATGGATGGTGGCTTCAGTATAGATGTCTCTGCAGTTTCATATTCTTCTAGATTATTTCGTCTCCGTTCCTCTCCATTTACTAGAGATCTGCCTAGCTTATGTATATTTGCAGTGCTCAGTTAAGGCAACTACAAAATAGGGAGTTGTTATAAATAAGTGTAAATGTATATATGGTACATTCACATGCGACCCAAATTTGTCTAAGCATGTTCAAGCTTGGCCAATTTATGTTGGAACACATTCCTATTTGTCTAAGGCCAGGCCAGGGAGGCATGCTGGCAGGCTTCAATGTTAAAATTGCATGAATTGTACCGATGCCTTAGCTGTTAGGGTAATGACACCACTGGCTACTCTCTAGGAATTTGGGGTCATTGAGGGAGTCTGATGACGCTGATTTCGTGAAATAGGTTTGTCCTATTGTAGTTCATGTGAGAGTTTGCTTGGATCCCACTTACTTAGGGAGGTGCTTAGGCTGTCTGAGCATCCTCTGCAATGGCTGTCAAAGTGGGGTTTAGGTAACATTTCACATGGGGTTGTCCTATTACACAGGATTCCCGTTAGTCATGATTGAGAGTCGTTCGATGGTTTGGTGTAACATTATCTTGTGGCGGTTGCTCCGTTATGGGCACCAGATGTCCGTATAAAATGCTTACTTAGAATGAGATAAGTCGTCTCTATTTAAAGGTGGGTGAAGTGGAATAGGATCATTTTCATTTCAATTGAAATAGAATAGTTATTTTATGATCAAAATTTTATATTCTTATATTTAGCATTGTATATGATGCTACGCCCGGTAGATGCAACAATATAAATTATAAAACTATATGCCGTTGCCTTAGAGACCCTTTGATACCAAGACGCCATTCATAAGTTTTTCTTTGCCGGCGGTAGTTTGACAATGACTTTTAAGACTTCAATGAAATTATGGAGACCTATAAATTTAAAAAATAATTTAGAAAGCATCATAATACTTACCATGCTGGGTACGTTTTTTCGCATGTAACTTAATATGCAAAATATATATATAATTAATGATAAGACAACTTAAAGGAAACACAGATAAATTCAAAATTTGACATAATTTAAAGATTGAAAAATAGAAAGTTTAAAGTATCGAACAGAAATATGTTAACTGCATATATATAATTAGTTAGAAATCTCAAAACTAAATCAATGAGAAAAAAAAAATTACTCGTTTTATAATTTTTTAGAGTATTTTTTGTAGGGAGATTCGGGTCGTATGTTTGTTAATATGTTTTAGAGAGAATTTTTTTGTTTGAAAAATTATTATGAAAAAAATGTTTTGAGAACAAAAAACACAAATTTTAACAACAGAACCATTTTTTTTTTCCTAAGCAAAGAGATTCATGGCTTATTCAATTGACATTTTTTTTTTCTAATTTTATTCAATTGACATTTAACCGTTAAATAAAAGTTAAAAATAAATTGAGATACTTCCTAAAGCCAGTCGTCGATATGTCCGAGTGGTTAAGGAGACAGACTCGAAATCTGTTGGGCATTGCCTGCGCAGGTTCGAATCCTGCTGTCGACGTTTCTAAATTTTATTTTCATACATGGAATGTCAGACCCATAAAGAGAGTGTCACCTAAAACAACCAAACTTTGCACTGTTCTGACTACTGAGAACCCGACACACCATCTTTTAAGAATCCATGGATCTTTCTATTTTAACTCCGATCCAAAGCTAATGGGCCGGGAGACACAGCGCATGCCCCATCTTCCCGGTTTCTTCTTGGGCCCGAAGCTTTGTTTTGGATGGATTTAAAATGAGAGAGAGAGAGAGAGTTCCACATAACGTTTGAGCCCATTGCATAGTTGTCCAGACTTTTGAGTTCCACCAACTTCTGGCTCACTTTCAGATTCGGATCATGGGACCTTCCCGACTAAATAAAAATTAGGCTGCCAAATCACTTATCCAGTCAGGTGAGTCCCATAACGTAACGATAGGGACCCTTTTTTTTTTAATCATATTTTTATTCTTCCAAAATTGATGCAGTTTTTGGACATGTCCACATAAGAGGGGGGAGAGAGGATTCGAACTAGTGACCTCCACTTCATGAGGCGTGGTCCCCAGCCGATTGAGCTACCCCTTTTAAGTTAAAATCATCATTAGATCAAAATTCAACAGCGATATATCCGAAATCTAATTGTGATTTTAAAAGTCACATCTAACTTTAGAAGGATAGAAAGATGGTCCATAGCTTTTAAAGACAATTACGTCCAATTGCATTTAATTGATTTGAATAAGAAGAGTAAATACTAAAATGAGGACATGCGCCTTCCTTTTAACACTTCAAAATTGATATGGCTTTTAAAATTACTATTAGATGTGTTATATATCACTTTTGAATTTTGATCCAATGGTAATTTTAAAAGTCATGTCCTATTTATAGCATTAATCGAATAAGAAATGCATTACGTAAGAACAAAGTTAGAATATTAATTAAATGATTAATTTTGCTATTTCAGATTAAGTAAAGCTTTTTGAGATAAGTGGTCATGATTTAATATGTTATCAACGCAAAGATTATGAGTTCGAACTTTGTCTATATGAGTTTGAGGGATTGTGATCTACAATAATTATCTGTTCAAATTGCTTGCAGTTTTGGCATGAAATGTGAGAGAACTCATGTGAGACCTAACTGCCCGAGTAAGTGGCTGGGCAACTAAAAATTTATTTGTGCAACTGGGTTTCACAAGGGCTCTCTTACAATAGCCGCCAAAATTGCTAGGCATTTAATTGTTGTGGATCCCCATTCGAGTTTAAGTCATTATGTGAGAGAAAGTGTTAGAATATTAATTAAAATATTAAATTTACTATTTCCTACCAACTTAAGCTTTCTGGATAAATAGTAATCTAACAGCTGCGTCTTGTGTCGTTGACGCAAACTGGATGTATTAGCTTAGTAATTTAGTATGCATGACACTCCAATTTGTGACCTACATGCACAAAAAGAAGATACAAACCAAAGCCTTTACATAAAGATATAAAAGGCCTACGGTCTATATATAGACCTTAGATGTGTGAATCCGAGTTGTCTACACAAATGTTACTACAAAAAAAATCTCATTTATTGACCTTTTTTTTCTAGACGATTTTTAAAACTGTCTATAAATAAAAAAATAAAATAAAAAATAAAAAATTACTGACTGTTTTTTGAAACCGTCTGTAAAATAATAAATTACGACAGTTTCAATTAAACCGTCTGTAAATTTACAAACAGTTTGGAAAAATCGTCTGTAAATTTACAGACGGTTTAAAAAAACCGTTTAAAATTTTTTTCCAGACGGTTTTCCTAAAACCGTCTGAAAATTTAATGAAATGGCCTTAACTTCTTTTTTCTTTTCCTCTCATTTGTTTTTTTTTTTTAACAGTGCCTGATACAGACCCAATCTCCCTTAAAAAAAAATCCCTCTCTCAAGTCTGGACCTCATCTCTCCCTCTCGTTCTTCTTCTTCTCTCTCCGGCCAGCGACTGAGATGAACGACGGGATCTGGACACGGAGTTGGTGACGTCGTTGAGGTCGGATCTCCGGCCAAAACCCACGCCTGGCCGGATACAGAGACAGATCCGGCCGGAATACATGGAATTCCAGCTGGTTCTTTCTTCCTCTCTCTTTCTCTTCCCCCCTCTGTCCTTATCAACACCACTGATTTCCAAACAAACCACCGGATGGATGAACGGATCATTGATTATTTTTTTCTTTTGATAAGTGAAATTCTTAGATTTGATTTACATTTCGTGTTTGTTTTGAGTTTGGATTGTGATAATTATTGGGTTTGATTTGTAAAAAATATTGGGTTTGAAAGACGGGGTTTTGAAAATTATTGGATTTGATTTGTGAATGATTTTTTGAATCCCGGTGATCGGATCTACTGTTGATTTCCGGTGGAACTCGAAGGAGATCGGTAGTATGGATCGTCGATGGAACCGAAGGAGACCGGCATGTGTAGTATGGATCGATCGTCGTTGGACAAAAAAAAAGAGACCGGTAGCTCCCACCGCTAGACCAAAAAAATAAGATTAATAATTATATTAAAAAAATAATTAATTATAATTTAAAGAAGAAAAAAAACTAGAGTGTTTGGGTCAAACTGTCCGCTGAAATTGCGGACAGTTTGACCCAAACCGTCCATAATCCGAATTAGAGACCCATTGTCTTGCACGGTTTGAAACCGTCTAGACCTTTTTCCAGATGGTTTTTTCCAATTTATGGACGATTTGAAACCGTCAATTTTTTTTGATTTTTTTGTAGTGTGTGAGTACCCACATGCTAGCCCTAGCCCTAGTCCAATTCCATTTCAAAATCCTCACTCTCTTGAACTGAAATTTCTAACAATTTATTATTCAAATTTTTAGTAATTTCGAAAGTAATTATAAAAAAAAAATGTCCATACAAAAGACCATACGTCCAAATAAGTGACTAAACAAAAAAACAAATTGATGGTGAACTCAATCTCACTCTCCTTTCCATTGAATCTTTATCTCATATTCTCACTTTTAGCAAGATGGGTACGTATCGTCCAAATAAGTGACTAAACAAAAAAACAAATTGATGGTGAACTCAATCTCACTCTCCTTTCCATTGAATCTTTATCTCATATTCTCACTTTTGGCAAGATGGGTACGTATATATATATATATATATGAATAATACTCTAAACTATTATTGAATTTTGATAAATTATCATTTTAAAAATTATATTAATTTTAATAAATAAAAAAAAATTCCTAATATTACTCCATATGCATCTGCATGAAAAATAAGTTATATATACACGAAAGCGAGACATATGCCTCTGCCACTTTGTGCACGCAAGAGACGGCTAAAACTGATCGATTGCTGATTGATTGCTGTCTGGACGCTGAAAAAATAAATACGTCGACTGATTGATCGTTGCGTTTTGCTGATGATAAATATGTTGTCCATCAGCATTTCCCATCAACTCATATCCTCTCTCCAATATAATGCCGTCGACATTAATGATCATATAATCATGTGAATCCTCGCAATTTTATTTTTTTTACCCTCGATCTTAACTTTCTCTTTTCGTATTGTCTGGTTGTATGTGAGTCATACCTTTACGTACTCTTAGTAGGTCCAGCGACACAAGCCTGCAATATATGACTTATCTAGGGGTGTCGTTTCATGTCGGTGCATCATCATATAAAAAATTGGCAATTTTTAATATAATATGTTAAATTTAATTATAATCTAATATATTTAATTAAACAGGTTATACCTCGTTGCTTTAACTTTCAAATTTCATATTAAATTTATAAGTCATACCTATCAAAAATTATGAGTCATAACTAGCCTTATGCACCAGCGTCTCAAAAAATTTGAGCAAAAAATAAGAAATGAGGTCTTGGGTCTTGAAGTGTCTGGGCAAAGGTTCTTAGGCATAAATTTGTGTTGGATTCGTGTGGAGTTTTATAGTCATATAATAAATTGTCGGTCTTAACGTGTACCAACTTTGAAAATTTGACCGAATAATAAGAAAAGAAGTTCCTAGATAGGCAGTCCGTACATGTGTAGAGCCTACATACCCCCACAGAAACTTCAAAACACTTAAAAAAATTCTTCCCTCATTCTGTGTTCAAATTCATAGACTCCCAAAGCCTAAGATTTGGGCGCAGAGAATCCCAGTTGAGTGCGTTATTGTACGTGTACTATGTCTTAACTGGATAGCTAGCTAGCAGCTACCACCATATATTTTGTGTGGGTCAAAGTTAAACAGCAAAACAAAAGCAAGAGGAGATAGCTAGAGCATATAGGTAGGAAAGGTATATGGGAAAATGAAGGTAGCTAGGTTATATCGGAGGAGAGTCAAAGTCCGAGAGAGTGATGAGCGGAATGGGAAGAGCATCCACGAGGCACCGTCTGTCAGAAATCTAGGCTCCAGATATCTTGTCGGCGACTAAAACTACAGTTTGTCAAAGGAGTTGGGACCCATATCACTGGGACGTCATGATCATACATGATACATATATCTTTGCACAATTTCGCTGATCTTCGGCTTTTGGCTTTACCAGTTTTTCCATCACTGTAGGGCCAAGGGGCAAGGGCCACCGACTGCATGTTTTTCGGCAAATCCTAGTTAGTGTTTGGACTGCCAGACCCCTTGCCCATGTAATTGATTTAGAGTACTCCATTAATTACCAACTCAAACTCATGCCCTTTGAGAAAAGAAAAATGCTTGTTACACAACAGATTGTGCACAACAAGTGCACAACCTACTCACATGAGTAGGACCCACCTGAGTTGGTGGGACCCATCCATGTGAGTAGGTTGTGCACTTGTTGTGCACAACCTGTTGTGTAAGTAACAAAGCTCTTGAGAAAATTATTTATGATGCCATCTCGGTCTTAATTGCCTTTTAATTGGGTCCAAACCAATGGTCTTTATTTGAGGAATACTTTTACTTATTATTATTATTATTTTTTTTTTAAAAAAAAAAACCTAGTACATTGATTAAAACTATGAAATAAGAGTTCTGTTAGGAGTAGTGTATAACCTAGTACATTGTATAACTTTAGCATTTCTCATAACTTTTAGTACAAGTTTTGACAAACGGACATTTACTATGCCAGTTACTAATTAAATAGTTGTCCATGTTCTATTTTTTTTTTTTTTAAGTCAAAGCACTAAAAAAAAAAAAAAAAAAAAGGCATTTATGAACGGTTTTTTTTAGACGATTTTTTTAAAAAACCATAAAAAAACAAAATTTGCAGACGATTTTTTTGAAACCGTCTGTAAAAAATTTAATATGGACGGTTTGATTAAACCGTCCATAAAATTCTAGACGATTTTAACTAAACCGTCTGGAAATTTTTATTTCTAGACAGTTTTATAAAAACCGTCTATAAATTTATAGACGGTTTATTATCTCCAGACGGTTTAGTTAAAACTGTATGAAATTTTATGGATAGTTTTTACCAAACCGTCTATAAATATATCTTTACAGACGGTTTGACCAAACCGTCTGAAATTCACTTCATTTCATTTGGCATTAAATGTGAATTCACAGTAGTTCATTTCGCATTAAATGTGAAATTTGAAAAAAAGTTTCTCTCTCCCTCCGCGTTCTCTCTACATCCACGACTGTTTTCTCTCTCTCTCTCTCTCTCTCACAGCTCCAGCGAAGGTTGAGGACCGGCCACCAACTTCCATCGACAACCATAGGTTGCTCTAGCTCTTGTCTACAACCGGCAATTGAAGACGAGCGATTGGATCTGGATGGTCGGCGGGAACGGGACGACGGCTTGGCTGACCTTGAAGCTGCCTTGGCTTGACAACAGGAATGGGATGACGGGAACGGGATGACAGCTTCTCTCTCTCTTGTTTGACAAATCCAACCGGATCCAGCCGAAACCCATGCTCGGCCTGATCTCTGGCCGGAATACAAAGAGATTGGCGGTGGCGAGGATGGGTATTAATATATAAAAAATAAAAATAAAAATTATGGACGGTATTGGGGGAAAACCGTTCATAATTTTTTGGACGGTCTCAAAACCGTCCATAACTGGTTCTGGACGGTTTGGGCCAAACCGTTTGTAACCCGAATTAGCGACCCATTGTTCTGGACGATTTAAAAAACCATCTGGACCTCTTTCCATACGGTTTTTTTTTTCAATTTATAGACGGTTTGAAACTGTCCAAAATTTCAGATTTTTTTTTGTAGTAAATTTACTTTGTAAACATTGGTTTTAACATTAAGGGTTAAATACGTTTTTGGTCCTTGAGTTTTGAAACTTATTTTTAGTACCTGAGTTTTAGTTCTCATCACATACGGTACCTCCGTTTTAGGAAAAGACTAAATTAGTACCTCAGTCAAGTTTTTTGTCCAGAAACTAACAGGCTACCAAAAGGGTTGACATGTGTTTTAATATAAATTAAAAATTAAAAATTAAAATCTTTAAAAATTAATTAAAAAATTGAAAAAATTGAAAAAACTTTAAAAAAAAAATTGAAAAAAGAAAAGAAAAGAAAAGGAAGATGGGTGGCCAAGGGCCAAAACCCTTATCATTTTTATTTTTTTTGCAGTGGGGTGGTCAAACCACCTCCAGACTGGTCAAGAGGGTGGCTCCTCTTCTTTCTATTTTTTTTTTAAGTTTTTAATATTTTTTTTTACTAAAACACATGTCAACCCCCAGGGGTTGAGATCTGGCGGACTGTTAGTTTTTGAATGGAAAACTTGACTGAGTTACTAATTTGGTATTTTCTCAAAACAGAGGTACCATCTGTGATGCAAATTGAAATTCAGATACTAAAAAATAAAGTTTTCAAAACTCAAGAACCAAAAACTTATTTAACCCTAACATTAATAACTAGATATAAAAAAAAATAAAAAAAAATAAAAAAACACCCAAAAAGCCAAAAAGAAAAAAGCCATGGTGGTGGAGGAGCATAATGGGTTCTCTTTTATATATATATATCATCTGATTGTAAAGAAAAAGCCTAGCTATTACGAGAGCAGTTTAGTGGTGAAATATTATGTGCAATTAGGCTCGAAAACCCTAACTTATTGGAGAGGTGAGTGCGGAGAAGAGACAAATTCTCTAGGATTCTGTCTCAAATAATCATACTATCTATAATATCTCTAATAATAACAAGCACCGTCTGCACTACGACATTGTGGAGCAGCCGCCACCCTAGCCTCTACAATGATTTCATACCAAGTTAATAATTTTTTATTATTTTTTATAATTTTTTATTATTTTTTTATTTTTACATTACACATTTCACAAACGTCACACGCAAACAACCAAACGACGTACGCAATTTTGCTTAATAACATGAAGTAAACCCACACATTTATCTTTCCTTCAAAATTAATCTATTAGAATATATGCATCATGCATGTGAAAATCACACTGTTAATTCTAATAATAAATAAAATAAAAAATAAAAAAATTTGACCTATATATTTTAAGGTACGGCTGATAATTTTTTATACGACCTACAACTCAAAATAAAATTAAAGGGTTAAGATTGATGAGTCTCACACTTAAATTAAATGGGTTAAATTATAGTTAACGTTGATATAGTCTTATACTAATTCATCGATAAGACCCAAACCCGACATGTGATATTTATGGCTGACAATTTTTTACACTGTCCGTCAAATCGAAACGAACCCAACACAAATTTAACATGTTAGAGTTTAAAAATCTAACCTATTTAATTAAATAGATTAGATCAAAATTGGTCTATATAATTTTATATTTTATTTTCACATAAACCGAATATAAAAAATGTGAATACAAATTGTTACCTTTGTTCTGAAATTATCTGTCAAAAGAAAACCGTTGTCCAAAGTAACACGTGGGAGTTACGTCTACGGCAGCGTCATTTGGAGGTTGGATTTATAAACAGTGATAAAATGGAGGAGCGAAAAATAAAGCCGACCCACCACGCAACACCAAAATGAGAAAATTCTCTTCTAGAAGGAGACGTCATCGATGATTGTGATCTCACAGCTTTGGTGCTTTGTTTAAGGGATCAAAGTTTTGGAGCTGTTGATTATTCGTAATCAGCTCGTACAGCTGCATTTATTTATTACGTGAAACTCTCTGTTTTCCACGACCCCAGCCAATGGTTTCAGTGGCTAGTTTTGCTGGGTCAAGCCACTGCTGCTGCATGACAGCAGTGGTATACAATTATTGGGGCACTCTCTGCAGGCCTATGGAAGCTCCCCACGTGTTTCTGCATCACCTATCATTTCTCAATGCCCACGCTAATCCTCCGATTTGACTTGGGAAATGCAGATTATGAGTGCATTATCATTGCTGAGTAGACGATCACACTTGCACGTTTAATCATCAGCTAATAATTTTAGAGCTTTTTAGTAGCAGCCGGGTGAAAATTATCCTACTAGGTTAGTCTACAATTATTTATTTAAATTTAAAAAAATTTAAATAAATATTTATGATAAATCACTTTTACGATTTATATGACCTGATAAATAGTTACTTTACTACTTCCTATGATGCCTTCACTGTATATGGTCTATATGCCTTTGCCTTCCTAATAAGTGGCATTGCAAATTAGTCATTCAATCAGCTATTTGATAGTAAAAATTAAATAAAATTCTATAGGCTAGTTGACGGTAAGAATTATATATTCTAAGGACGAATATATAATAAAAGTGAGAAAAAAGTGTGTTGTGTAGCATTTTTCTAAAGAAAATAAGTAATGCTATACATCATACTTTATTCTGTTTTACTAATGTGTTACTACCAAAGCAGCATTCTTTTTTAAACAAGGGTGATCAAATTGCCGATTTATAGTGTTATATCAACAAATTAAAAATGATAAAAGCATGGTGTATAACATATGGGCTCACGCGTAGGAAAACAAATCTAATGGTTGATCATAACGAAAAATAGTTAAAGTTGTGTAAAGTTATGTAAGAGTTGTGTAAGAAATATTATTCTTTTTATAAGATAAAAGAGTAATGTTATATACTACATTTTTATCTTATTTTGTTAATGTGTCACTACCAATTTGGCTTTGATTTTTTTTTTTTTTTTTCACAAATAACTGCAGTATCACGTTAGTAAAATAGGATAAAAGTGTGGTGTATAGCATTTTACTAAATAGTAAAAAAATTAAAAATTAAAAAAAGAATGATGGCTACAAAACTGAAACAAATAACCAATCGATTAATATAGTTCACACAAGAACTAGTAACATTTTACAGACATTTTCGGTCCATACATTAGCAATCAACCTTTTTTGTTTTGTGCCCTTTTGGGAATTGTTTTGAACCATCTAGTCCCAACAAAAGTTTTCCAAACAATCACTTCATTGTTCCCTCATAAATTCAGTCTCAATAAATACCCAACATTTACTTCAACTCTCCCAGCTTCCATCAAAGCACGGGACAAAGGATTTTCTTCCATTTTATTTCTGTAGTACCCATTTAATGGTCAGACAATTTGAAAGAAAATACTTTTTCAAAAACTTGCCTATAACTCCTGTACAGAAATTGCAAAAGGAACAACCCCACGTGTCAACTACAGACAGTATTTATTCTTATTCAGATTTCTAAGTAATTTGCTATTCACTTGCATAAATAGATTGTACATCTATTAATGTCTACATGATATAGAAGACAATCCTGATCGTATTCAACCTCAAGATAAAGCTAAGGGTGGATGCCAAAGAAGTAGTCTTCCACACACAAAGAGCTATTTATTAGGAAGGATTCAGATCTCGTGCAATAAGATTGTTCATTGTACAATCTTCTATTAGGAAGGATTAAGGAATAT